>BSBM01000876.1:0-525000 GCA_027924585.1 Larix kaempferi | reverse complement strand
CACTAGAATAGGGTAATATAAAAAATGATTAGATTGAAAAATCATTTTCACCCAAATCAGTATTGTAGACCACCCAAACAATGGTGATGCAGTTGAATGTTTGATGTGCCCTAGAATTGTTGCTATGTTCTTGTTTGATTTCTCCCATCCTTTGCATCATACTTGCCATTGGAATTTTTGAAAATGATTGGAGAATTTATTTCATGTTGTTGGCACCCAAGTTTTGAGGAAAAGGGTCGGGTTCCGAAGAACACATATGGTAGCAATAGGCACATCGAGGCGATCAATGCATGAGATTCCCGTGATGCATGTCAAAGGTGATCCACAGGTGGAAGTTTTTCATGCCACTAATCCCACGTGTGGATTAATGGCCAGAAGGGATCTTGAGCCTATTTATAGGCATAATTTGTAATGGGTTGGGTTCAGATAATAAGAGGTTCTATGAAATGTAAGACGGTGTTGTTGTATTTTGAGATCCATCTAAGCTGGTGAGCTAAATGAGGAACCTATGATATGTTCAATTATGGCTATCATTTGTATTGTTTTTTTCCAAGGAATAATATAAAGTTGGTTATGTCCTATCTTGCATAGTGTGTTTATGTTTATGTGTATGTTTGGAATGAATGTATTAGTTGTTCTAAAGAATGAATGGTCAAATAGTCCATAATGAGGAATGCATGTTCAATGAGTTAATGTATGCATAAGGTTATGGAAAACGCCACCTCATCCTCTTTTATGTAACCCCTGCAATTCTCTCTACAATTCCTACATGCGTTTCGGGTGAGACCTTATCCTACTTGTAGGGTATTGAAATGATGATACTTGTAGGGTGTTTTTTTGGTGATACATGTTGATCTATGGGTCTAAATGACACCAACCAGCAAATTGGTTTTGTTTTTGGGACCTATATAGGGAATATAGAGGACAAATGAAGAGATGAGGTGGAATTCGACCAAGGATAAGATCAAGGAATGGTTGGAGAGAAAGGAGGAAACGTTTGCACATAGGGAGACTTGAGTCTTGCCGATCGATCCAAAACATTCGAAAGAATGATACATCTATTCATACATCCAAAAACATTTCTTTTGTGATTTTCCTAATTTATTGTATGAATGGGCCAAAAGACAGTCTTAAATTAAGAGTATCTAGAGTGAACCTAGACCAGTAGTTTGGACTGAGGAGAAGGTATATGACTTGAATAACTGAGATGGTAAATGGTCTAGGGTGATTGAATTTTGGTTTCTATGGGTAAAACAAGGGTATATTGTATAATTTGTGGTAGAATGTAGTGATTCTTATAGTTGCATGGAAGCAAGGTTCGAGGAGGGTTGTAGAAAGATAATTTTAGCAGAGATATGTGGTGGTACCACTATGGATAAAAATGTTGTTCATTGAGAAGGTGTATATGGGGATGGAGTTGGTTGTAGTGGAAGTGTAAACCCTGTGTTGTCGGGGTGGGGTATGAACAAGTGCGACAATAGGTAGGTGCAGCAATGGACCTAGAAGAATAGAAATTCCAGAGGGAGGAGGATGTGCATAAAGAGATGAGATAAGGAAATCTGTTAGGAAAGGAAAAAAATAAAAGAAACTAACGGAGGTGGAAAGTGTTGACTGGAGAGGAAGAAAGAAAATTAGGGAGGATACTACGCCAATAGGGTGCATAAAAGGGTCAACCATCCAATACGGGTATGCGGTTAGGGTGCAAGAACAGTGCGCAACGGATGAGAGACCCCTAAAATTGGTTGGAATAGAGGACAGTGACAATTCAAATGAAGATAGCGAGGCCAACCCCTAAAGGAGTAATAAAGGAAGGAATCTATAGAATGCAGGAGAAGAGAAAGTGTAGGTAGAAGGAGGCATTTGGATGACTATTGGAGAGACTGTGTAGCTAGGTCTTTCATCTTCTGTATTCAGTGTGGGGAGAATAAATGTGCTGAGAAGAAACTCACTGTTCATCCCAACCACCCGATTCCCTTTAGCAAATTAGGAAGAAAAATTATTACAATAGTTTGAGTGGGAGGAAACTGTTGAGGTATAGCAAATCAGAGGGGTAGAATCTATTTCTACCTCAGAGACTTGATCAGAGAGACTAGTTCTAGAAGGAATAAATATAGTTCCTAATCCACCAGGTCCGATTAGAAGACCTAGTACACAGGTAATTCCAAGGATGGTGATGACATCAGACTCTACGTTGAGGTTTTGGTATTTCACGGGACATGTAAGGATGATTCTAAGCCTAACATTGGTTCACTTGCAAGGCGATATGGTCAGTGAAGAAAATCATTGCCGAGGTTTCCAAGATTTTACAGTTGGAAACCACGTTCAAAGATCGAGCTCCTACATGGTACATGAAGTACAAGACCACCCTAGCCCCAAGATAGTTTTCGTCATTGGAAACTATCAAGGAATACCTTTTGAAGAAATTTAAGAATCCAAAGTCAGAGTCTTAGTTGGTGAGTTGGTGAGTCCATCTAGAACTACAACCAATGGTTCAGTATCCTTTTGGATTGATTGATTTTCTAGATGCAAGGCATACAACACCACGAATGGTTCACCATGTGCTTGTTGTCCCACATAAGTGTTCCAATGACACAACCAAAAGTGACTACTCAATCAAAAGCACTAGAAATCACAATGAGATTGGAAGCAAGTCCAAGAGGGGAGTCTTCACCTGGAATGGTGTAGGTACACATGCATCTTGTTGTGCTCGTTACATAGTTACAACAACTGTCAATAGGTAAGGAAGTAAGAGAAAATGTGTGGTGTATCTTTTATAGAACATAAGGCCACCATAAAAATAAATTCCCGACATTGAATAACTACATTGGTGTCGGTGTACCGAGTCCATTTCCCGTGGGAGCTAAAGTAGAGTGGTGTAAAATTTGTAGAGTATGGGGCCAGGCACCTCCTAATTAACTAACTCCGTGGAAGTACCAAATTTCAGTGCACACCCCATTTTCCAAATTTTATAAATCGGTGGACATGATGTGCATAAATATCATGCTTTAAAACTAATGAAGGAGAACACAATGGAATCCTTCCAAGTTCAAGGTGTAGAAGAGAACAAGGGACTTGATCAGGGAGGACACCAAGGAGCATTGTGTTGTCTCTATTGAGGCCAAGATAGAGGCTATAGGAGAGGAGGATGACATTTTATAGGATTTAATTGTGGTGAGCCATGCCATATGGAAATATTTTGCACCAAGACCATACCTTATGTGTATACTCTCATAGCATAGAACATTTGACAAAGGACATCCCAGACTTAGTTGACAAGCTTGAAGAGAAGAAAGGGCATTGAAACATGGTGAGTGTTGAGCCTTGAGATGATTCTTATGAAGGGGGGGCCGCACATGTGAGCATAGTTTCTCATGGAGGTTCTAGAACAAAAATATATATTTTTGTAGAGAGCAGTGCAAAGATACCAGTTGAATATAAGATAAGCAAGGTTGCAAAACCTCTACCTAATTTTGATGCAACACACCAGCAATAGTTTCTACACAATTCATAGAAGGCACTAGAAGAGGCTTCCCAACATGAATATGGCCTGCAATAGGAAATGTTATGCATGGGAGACCAGTTATGTAGACTATGTGAGGATAAGGATTGTATGATAATATTGCGTGAGGAAGATCTATTGTGCCAGATGTGTACTAAGAAGCAACAAAGGATTGCATAGCAAGATGAATAAGAGAGGCACAGAAAGGTGCAAGTTAATGACTCTAAAAAAAATTAAGTAACTTTCTACAAAGTTGTAGGGACATCTTGAGTGATTCTAATTAAGCTACTAGTAAATTAACTAGCATGCTTAGGAAATTGGTGATGATAAGTGAAGTGGAGGAACCTATCTTTGCACCACTCCTTGAGAGGGATGTGCACACGGTGGGAAAGAAGAGGATAGCTAGGAAAGAATTCAATTTGTCCCTGGAGGTGTAGGGATATGAGATGAAGGATGTGAAGCTCAACCTGTGTTAGATGTTAACATCGTTCCCGAGGAATCATGGGATTTGATGGAGAATCCAAAGTTGTTTTGAAATCGTATACAACTCATACTATCCAACCAATATAAGATATACCCTTTCGAGATGTTGACCAATGTCAAATTGAACATTGTTGGAGTGAAGATAGTGGTATATTTCAAGGTCATCAATATCATGGAAGAAACCAAGTTGTACCCAGCCGTCCTTGTTGGGGATCCACTAAGCATCCGACAACAATGCCATCTTGAACTTGAAATAGAGGTGCATGCCATTTGAGAATTAGGAGCTATGGGTGGTGGCTCTCCTTGATGTTGAAAAAGGAGAAAGGTATACAGAGCCATTCATAGATGACACATGTAGCTTCAATATAGAAAACATATATAATGTGATAAGGAGAAACTAGGACTATGTGAATCCCACATTCATTGGGGAGATAAGATAGAATATTGTATGTTCTTTTGATATACATTCATTAGAAGCTTTGGACCGATGGAAGAATCAGTTATATGAAGTATCCTCAAGAAAATGCACACTAGTCACAAAGTTGGCGCATTGGATTGGGTTGTAGTTGTGCAAACCACTGAAATTTGATGGGATAGAAAGGGTGGATGCCTTTCTGGAGAAAATGGAGGCACCATTCCTAGGGGACAAGTGGGTGAAGTAAATGGATGCGATAAATTGTGGGATACCTGTGCACTAGTGGGTGACCCATATAGAGAAGTTCACTCATTGGGAAGAAGTGGATACATGCATCAAGGTGAAACAAGGATAAAATTATCCATTGAATGAATAATTTCATCTTTGGAAAAAGGCCAAACAAGGATGTGACAAAAAAACCAGTTTACGGTTATCATAGGGATATGACATGGTTGAATCAACCAATATACTACTAGAAAGTAGACAGTATAGATCTAGATGGAGAAGAATATCCGCAACATACAAATCAAAAGGGATTGTTGGAGAGCACACAGTTTAGGATGAGTCGTCTACCAACACTGCACTAGGGTTCATAAAGCCTCTTAAAAAAAATACAACATTCGAATAGAAGAGGCGCCCAAGATGGAAATTATAAGAGACTACTAGGACTAGAAGATAGTCAACCAGATAGTGGACCTATTAAAAGACTATGAAGATCTTTTTCCTTGTAGATTCTTGAAAATGAAGGGGATATAAGGTTCACTAGGGGAGATGAAAATTGAGCTCAAGGAAGGGGCGAAGAAAATAAAGAAAAAACCATACATATTGTACCCAAAATATAAAGAGAAGGTATGTAAGGAGATGGACTACATGTTAGACATGGGCATCATTTTTCCAGTTGAACAATTGAAATGGATCTTCTCGATGGTGGTCAAAGGAAAAAAGGCAGTATAAATTTGGATCTACATAGACATGAGAAGCTTGAATGAAACATCTCTAAATGACACTTTCCCCACACCATTCACATATGAAGTATTATAGAATGCAGGAGGATAGGAAGTATATTATTTCAAAGATGGATTTTGGATACCATCAGGTGTGCATAGTAGAGGAGGATCACTAGAAGACAACGTTGATGAAGGAGTGGGGATCCTTTGATTATAAGGTGATTCCCTTTGGTATGAAGAATGCACTAGTGGTGTTCTAAAGAATAGTGGCAATTGCATTCAAGGAGCTCATGCATAATTTCGTTGCGGTATACTTGGAGGAATGGACACTGTTCAGTTTTTTGAAGGATCATTTGCATGTATTGAGACAAATGTTGGATAGATGTAGGCAAATGAAAATCTCATTGAATCTAAAGAAGTGTTTTTTTTCACTCCATTTGGGATCCTCTTAGTACATGCCATGTTCAAGGAAGGTATATAAGTTGATCCATCTAAGATTGTAGTTATAGTCAATCGACTATCTCCAACACATGCAAAAGGGTTGCGCATGAAATTAGGACATATTGGGTATTACAGGAAATGTATTAGAAACTATGCCAATATCACAAGGACACTAGAAGAACTACTAAAGAAGGATATTAAATACACCAGAATGCAGGAGTGCCAACAAGTGCTTTATGTTTTCAAGGAAAAGTTTGATACAACACCAATTCTGATCTTTCCAAATTAGGCATGCATGTTTCATGTGCATGTGGATGCATCCTCAGTTTCGCTGCGAGTGGTGCTAGCCTAGGTAGGAGAAGGGAACATCAATCACCTCGTGTACTTTTCTAGAAGGAATTTGTCCCCTATTCAGAATAATTATACTACAAATGAGCACAAAGGATTGCCGATGGTGTATTCACTACAAAAGTTCTAACACTACCTATTGGGTAGTCCTTTCAAGTTTTTCACAAACCATTATGCAATGAAGTATCTGATCAATAATGCAGTGTTTGGGGGGCGCATATGCAAATGGTTTCTCCTATTCCAGGAGCTTGAATTAGAAAATTTGTTCAATCCTAGGAAGTACAATGTTGGTTGGACTATCTATCCAAGATTGAATTATGTGAAATCGGAGGGAGTCTAAACGATGATCTTCCTTATGTATCGTTGTTTTGGATTGAGGTAGTACCCAACTAGTTTAACAAAATAGTACCATTTCTATAAATAGGACGTGTGTAGTAAGATTACATAGTTGCGCAATGCATGTATTTGGTGGTAAGAAGTTATAATTTACAGTTGACCACGAGACAAATTTACAAATTGGGAGATGATAACATCTTTTGTAGATGTCTACTAGGTCATGAACGATTATCTATCTTACAGGAGGTGCACGAAGGAATTGGAGGTGAAAATAATGTAGGGAATGTTATTTGGCATAAAGTGTTGTGCACAGGATTGTGGTTTCCTTCGTTATGTTAAGAAGCCACGGTATACTGCAAACAATGTGATTTTTGTCATTGGGTTTGGAAGTTACTACGTAGGGATGAAATGCCCCTTTTCCTAGTGACTTTGCTCGATCTCTTTGAGAAATGGGATATTGATTTTTTGGGCCCCATAAACCCACCTACATGAAGGAAAGGAGCATAGTATATCATTACCGCAATAGAATACTTGACGATATGGATGGAGGTTGCGCTAGTAAAAGATTGTACATCTATGACTACTGCGAGGTTTATATTTGAGCATATCATCACTAGGTTTGGATTCCCAAAGGTGTTAATCAGTGATCATAGAACTCATTTCCTAAATTACACTATCTGCATGCTAACTAAATAGTTCATGATATATCATTAGAAGATTATGCCTTACCATCCTTAGGAGAATGACATAGTCAAGTCATTCCAAAAGATATTGGAGTAGACACTAATGAAGGTCTGTAATGTGCACCATGATGACTAGGATTAGAGAATTCCAATAGTATGGTGGGAATAAAAATCAACATGAAAAAGAATCACTAAGCACACACCATTTAGGATAGTTTATCGAAAAGAATCCATTATGCCACTAGAATTTTTCATTCCTAGCTTGTGCATAGATATTGAAACAAACATGAAATATGACGAATCACTCCAATGTAGGATGGATGAGTTGATGGAGCTAGAGGAAGAATGATTCATTGCATTTTTCATCCTATTGGTTTAAGGATTGCAAAATTAAAATCAAGATCCTTAAACCAAGTGCACTTGTTTTGATGTATAAAAATGAGTTTTTGAAGAATCGAGGTAAGATAAGTATGATATCGTTGGGTCCATTCCGGATCGTATTCATCATAGAGGTAGGTGTAAGAAAGTTTTCTACTCTAGCATGTTATCCTATGAAGGGCCTCATTAATGGAGGTTGGCTAAAGCCATATCATGGGTGAGAGGAGCATGACATTTTGTAAGTATATGCCAAAACCAATAACAATAAAGTAGAGTAGGTGTAGAGTTGAGGGTTGAATAAGATCTATCCAAGCAAATAGGGCACAAAATTTTAGGAATTTTGTTTCTGGGTGTTCAAATAAAAGTACAGCTAGTGGATATTAGTGTCATAGACAAAGTAGGAGTGGGTAGATTGCAACATTAATCACTTAGCATAACATTCACATTAGGTAAGCAGTTAATAACTTTTTTATTCAATAGGTCCTAGAGAGTCATTCAATGTCTCATTTTTGTTGATTAGAAGACTCAGGTGGGTAGGTAAGTTTGAAATTTTGAAAAATAAGAAGAATGAATTCAAGTTTCTTGTCACATTTATGAAGGAATCAACAATCATTCTAGAAGATACACACATGATTAGTTCGAGCAATCATTACTCATAGAAAGTATGGATCGTTCTCCAAAAAGGTGACTTACATGGATTATGGGGGATACATAAAAAATTATGACAAGAACAGGGTACCATCATACTGTTAGAAAAATAGGATCGCAGAGCAATAACAGTAAACAAGATGAAAATATAAAACACACAAACATAATACAAGAGAGACACCAATATAACGTGGTTCACCCAAGATGGGCTACATCCACATAGAAATTTCCAGTCCTTATTGTCATTCCATCCAACAAATGAAGGGATACAACCTATAGCACAGTCGTTGCAACTTCCTCCTCACTCTCTCACAATCTCTCCTACACAAGCATAGAGATATTTACAATACTACAATATACATGTATATTACAATGCCTTCCTTTGAAAGAGCGATTACAATAGGAAAATACCACGAGATACACAATATCATGGGCCCATAAATCACCCATTATTGATCAAGTCATTAGTATCAAATTACAACATTTTACAAGGCATTTGTTTTCTGAAATTCTCACTATGGGGGCGCTACCCCCGAACCCATGCGAGGAGGGCTCCTAAAATTTAGTCTCTTGCCCCCCCATGGACCCCCCATGGTGACTATATTTTGGGGGGGAAGCCCCCCAAAACCCCCCCGTCATGGGCTGGGATATAGACACAACTGAAACAAAACATCTGAATAAGGAATATTCGGCTCCACAACCAACACATACAACATGGGTTGACATCAATGAGTTTCATTGGGTTTAAATTTAGTAGCCACAACAATGCATTTCAATTTGGTCTAAGTTTGAGAGGAGAGGGAATGGAAGGCCATTGTAAGAGAGTTGTCATGAGAAAGCATGATGAGATGAGTTATCAGAGCCATGAGCCAAGAAGTTGGAGAGCAATGCCCTACCATGTTGACTTCCATTGCACCAAAAATGTGTACCAAGGATAAGGCTATAAGGAAGTAGAGATGCTAGTAGTAGAGATCGACACTAGAGTGGACATCAGAGGGCCACTCCTGGGAAAAGTACCATCAATGAAATTCATGGACTTTAATTTTTAGTATGAGGACAATTTTCCCAACCTACAACTATTCTAGTATGTGGTGATCAGACAAGGACCACGTGGCACAAAAACGTGCATGGCACAGAAGTGGGAAAATAAGTTATTTAGATCGGGAATCATGACACTATTGGAGGTGCCTCAATTTCGGTGTGGGAAAGTATTACATGACACATTAGCTTCTTATTGAGTAGAATTCATGGTGGTTGCCTATGATTGGACCAAACCTTTTGCATAGATGAGGGCTTAATTAAGAAAATAAGCGGTCCGCCAAATATGTTAGAGGACCCTGCCAAAGCTATCATTTCACACAACCTTGCACACAAACTCAAAGTATATGTGGTATAAAAAAAGTACGAGACACACATAGGTTCTAGCGGTGTGGTCATATTGGCCATCGAGCACCCCAAGGTTTATTTTGTGACACAAGTTATGGCAGGGAAAGCGATGCACAAATGTAGGAAGTATGAATGTCTGGTGGGGGTGTTTTGTTTCGTTGATTGATGCACCCAAGGGATTGAGATGGACTGCACAAAGCACTTGTTGTAGGAATTCATCAAAGACTATCTAGAAACATAGAACCTATCCAAATATTTCCATTTTATCTGGGTTTTGTTGCTCAGTTCTATGATAGCATGGAAACCACCTGAGTGGAATGAGCTCGAGACCATTATGAAGGATGACTTCTCATCACTGAAATTTAATGTGGGGCAAGATAGATCTGATAGGGAATTCCAACACAAAACATGTGTGACATTCCAATGCTAGTATATCAATATGATTGAGGTCACAAATGAATCATATCAGATTCCAGCCTTCATGATAGACAACTATGAGTGATGATGTGCTTTGTAGTTGATGCACATAATGTTTCATCTCACCACACATGAATCTAGAGGACATAACGATGGTTATGTCCTTTTGCATTACTGAAGATTACCTCAAGGACGCGATGGAGAACTAGCACCCAAAATATTAGTTACAACTAAACTCTAATCTAGATATGTTGGATACCCCCAAGGGTAACCCAAGGAAGAAGAAAACCAAGGTGAAAGGATTTGCACTCTGTGGTTCTCCTAATTTGAGTGATAATCATAAGAAGAAAGAACGGGAAGCAAATCCAAAGATTTTTGTGCCGCCAAAGAAGAAGATGTGGAGCATGAGTTTGACTTCGGATACTAATGATGAGGAAGAAAAAGAGCAATAAGAATAACCACCGGAAGAGAAAGAGAAACAATAAGAGTGATAGGATTAGGAACTAGAGGGAGTTGGGTCACTAGATTGCACCCCATCATTGAAAGGGGAAAGAGTAAAGGAACAACCCTTTCCTGATAAGAAAGGAGAGGCCAAATAAGAGTGTGATATCCAAAGAATTATTAGCACCATTGAAGTAAACCTGGATTCAAAAGAGTGTTGGAATATTCACACCATCATTTTTATATTTTGCATGCCTGCATGCAAATCTGCATGTTGCATGCATTTGCATGCCATTGCATGCATCCAGTCATCATCATGGTTGTCTCCCCGACACCTAGAGCTTGTTTCTAGCTCTCCAGAGCCTGTCTTTAGACTCCATTTGGCCTCCTACCTACCTAATGTGCCCTCCTTGACCTTTCGACATGCCAAGTGTGCCTTTTCTCACCTAACACACTCAGTTAGTGTGCCTTTTCTCACCTACCTTCAGTTATCACTCAGTTAGGGTGCCCTTTCTCACCTACCAGGAGTTATCACTCAGTTAGTGCATTGATTGAGCAGTTGTTCCACTAATTGCTCATGCTGACTACTTGTAGCTTCTAGTTAGCTAGTTCTGGAGTTCCACTTGACTATTGGACAACCTCATGCGCCCCCCTTGGAGTCTCCATTCCCTGATTTATGCCCGGATGGTTCTATTAGACTTAGTTAGAAACACTTGACTGACTATTGCCATTTATGACTGATACTACTAACTAGATGATGTCTCCATTGTTATCCCAGCTAGACTCTAAGCTCAGATTCGAATTCCCTACTTGGCTAATTCAAATCTTATATGATGCTCCTTTACAGTTCATTGTATCACATTATTTACATTCATAATTCCACTGTATGATACTGACATTGTTTATTATTCTGTGTTTGTGAGTGATTATTGAGTTCATTCTTCTCTTCTTCTTTGCAACATACTTGAGAGTTTGATTGTGATTTGTTACAGTTGCTAGATCCCTTGCAGATTATCACAAAGAGGTAATTCAACTGGATTCAACCAAATAATTATCCTAGATAAAAACTAAGTTGCATTTGGGAAGTGCAAGCCAGAAGGCATCCGACATGGAGGCTGAGGAAACTGCGCACAAGTCTACAATTGGCATAAAGTAGTGTGACACATAGCTAGTGGAGAAGAGGGTTTTGAGTATAGACCCTTGGGTGGTAAAAATTAAGGAATAAAAACCCTTGTAATCCTTGGCACCAAGTTTCTCTAGATTTCTTGTCAATTTATCCAAGGTACTATTTCAACAACTACAAAAGTACATGATCATACTTATGCAAGAGATGGGTGCATTCCAACTACAGCTAACCAAATCCTACATTGACATGCGACAAAAAAAGGAAAAAAAATTCATTGTGCATATGTTTCATGTAACTGTAGTGGAATATATCTACCAATAAACTTGATAGGAAGCTCAAGAAACCCATGCTTAGGAATAAATAGATAGGAAATGTGAAGAAATAAAGACACTTATCCAAGGACTACACATCCAGAACGCAATAATGAAAGAACAACTGGAGAGTTACAAGACTCATTATGTAGCCAATAAAATTGGATTCATTCACGAGATATAAAAACCATGCAAATACACGAGAGTGGAGAAATAACAATCTGTTATTCCTTCTCCATCCTAACTATTACAATTAAACTTCAATTGCTTATAACTACTATCTGATATTTTAAAACTTGCTAATTTTAGAGAATTCTCACATGACTCTAAAACTGACTACTAACTTAAATCTAACTAGAGAGACACTACTTGTCATCTTGATTTTCTAATTAGGAGCATTAACTAACATATAATTGATAATTACAAATTTAAAAAATCCTGCAAAAACATTAAAACCCCAATTTGAGGAACTATATGAAGGAATTTGGCCCCTGAAAAGTGTCTAAAAAGTGTGAAATCCAACTCACAATAGGATCTACTAGCTAAGCATATCCTCACAATTAAGAAATTTGGCTAAGTATGTAGAAAAATAGTATAAAAATCATTCTGGACACACAAATGATAAAAAACCAGACAGAAATGATCAAACAATGGGTTTATTATTAACTGTCCAACCCATAAATGAGTTGTGAACACCCTTATATAAAATTTGGGAAAAATCGTGAGCCTTTGGAGGCATCAGAATGAGCTACAAGTGGCTAGCTTAAATTGGACCTTAATCCCCCCTAAGTTGACCAATAGGCTCCCAAATCTACTCAAACAGTCACGAATTCCTAATTTGAACGTTGGGTAGGCATGGGAAGTCATTAATGATGATGGCACATGTGTGGGTGAGGATTTGGTGGAGTGTAGGTGGCCAAGGATAGGCCAAAAAGGCCAAGGAGGGGGGAAAAGTTGCCACATTCAATGCATGGACGCCTCAGTCAAAGACAGATCCATGAATCAGGGGATAAAGGTGACTTCACTCATGTAGTGGAAATAAATGATGGAGGTGGCCATAAATGAGGGATCCTAGCAGCTAATTTGACAAAAATTGGGCCCTTGGGTGATGGAATGTGTCATAAATGCCCCAACAAACTTCTAACAACCTTGGATTAACATCATTAACCATGTTTTGGAGCAAATAATCACAAAATTAATTTTAGAATATGGTCCTAAGGTGTAATAATGATCCATATCACAGTTGGCATTGTTGTCGAATGTCGACATCTACTACAACAATCCTTCGTCGACAAAACTATGATGAGTTCAGACTTTGACACGGCTTCGACACAATCCGCGACTTCGACACAAATTTGGGAAGTTGTCGAAGTGCGACATGACTTCGACACATTCTGTGACCTCATAGTTTTGCAATGTCGACTTGCAATATGTGCAACACCATATTGCAACATGCGACTGTCAAACTTCGACAAACTGTCTCTCGGTCTTCCAGTCGACTGTAACGGTTGAACTACCGAATCGTTATAACTTATTTTGTAACTAAACGTAATGGGAAGGCACCCAAGCATCTCAGCATGCTCTATATAATCATGTAAACTATTATAATATAGATCTTATTAGTCCAAATATTTACATCCAGTAATAGAGAAATCAGTTCGCATTCTTGCATATTTGTCTATGTGTCTATGTGTTTGTCTACATAGTGTAATTCCTGCTTTGCTTCTCATTCTTATGCTTCCATCATAACAGATCCGACTCATTCAGTCAAACTGTTTTCCCCCTCGGCTTCCTAGCCCCAAGTGGATCATTGGTATCAGAGCGGAATTAAAAGTTCATTCAGAGCTTTGTTATAGCACATCAGTTTTGTTCGTGCTTAAGTTTTGCGTAGACACTTCCAATGAAGTTACCTAACTTATTCCGGTTCAAACTCACTCACAGACTCAACAATCCAATAAGACACTACGTCCAGAGATGGCAGAAGAAACAAGCGAAAGACATGTAATCAACGAGACACAGCAGCTCATAGAGCAAGCATTGGATCGACGATGAACTGAGATGTTTGCTGAGTTCAACGAGATTCTCACGTGATTTGCTTCGGCATTAGGAGAATTTTTTACGAGAACTAACTCTGAAAAAATCAGCCTCTTCAAAGTGCAAATGAATTTGGACATACTGAATCGAGAAGGAAAGATTGACGCGAAATCCGTCGACAATTGGGTTCAACAATTGGAGTCCTATTAATCTGTGAATCAACTCTCAAAAGCTGACAAGATCACCATTGCATCCTTAAAGATGTCAACATCCATGCACTGCTGGTGGGATAATCTTTCAACAAAGATGGAGAAAAGCGGAGACCCCATTGACACATGGGACAAATTCGTCAAACACGTCCGAAAGGGGTTTTACTCGCCGAAGTACCTTGAGCAATAGTACAAGAAGTGGCAGCAACTAAGGAAATGGAAAGACCAGTCCATGCAAAGCTACACCAACGAGTTTTATCGACTTATGGATAGACTTGGCGTCCAAGAAGAATAAAAATTGCTTTTTATGAAGTACATCAGCAGACTATCCCATTACATTCAGCAGGAGATGGAGTTTCTGATTGTCAATATGCTTGCAGATGCATTCCACTATGCTAGAAAACTTGAAACCAAGAAGAAGGGAAAAGTGCGCTTCACAATAAAGCCGACATTAGGATGACCACATGATAAGAAGGCACCAACCGACTTCGACAAGTTGAAATATTCTCAGCCAACTCCGCTAAATCCATATCATGACAAGAATCCTTTTCACAAAAAGGAACATAGCAAGCAACTGACCAGAAAATGGTGCGACTACCATCACTCAACTTGGCATGATACGTTTGAATGCAAAGATCGAAAGACCTTTTTGGAAAAATTGTCGACACCCGATGCATTCGACAAGACTATGGTAGAATCTGATCCAGAAGCAACACATCTTTTGACATCAACAACTCCAGTAGTCTCGACCATCGTCGACATGGAGGAACAAGAGCACTTGTTCCATACACATATATGGGTTCAAAACAATCCATTGCATATAATTGTGGAAAATGGGAGCCAAAAGAATTTTGTTTCTGAATAACTTGTAAAGAAACTAGGTCTTCCGACCACTCCACATCCTCAGCCTTAAAACATCAGTTGGATGAAGGATGGACAAGAGCTAAGGATCACCCGACAATGCAAGATCGCATACTTCATAAATCCTTTTGAAGATGAAGTACTTTGTGACATGGCACCTCTCTTCGTAGCCGATGCCTTATTTTGGAAACCTTACCTATGGGATCACCATGGAAGTTACCAGTCACAACCGCAAAAGGTGATTGTCAGAATCGGAGATCAAAGATACAAAATATTGTTGATGTATATGTAACTTCAGAATGTATTTTATATATGTATGTTGTATGTACTCCTATAGAGATGGTATTATTCCTCTATACGGAAGTGTCGTCATTTATATTGTAAATGTCGTAACTTATACTTGATGGGTTATTAGACCACCTTGTTGGGGTCAGCCCTATATAAGTCATGTGGGTCGAAGGGTTATTAGACCACCCTATTGGGGGTTGGCCATGTGGGTCGAAGGGTTATTAGACCACCCTATTGGGGGTCGGCCCAGTCAGCATTATGTTATGTGGTTAAGTTCAAGCCTACATGATTTATGTAAAAGGCAAGTCAAGTCAAGTATAAATAGAGTGCGGGAGGCACTCTATTTGATCACTCACTTCTCACTCATGCACTCAAGGAGGAGTGGCGCACTTATGGAGGAGGAGGATCTGCTGCTAGGATATGTCTATCTCTTATGTTGGGGTTGTATCATTGCTCTATCTATCTCTGAGGAAGTTATTGGGATTTTTCACCTATATAGTTTTCCCCAAGTAAATCTTTGTGTCTCTTGTGTGCTTGCATTATTGTCTCCATGATTGATATGCTGTAGATATGCTATACATGTTGTTCTCTCAGTTAAGATCCTAGATCAGATTTAAGTAAATTCTGAAAATTTAACATGGTATCAGAGATAGCCTGAAAGAAGGCATGATATGGCATGTATGACGCTTGTTGCACTTACGATGCTAGGGCTTGATATAGCAAAAACTAGTCATCGTATCATTTTCTCTATAAATCCATTTTGGAGAATTTTTCGGATCTAAAATATTTACAGGTAGAAAATTAAATCCACATGTACCTTGTTTCCAAAGGACAACCTCTAATTCGTTTTACTTGTGATTTATGATCTGTACAATATAGGGTTTCTGCCTCTTCCAAATCTGAGTCAAAATCAAGTGACCTTGGGAAAAAGGTCATAACTTGGGCTAGGAAGATCCAAATGAAATTTCATAAAATGTGACAGGTAGTACACAGGCTGTAGTATCTCAAAAAACGTTTTTAGAGGCCGAAGTTGAACCAGTGACACGTGGCATGCTGTACAAGTTTGCTCTCCTGTATTATCCCATAAATAGGTCACGTTGCGACACTTGGCATAACTCTCTCTCAGAGAATCCAATTGAGGTCAGACCTATCAGGATGGAAATATAACAGGTCAGGCTATCTCAGAAAAAATTTTCAGAGGCCGAAGTTGAAATAGTGACATGTGGCACGCCGTACAAGTTCTCTCTCCTGTATTATCCCATAAACTAGTCACGTTGCGACACTTGGCATAACTCTCTCTCAGAGAATCCAATTGAGGTCAGACTTGTCAGGATGGAAAGATAACAGGTCGGGCTATCTCAAGAAACTTTTTCAGACCCCGTGGATAAAAAAGTTCAGAGGTACACCAAAAACAATCAGGTACATATTTATGTCAAAAATAGAATTATTTTTTAGTACCTTCATTCATGGCTTCCGGAATTTAGGGCTTCGGAGAAAGTTGGAATTTTTGTAATCAGAGACCACGGCTAGATGCTACTCATCAAAATTGAAATTTAGAGACCAAGATCAGAATTTTTGGTTTGGCAGAAGGCCGGGCTTGATAAGACCCTAGTTCGGGACTTGGATCAGAAAAGTGGAAAATTAGGGCTTCTGTAAAAATGGGAATTTTTGAAATCTATGACCACGGATGGAAGCTCCTCAGAAAAATAGAAGTTTAGAGATTTGGATCAAACCTTTTGATTGGGCAGAAGAGTGGGCTTCATCAAACCCCAGTTCAGGGTCACGTCCAGTGAATCTGGAAGTTTCAAAGGCAAAATTGAGGAGTGAAACTTTGCATTTTTCAAATTCCGAATATACCAGCTTGATCAGCTCATCAAGGCGCATATTTCTATCCTTTCGGAAGTTTGAAATTCAAAGTTTGAATTTTTGGGGTTTCTCTAACAAACCCATATCCAGATCCAGGTCCAGTTCTTGCAAATCAAGTGATTGGGTTAATCCTAGAAGAAGATGGATTGATCATCTGCATAAGTGAAGAAGTTCCTGTTTCAGAGGTAGATGAGGCTAAGGCCTTACATAAGAATATTTCAAGCGATCTCGATAGGTATGACTCATCGAGGTATGTTTCGATATTTGTTCATGATTAAGTTTATGGTATGTTTGTCTTCATGTTATTATAGTTAGTACAATCTTGATTTTAGATTTGTCGTATCACCTTAACAAAATTATGAATGCATGATAGAAGATATTCATTGGTTAGGGTGTTGACACTTATGATTGTACTAATGCATTATGGTGTTGTATGAGGTTTATGTTGTCTGCTAACATAAAAGGTACACCAAGAAAGACAAATCATGTTCTACTTCAAGAACATATGATCATGGTGACATGAAAACAAGGATTCCTCCATTGTCATGGATCACATAGAAGATCTACTTTCGAGGTATGTATAACTTGTTTCTACAATGGTTAACTTATGAGACATGCAGGTTACTAGCACAAGTCACTGAAGAGAACCAGAAGACATTATGCGGGTATATTAGACATAACTAGCTAGCATGTTAATCCAAGTATGTTTTTCCTATATCAAGCTAGAATCCTACTTTGTGTTAGGATCTTATACTATTGTGTTGTTGATAATGATTATTCATGAAGTCATAGGTTTGAATAATCATGGTGGTATGCATATTATGTTTCGTACCATAATTGATGATATGACTAACCAGAAGAATCATGAAGGTATAGTTTTGAATAATCACGGGTTTTATGAATATTATATCTCTTCTCTTGATTGATGATTTAACTATCCAGAAGAGTCCTATGATTAAATAAGAATATGCATGAATAAAAGAAGACTTCCTTGAAACCTTGAATACTAATGTTTATTATCTGTGTTTGAATTGATCCTGACTATACATGCTTGAGATTATTGTGTCTTGATAATATTAAGATTATAATAATGAATTATATATGAGACCTAGAGGATAACACAATGATGATACTAACAAGCATGCATAGGGATCGAGAGTGTATATAAGTTCAAGGACAAGTAATCCAGGAAGCAAAGATCAAGAGGGAGCACACTGCAGTAGTTTCTACAAGGATGCAGATATTCAGAGGGAGTTGGCCACTTCTCACAATCCACATCAGAATGGAGTTGAAAAGATTCAGAGGGAGTCCACCCAACAAACAAACAAAGATAAGTATTTGAAATGTCATTACTTGCATATTTTATTGTTTAAATAATACTGTTCAATAATGTATATACTGATGTTCCTAGAATTAGGTTCTATGCATATTAGAATAGTTGCATTGATGAACAATATACTACTAATATGCATGGGTAAGTAGCCTATGGCATTGTACAACATTTCATTGCTACTTATCTAGAATGAAACCTCTTTGCTGACATGTTGGGAGTTGTGCACACTCTTAACAATGTTCTGGTAGAGATTGGAAGGCATCTAGAAAGTTACAGGATATGGATAAATGTTGTATTGAAGCATTGGCTAAGTTAATTGCATGACTGCATGACATATTTCTTTATGTGTAAGAATTTGTTCTGAAAACTATGAGATGTTTTCTAATCATGCAATTTAACTTGTTGTGTAGGAAAGATCGTATGCCATCAACTACAAAAGAAGAACTACAACATTTGTTCAGCAACAAAATTATCTATTGAAGATATTGAAGTTCCCAGGATATGGGAAGAATACCATGATCCGTCGATCATGAAGAACAATGTTTGGGATGCGATCCCAAGAGCTGAAGGGAAGTCTGTTGTGACTTCCAAATGGAACTATCAGATCAAGCATGCTGCAGATGACAACATAGAGAAATATAAAGGTGATGAGATAGAAGATACACTAGATGGATTTCAAGACAACTTTCTTGAATGGTGTAGTTGAAGAAGAAGTGTATGTGGTGCAGCCACTTGGTTCTGAGACACATGACAGGGAGTCATATATGTGCAGAACTTGGTATGGTAGGATAGATAGCTTTCTATCCAGTTTAGGGCTTTACCAAGAGTAAAGCGGATTCCAACCTTTACTACAAGGTTGAGGAAGGCAATCCAGTGATACTACTTTTGTATGTAGATAACCTGTTTGTTACAGGTGAAGATAGATTGATTGCCGACACACAGCGGAAGCTTACTGCCGCATTCGAGATGAAGAACTTGGGGATGATGCACTATTTTTTTTTGGCATGGAGGTGTGGCAAAGTGCAGGTGGGATCTTCCTTGGTCAAGGGAAGTACACAGTAGATATCCTGAAGAGATTTGGGATGATGGATTGCAAGGCCATGGCCACACCTATGGCATCGAATCTGAAGCTTCTATGTGATGCTTCATCTGAGCCGGTTGATGTCTCTATGTATCGTCAGATGATTGGGTCCTTGATGTACCTGACTAACACAAGACCAGACATTTGCTTTGCTATGAACAAATTGAGTCAGTACCTGACAGATCCAAGGAGTGTTCACCTGGTTGCTTTAAAGCATGTTCTGAGGTACTTGAAGGGTACAGTGGATTATGGGCTCAAGTATGAAGCAAATCAAAAGTTTAACCTGCAGGGTTATGTTGATTCAGATTGGTCTGGAAGTGTTGTAGATAGGAAGAGCACATCTGGGTGTTACTTCAGTATGGGATCAGGTGTGATCTCTTGGTTTAGCAGGAAGCAGTCCTGCATAGCACTGAGTACAGCTGAGGTAGAGTATGTTGCAGCCTGTTCAACTAGTTGTGAGGCAGTATGGCTACGGAAGCTACTGTCTGAGTTATTTGATCTCTCGTTGGAGGCTACTGGTATCTTCTGTGATAACCAGAGTTGTGTGAAGCTGTCCGAGAACCCAGTGTTTCATGACAGGTCGAAACACATAGAGATCAAATATCACTATATCAGGGATATGGTGTAGATAGGAGTTGTGAAGCACCTGTATGTTGCGACGGACGAGCAGATTGCAGATGTGCTAATGAAGCCACTAGCCAGGGTGAAGTTCGAGTACTTCAGAGAGAGGCTTGGCATTCTTCAGATCGAGGACACTTCGAGGAAGAAGTGATGGACACATTTGTTGAAGCCATTCCAAGCATTTTGGAAGAAGGATCCTTCGCATGGCTGTGGATGCAAGCGCTGGATGATGAGGATCAGGATGATGTTCTGGTTTCTTCTTGGATATGATCAGTTGGATCATTTTTATATGTATGTATGCATCATGTTGGATGCTGGATATGATCAGTTGGATCATTTTTATATATGTATGTATGCATCATGTTGGATGCTGGATATGATCAGTTGGATCATTTATATGTACGTACGCATCATGTTGGATGCTGGCTATTATCAGTTGGATCATTTATATGTATGTACGCATCATGTTGGATGTTGGATATGATCGGTTGGATCATGTGTATGTATTTTTGTATATGCATCATGTTGGATGCTTGGACTATGTATCTGTATATGTATCAGGTGGATACATTGTATGATCAGGTGGATCATGTATGGTGATATGTATCATGTATTTCAATTTGTATCAGGTGGATACATTGTATGATTAGGTGGATCATGTATGATGATATGTATCAGGTAGATACTTGGTTTGCATCAGGTATATGCATTATATGATCAGGATGATCATGGATGACGAGCTTCAGGATGTTGCTCCATATGACATGCAGCAGGATGTTGCAGTGATGATGATCAGGATGATCATGTGTACATCAGGATGATGTATGGTGAGTATCAGGTTGATACTCTATGGCCGTGGATCAGGTTGTGCAGATGAGCATATAATTTGGACCTGGGAGATTTGCAGATAGTCTTTCGAGGTTTTTCCTATGGCATGTAATTCGTTGCCCTGAGATATCTGGCAAATGCTCTTTCGAGTTTTTTCTCTGGGAGGACATATAATTTGGCCCTGGGAGATCTGCAAATAGTCTTTCGAGGTTTTTCCTATGGCATGTAATTCGTTGCCCTAGGATATCTGGTAGATGCTCTTTTGAGGTTTTGTCCTATGGCATATAATCTGTCCCTAGGAGATCCAATAGGTTGGGCTATGTGCCCGTAATCAGTCCTGGGATGCTCTTGCGAGGTTTTTCCATGAACACATGTAATTCATGCCCTGGGAGATCCTATAGGTAGAGCTGTGTGCTCGTAACAGCCTGGGATGCTCTTGCGAGGTTTTGTGGTGACCACATGTAATTCGTGCCCTGGGAGATCCTATAGGTAGAGCTGTGTGCTCGTAACAGCCTGGGATGCTCTTGCGAGGTTTTGTGGTAAGGTCACATATAATATGGCCCTGGGAGATCCTATAGGTAGAGCCGTGTGCTCGTAACAGCCTGGGATGCTCTTTCGAGGTTTTGTGACGAACGTAATAAGTCCTAAGGATTCCACAGTATGGCCAGTGATGACGAAGACCTGTAGGTGGTGGGCCTACATCCAGTATGAAAAATGACTAGCTCTGTAGAACTTCCTATGACGAGTAGATTCAGAGATTGATTGAGATAGCAACAGTAGTGACGATGATGATGACTCGATGACGATTATCTAGTGACGATGATCCAGAGAAGAAGACTTGTGCTAGAAGACCTGTGCTGAGAAATACCTTCCTAGTTAAGAGGGAGTGTTGATGTATATGTAACTTCGGAATGTATTTCATATATGTATGTTGTATGTACTCCTATAGATATGGTATTATTCCTCCATACGAAAGTGTCGTCATTTATATTGTAAATGTCGTAACTTATACTTGATGGGTTATTAGACCACCTTGTTGGGGTCGGCCCTGTATAAGTATGTGGGTCGAAGGGTTATTAGACCACCCTATTGGGGGTCGGCCATGTGGGTCGAAGGGTTATTAGACCACCCTATTTGGGGTCGGCTCAGTCAGCATTATGTTATGTGGTTAAGTTCGAGCCTACATGATTTATGTAAAAGGCAAGTCAAGTCAAGTATAAATAGAGTACGAGAGGCACTCTATTTGATCACTCACTTCTCACTCATGCACTCAAGGAGGAGTGGCGCACTTATGGAGGAGGAGGATCTGCTGCTAGGATATGTCTATCTCTTATGTTTGGTTTGTATCATTGCTCTATCTATCTCTGAGGAAGTTATTGGGGTTTTTCACCTTTATGGTTTTCCCCAAGTAAATCTTTGTGTCTCTTGTGTGCTTGCATTATTGTCTCCATGATTGATATGCTGTAGATATGCTGTACATGTTTTTCTCTTAGTTAAGATCCTAGATCAGATTGAAGTAAATTCTGAAAATTTAACACATATCAAAACGACGACCTACAACAACGGTTTCCTTGGTATCTGTGAAACAGACAAAGAATCTCATCAATCATGCTCAGAAGTTCGCATTCATTATGATAAAGCCACAACATTCTAGGAATACTATAGCAACCAGTCGAGTCACTGACCAATGCTGCTCCCGATAGAAGCAGCAGATCGACAATATTCTTGATGAGTACTAGAACCTATTCCTATTTCTAGACAGATTACCTCTACACTATTAGGTAAAACACTTTATTGAAGTTGCTTCGGGTTCTTCTTTTCCTCATGCATCTGTTTGCAAAAGATTCATTCTCGAAAATGAAGAGATTCGCAGAAAAATCCAAGATCTGATCGACAAAGTTCATATCCGACCCAGCTCCGCCCCTTTTGGAATTCCAGTCATCCTTGTTCCGAAGAAATATGGGACTTGGCGAATGTGCATCTACTACTGGGAACTCAACAAAATATCGGTGAATAATCGGTACCCTTTGCCGTGGATATACGAGCTCATCGACTGTCTGAAAGGTTCTAATTTATTTACTAAGCTCGACCTCAAGTTGGGATATCATCAGATTCCAATCGGGCCCTCAGATGTATGGAAAAATGATTTCAAAACCAAGGAAGGATTATTTGAATAGTTAGTCATGCCTTCGGCTTAACCAATGTCCCTACAATGTTCATGTGATACATGGATAACATTCTTCGACCTTTCATCGACAAATGGGTCATTGTCTATCTTGACGATATATTGATTTTCAGTCGATCATGGGAAGAACATGTCGGACAACTTCAGCAAGTCCTTGATACTCTCTAGCAAAATTGACTCTACCTGAACATGGAAAAATTCTCCTTTGCAATGACTAGCATCAACTATTTGGGATTTGTAATTTACTCTATAGGCATTCATGCCGACCCAGGAAAAGTACAAATTCTCAAATATTGGCACATTCCTCACAACATTCAATAACTAAGAAGTTTTCTTGGTTTGGAAAATTTCTATCAACGATTCATACTCGGCTTCAATCACATAGACTGGCCCTTGAATCAGTTGACGAAAGGAAGTGGGAAAACTGTCTTTAAATGGACACCGACACAACAAGCAACTTTTGAATAGCTCAAACACAAGCTCTGCACTGCACCAGTACTTGTGTTACCTGATTTGCATCAGCCTTTTGAGATTGAGACAGACGCATCAGACTATGCCTTGGGTGCACTGATCACTTAGTCTGGTCACCTAGTCGCTTTTCATTCCAAAAATTTTAACGACACTGTTAGAAGGTATTTGACATATTTAAAATAATTGTATGCCATTGTGCAAGATCTCAAGAAATGGAGGGATTACATCCTTGGCAAGGAAACAGTCATTCTCACTAACCAAAAACCTCTTCAGTTCGTTCCGACACAATCAAAATTGCAAAAAACCTCTATAGGTTAAGTGGATTAATTACCTGCAACAATTCCAGTTGGTAATTAAGTATCATAAAGAAAAATCTAATGATGTCGCTGATTATCTAAGCAGACCGCCCATTACTCTCCTTTTTACAGTGATGAGTATGTAGGGATATGACACAACTGCTTGGCCTCAGTTGTATCAGGAAGACATCAAATTTTCACCAGTCTATCGACAGATTTAGACTGACAAGTCATCAAATGACGACTATTTCCTGAAGGATACCTTGCTTTACAAGCTCGGACAACTTTGTGTACCGACCGGTGAGCATTGATAACAACTCATTTGGGACGCGCACTACAGCAATACTGCAAGACACTTTGGGGTAGAAAAGACACTTTCTATTATGCAGAAGTATTTCTTTTGTCCTACACTTAAAAATGATGTCAACAAGTACATTCGATCATGCATGGTTTGTGCCATTGCTAAACCGCCTAATCGTCGACCGGGATTGTACACACCTTTTCCTGTTCCTAGTCGACCATGGGAAGCTATTTCTATGGACTAATTGACAATATATCCTACTACCAAACATCAGCATGATGCGATATTAGTAGTATTCAACAGATTTTCCAAGATGTCCATTCTCATACCATGCAAGAAGATGACGACAGCGTAGCAGGTTGCTCAACTCTTCTTCACACATGTTTGGAAACACTTTGGTTTACCAACAACCATCATTTCCAACCGAGATGCCATATTCGTCAGCATATTTTGGAAGACCATTTGGAAACATCTAGACACATGAATCTCATTGTCGACATCTTTCCATCCTTGGACCGACGGATCGACGGAATTTGTTAATCATGTTATCGTACAACTGCTTTGCATGTATAACCACAAGCATCGACGCACATGGGATGAAAGTCTTCCATACATACAACACAGCTACAATCGTGCTCAGCACAGCTCTACAGGAAAGATTCCATTTGAGATCTGTTATGGATTTCAACCCTCAGCGCCTATCGACTTGATCATCTCCTTGACAAAGTCGAACAACATGGACCATAGCCAGCAAGAAGTTGACAAAGCATCTAATTTTCAAGAATAGATTTGCGACATCTAGCGACAAGCACATGATATGTTGCATAGAGAAAACATGAAAGATAAGGCCCGCCACGATAAGCATCGTATCCCTCATTCATTCCAAATTGGGGATAAGGTATGGTTACATCTTAAGAAGGAGTGCTTCACTGGCCCATTCAAGAAGTTGAAACCTTTGCACTATGGTCCATACAGTATTCTTTAGCAGATTGGCGATAACGCTTTCCAACTTGACATTCCTACATGCCTTGGTCTACATCCCGTCTTCAATGTGGATCTACATCGACCATACCATGCATCACTGTTGGAATAGAACGATTTGCAAACAAGAGAACCCGATGACATCCATCCAGATGTTCAGAAGCCACTTCCTTGCGACACCATTGTGGGACGACGAGTACACCATACAAGGACGAACACAATTACCTTGTTTTAGGTTGCTAAGGCAAGCCAATTACCAGCATAAGGAAAGTGGTACTCTGCTACTGAACTAATCGACAAGTTTCCTCACCTTCACGAGCAAACAATGGTGACCATTATTTCTTAAGGAAGGAGGTCTGATCCATATCACAATTGGAATTGTTGTCGAATGATGACATCTACTGCGACAAGCCATCGTCAACACAACTCCGATCAGTTCCAACTTCTACATGGCTTCGACACACTCCATTACTTCGACACAACTTTGGCAAGTTGTCTGACTACAACATGACTTCGACACGTTCTACGACCTCACAGTTTCACGACATCGACATGCATCGTCGACCTGTGATATGCGCAACACCATCTTGCAACATGTGACTGTCGAAGTCAGTAGACTGTCTCCTTGTCTTCTAGTTGACTGTAATGGTTGAACTGTCGAATTGTTATAACTTCTTTTGTAACTGAACGTAACGGTAAGGAACCCAAGAGTCTCAACACTCTCTATATAAGCATGTAAACTATTATAATATACACCTTACCAGTCCGGAACTTTACATCTAGTAATAGAGAAATCAGTTCGCATTCCTGCATATTTGTCTATGTGTATCTGTGTTTGTCTGCATAGTGTAACTCCTGCTTTGCTTCGCATTCTTATGCTTCCTTCATAACAGAGCTGACTCATTCAGTCAAATGGTTGTCCCCCTTGGATTCCTGGCCCTGAGTGGATCAAATAATGTTCTAACGCCCCCCCTTAAGCTATACTTATGTAGCAAAAACAAAATGAGGCCTTGGAAACTAATGCTCAAGTCACTTCTTAAAACAACAATTTGTATTAGTCCATGTAACCAAGTTAAGGAGGAAAACCACATGGGAAATAAAACCTCCCCTCTAAAATGGACATCAAATACACCAAACTAACCGAACTACTCCAAAACTCAAGTAGGTGTGAACTTGATCAGATGTCTGGAGGAACCTTCTTCTTTGGAAGAAGTAGATGTTTCTCCCATGCTTGGATCAGATGCTTTATCTATGCAACTGTGGAAGCAAGTGCAAGTAGGTTCTCTCAGACTTGATCATCATACAAAATGTGGCTAGAACAAATCCAAACGAGACTCGATGAACTTGAGAATAAATCCCAAGCGAATGATAATGTCATCCATCTTCTGTGCAACTCTGAGAACAAGTGCCAAACATAATCATGCAGTGGATAGGAAGCATGACAGTGAGAGCGAATGCAAAAACTGCATACTGAAATTCAGACTTCATAGCATCCAATGTCACACCAAATTGCCAACCAATGAGAGGATATGAGTGTGAATGAGCTGCAACAACTGATTATTCATCCTCAGAATTTGAATGAGAGAACAAAGGGGTTTGGAGATCAACTCCAAATGCTTGTAGATGGTCCAAATGCTTGAACTTAGAACCAAATGAAGCTTTATGTGCTTGAGGCTTAAACCCAAGCGAATGCATGCTATCTCCATCTTCAACAGTAGCTTGAGGAAGTGTGGATGTGACCAAGTAAGAAGTGAGAGGAGGCATGGGACCAAGGAGTGTGAATGCATGAAATCCATAATATGATCTAGAATCTATATATCCAAGCAACCACAATCTTGCACATCAACAAACTCATAGGAATAATGCTTATCTTCTAGAGCGATAACTAATAGAAAATCATCAGTACAAGAAGTATGATAGGAGAACAATGAGTGGAGAGAAATTTATTCAACAATGGAAGCTCCATTTTTTTTATCTTCATCATTATTAGCAATATATTGTGCAATAGATGATGTCTCTTCACATTATACTTCATAACATGTAGAGGAAGCATTCAAATAAAAGAGATTTGTACCAACAAGCACTTGTGTTGAAGATTCCTCCATTTGATCTTCATGAAAAAATGTTGGTTGTGGAGCCAGATGTTCTAGTCTCATAGATGATATTGTATTAGCCATGTTTGTACCCCAGTTTTATATGATATGTAGGTGGACTGTACACTCACCCCAGCGGGGGGGTGTGGGGGGGAATCACCCCCCCACGGGGTTCTAGGGGGGACCATCCCCCCTGGATGAGGGGTCTGGGGGCCAGCAGTCCCCTGGCGGGGGTTCGGGGGCAACGCCCCCAAAGAAAATTTTTGGGGCTGTTTTTGCCAGCTGTTTTGCGGGCCCATGGTTTTGGGTATCCCGTGGTATTTTCCCATTGTATTTCCCTTATAAAAGAAAGACATTATAATACGGCTAGGGTTGTTGATGTATTAGGTTTTATGCATTGTAAATATCTTTGAGATCAGGAGAGTGACTGTGAAACAGAGAAGAGGAAGTGCAGCGGTTGTGCTGCAGGTTGTATCCCTTCGACTTGTTGGGCGGTAATAATAATAAGGACTGGCAAATTCAGTGTGGACGTAGCCCAAGTTGGGTGAACCACGATATATCTGTGTCTCTCTTGTAATGTGTATGTGTGATTATATTTTCATTTCTGTTTATTTTTATTGCTCTGCGATCCTGTTTTTCTAACAATTGGTATCAGAGCCAAAGGTCTATTTGGCAGTTAAACCCGCAGGAAGCTAGGGTTTCTGGTTTGAGTGGGAGCAATGGCAGAAGAAGGAAAGTTTAAGGCCGAGAAGTTTAATGGCCAAAACTTCAGGTTATGGAAGATGCAAATGGAGGACTATCTGTACCAGAAGGATCTATTCCTACCGTTGGGAGGAAAAGCAAAGCAGCCGACGACTATGAAGGACAAAGAATGGGTGGTTCTTGACAGAAAGGCTCTGGGAACAATACGGTTGAGCCTGGCTTCGTCGGTGGCTTTCAATATCTCAAAAGAAATGACAACAGAGGGTTTGATGAAAGCATTGGGTAAGCTGTATGAAAAACCCTCGGCTTCCAACAAGGTATTTCTAATGAAGTGTTTATTTAATATGAAGATGTCTGAAGGTGGATCTGTTACTGATCATTTAAATGAGTTTAATACGGTTACAAATCAGCTAAGTTCTGTAAGTGTGAACTTTGATGATGAGGTTAGGGCTCTTCTAATCTTGTGTTCATTGCTAGAAAGCTGGAATTGCTTGGTCATGGCTGTAAGTAACTCTATCTCTGGTTCAAACACCTTGAAATTTGATGATGTTATTGGTGTTATTCTTAGCGAGGAAATGCGAAGAAAAGCACAGGTGAGACATCAGGTAATGCGTTGACCATGGAGAGCAGAGGAAGACAAAAGGAGAGAGGAAAGAGCCAAGGTAATCGTGGAAAGTCTAAAATGGGCAGATCCAAGTCCAGACTGGAAAAGATAGAGTGCTGGAACTGTGGAAAGAAAGGACATCTGAAGAAAGACTGCAAATATCTAAAGAAGAAAGGAGATGCACAGAAGGAAACTACCCAGGAAGCAAATGTAGCAGGTGATGTGTTACAAGATGCTTTGATTCTTGCATTAGATAATACTAGTGATTATTGGGTAGTAGATTCAGGAGCTTCATGTCATCCTACACCCCATAGGAAATACTTTCATGAGTATGTTCCTGGCGATTTTGGACATGTTTTATTGGGTGATGATGAGCCATGTAAAATTGTTGGAATGGGTAAGGTATGGATAAAAGTTAAGAATGGAACTGATTGGTTGTTGAAAGATGTTAGGCATATTCCTGCTATGAAAAGAAATATGATCTCAACAGGGCAGTTGGGAGATGGCGGCTGTCTATCTACGTTCGGAGAAAAGTGGTGGAAGATCACTAAAGGATCAATGGTGATAACAAAAGGAGACAGAGTAGGTACGTTGTATTTATGTCCTCATAATACTGACCATTCTATCTCTTTAGCTTCCACAGGAACAGATACAGCATTGTGGCATCATAGGCTTGGCCACATGAGTGAGAAGGGGATGCAGATTCTCCACTCAAGGAAGTTGCTGGCGGATTTGAAGTAGGTAAGTTTGGAATTTTGTGAAAACTGTGTTTATGGAGAACAGAAGAGAGTCAGATTTCTCAGGGTTGGGAAACAGAAGAAGAATGAAAAATTAGAGCTTGTGCATACATATGTATGGAGACCGGCTCAGGTACAATCTCTTGGTGGCTCTCATTACTATGTTACATTTATTGATGATGCAACTAGAAAAACTTGGGTTTATTGCATTAGACAGAAATCTGATGTGTTTGCTACTTTTAAGAAGTGGAAAGCTTTGGTTGAGAATGAGACAGGAAAAAGATTGAAGTGTCTCAGATCTGATAATGGAGGTGAGTACTGCGGCAAGGAGTTTGATAGTTACTGTTCATACCATGGGATTCGTAGAGAGAAGACAGTCCTAGGAACACCACAGGAAAATGGTGTGTCAAAAAAGATGAACAGAACGATGATGGAGCGTGCAAGGTGTATGAGACTACATGCAGGGTTGCCCTTACAGTTTTGGGCGGATGCTGTAAATACTGCTGTTTATTTAATAAATAGAGGACCTTCAAGTGCTTTGGATGGTGGTATTCCAGAGAAAGCATGGACAGATAAAAAGGTAAACTACTCATTTCTGAGAACGTTTGGTTGTGAAGCATTTGTCCATATTGATAAAGAAAATAGAACAAAGCTTGAAGCTAAATCCAAGAAATGTACCTTTATTGAATATGGGGTTGATGAATTTGGTTATCGTTTATGGGATTATGAAAATAACAAAATCATCAGGAGTAGAGATGTGATATTCAATGAAAAGGTCATGTATAAAGATCAGTTGCAGGGAAAGAAACAGGAAAAGGAAAGCACAGAGTACATAGTGCTTGATGAAGTTAAAGAAAATGAAGTTCCGAAGGTGCCAGAAAATCAAGAGCAGCAGCAAGTACCTGAAACTCCTGCAACTGTAAGAAGATCTACCAGGTTAAGTAGACTCCCTGAACGATACTCTCCTTCTATGTATTATTTATTGATGACTGATTCTGGTGAACCAGAATGTTATGAAGAAGCAATGCAGGTGGAAACTAGAAAGAAGGGGGAGCAGGGCATGATTGAGGAGATGGACTCATTGGTAGGAAAACAGACTTGGGATTTGGTTAAGTTGTCTGCTGGTAAAAGAGCATTGCAAAACAAATGGATTTACAGGTTGAAGGAAGAAGAATGAGGTAAGAAGCGGTACAAGGCCAGACTTGTTGTAAAGGGGTTTGCACAGAAGAAAGGTATAGATTTTGATGAAATATTTTCTCCTATTGTAAAGATGACTTCAATTAGGACTATCTTAAGTCTAGTGGCGGTAGAAGATTTGCATCTTGAACAATTAGATGTAAAAACAACCTTCCTCCATGGGGATTTGGAGGAAGAAATATATATGCAGCAACCACAAGGGTATGAGGTCAAAGGTAAGGAGGATCTGGTATGCAGGTTGAAAAAGAGATTGTATGGTTTGAATCAAGCTCCAAGGCAGTGGTATCTAAAGTTTGACAGGTTTATGACAGAACAAGGTTATAGTAGGTGTCATTTTGACCATTGTGTTTATTTCAAGAAGCTAGATAATGGAAGATATATTATCTTGTTATTGTATGTGGATGACATGCTTGTTGCAAGGTCTGACATGCAGGATATAAATGTACTCAAAAGGAAGCTAGCTAATTCATTTGCGATGAAGGATTTGGGTGCTGCAAAGCAAATCCTTGGTATGAGAATAATGAAAGACAGGAAAAATCGCAAATTGACATTGTCTCAAAGTGAGTACATACAAAAGGTGTTGGAGAGGTTCAGAATGCAGAATGCAAAACCTGTAAGTACACCTTTCGCTAGCCATTTCAGTCTAAGTAAGGAAATGTGTCCCAAGACACAAGAAGAGACAGGTTACATGTCCAAGATTCCCTATCAATCAGCAGTTGGCAGCTTGATGTATGCCATGGTGTGCACAAGACCAGATATTGCACATGCAGTGGGAGTTGTGAGCAGATATATGAACAATCCCGGTAAAGAACATTGGAAGGCAGTACAGTGGATTCTCAGGTATTTGAGAGGTACTACCACTGAGACATTATGTTTTGGAGGTTCAGACACTGTTCTACAGGGATATGTTGATGCAGATATGGCAGGTGACAAGGATAGCAGGAGGAGCACCACAGGGTATGTGTTTACTGTAGGTGGAACAACAGTAAGCTGGATTTCGAGACTACAGAAGGTTGTTGCACTTTCAACAACAGAAGCAGAGTATGTTGCCATTACAGAGGCTAGTAAAGAGATGATTTGGTTGCAGAGGTTTATGGAGGAAGTGGGTAAGAAGCAGAAGGATAGCAGATTTTATAGTGACATCCAGAGTGCCATTCACCTTGCAAAGAACTCAGCATTCCATTCCAGGACTAAACATATACAGCTCAAGTACCATTTCATATGCTCTATTCTGGAAGATGAACTGTTAAAGCTGGAAAAGATACATACTAGCCAGAATCCTGCAAACATGTTCACAAAGGTAGTGACCAGAGAGAAACTGAGTTCGTGCTCGGTTTCAGTTGGCCTTCTAGCATGAAGGTGAAGAGGAGAAATTTTCCAAGTCTAGCAAGTGCAGCAGCGGTGGAGTTGCTGTGATTAGTCTCCAAGTGGGAGATTGTTGGTTGTGGAGCTAGATCTTCTAGTCTCATAGATGATATTGTATCAGCCGTGTTTGTACCCCAGTTCTATATGATATGTAGGTTGACTATACACTCACCCCAATGGGGGGGTGTGGGGGGGCATCGCCCCCCCATGGGGTTCCAGGGGGTCCGGGGGCAATGCCCCCGAAGAAAATTTTTGGGGCTGTTTTCGTCAGCTGTTTTGCGATCCCATGGTTTTGGGTATCCCGTGGTATTTTCCCATTGTATTTCCCTTATAAAAGAAAGACATTATAATATGGCTAGGGTTGTTTATGTATTAGGTTTTATGCATTGTAAAGATCTTTGAGATCAGAAGAGTGATTGTGAAACAGAGAAGAGGAAGTGCAGCGGTTGTGCTGCAGGTTGTATCCCTTCGACTTGCTGGGCGGTAATAATAATAAGGACTGGCAAATTCAGTGTGGACGTAGCCCAAGTTGGGTGAACCACGATATATCTGTGTCTCTCTTGTAATGTGTATGTGTGATTATATTTTCATTTCTGTTTATTGTTATTGCTCTGCGATCCTGTTTTTCTAACAAAAAATTCATCAAAGAGAGTAGAGGCCGAAACATTAGGAGGGAGAGAACATGTTGAGGTGTCCATAGGCTCACTCCATGCACCATTCTTCTGCTTTATCAAGGGCCTTGTCCAAGTTGGACCATAGCTCAAATGGATAGTCTACAAAACCAATCAAGTAGTGCATACTTGGATACATGGATAGACACATAGCTCTGAATGCTCTATCACAGTCATTTAGCCAATCATTTTTCTCTTCATTTGACTCTGGTTCTCTCTCAGCACCAATGGACCCATCATAGAGACCTTGTCTCTTGATATATGCACACATTTTAGGATTCCACTTAGTATAACTGAATGGAGTAAGAAGAGAAACTTTCAAATCCATGTAGAATATGTTGTACCTGCAATGCAAACACTCAATCACTCAGGAGGGGATCCTAACCAGCTAATTCGAACCCTGCATTGACAAAAGGCACATTTGGGAGCGTGTCACACCTTGGGTACAATCCAAAGGATTGCTCCAATGGCTTCAAGGCAATGGCCCCAGGGACTTTTGTGGTTTCTCCACTGCTTCTAGTGCACTTCTGATGTAGCCTTGGTTCAACTAGAAGCTCCAATTGCTCTAATACCATGTGAAATATAACTCACAGTAGGATATACTAGCTAAGGACATCCTCACAATTAAGAAATTTGGCTAAGTATGCAGAAAAATAGTGTAAAAATAATTATGGACACACAAATAATAAAAAACTAGACACAAATGATCAAACTGTAAATTTAGTCACAACAGATCTATTGAACAAGAATATCAATCACAATGATGTAAAACAAATTGGAGTAAAAACTGTGCAAGAGAGATGCATCAGTGCTCTATAATCCAGAATGGTAGAATTACAATACAATATTGTCACAATGAGTGAGCAATCCGAATTATCCAAGGAGGTCATTCGAATATACTGCATGGCATAGCTTGGATTCAACTAGGAGTCCTCATCATCAATCAGTGGTGGTCATCAATGCACAAGTAACTGTCAGCTAAGTGTCAAACTGAGTCTAACTGAGTGTAATAAGTGTAACTGATGGTAATGGCACTATTGTAGGGAAGGAGGCTCAGTGGAGGGTGCATGAGGAGTTAAATGGACTCAGAATAGGTAGTCAAGTCTCATCGGAGGTCAATCGGAGTGATAACAATAGTTAGGAGTCAGTCTAGCCTCAAATCAAGGAAAGACAACTAGCAAACTGAAGTGAATTGGACTGGTAGGTGAGAAAAGGAGCCCCTCTCAAGTGGTAGGTGCATGCTGGGTGCACTAAGAACTAGGAGGGATAGAATCGAGTGGAAGGAAGCTCCCGGGTGCTGGCAGACTAGGGACTAGGTGTTGGAGGCATCAAACTGGTGACTGGGCAGCATGCGGATGCATGCATGCAAAGTACATACTGAATGATGAGATATCCTAACACCCCCCCTCAAGCTATACTATGATGTAAAAAATAAAATGTAGGGCCCTGGTTACTGAGACCAAAAGTCACCCCAATACAATAATCCAAAAATGTTGAAAATAAGCTAAGTGAGGAAAGAGGGAAAACCCAGTGGGAAGAAATCCCCCCCTCAAGATAAACATAAAATGGATCTAATCTGTCTCCACCATGATGGAACTCACCCCCAACAGTGAACGGAGGTAAGAGAACTTCTTCTCAGTGAAGCTCTTGGTGAAAATGTCTGGAATTTGCTCATCAGTAGGGCAATATTGCAGAATGATGGTACGATCATGCACCAACTCTCAGATGTAGTGCATGTGAATCTCAATGTGCTTGGTCCTCTGCCACTGAACTGGATCTATGGAGATCTTAATAGCACTTTGATTGTCACAAAATATGACATTCGAAGTAGTGTTACCAAAATGAAACTCGGAAAGAATACCCTACAACCAAATTGCCTGAATGCAGGCATTGACTGCCCTTCGATACTCTGCCTCCGCTGAAGAAAGTTCAATGGCTGCCTGATTTTTGCTTGACCAGAAAATAGGGCCATGTCCAATCATGAAAACATATCCGGAAGTGGAATTCTGATCAGTTCTATCACCTGCCGAATCTGAATCAGTGAAACCAATGAAATCTAGCTCAGAATCTGCAGCATAGTGTATGCCAAAATGTCTCGTACCTTGCACATATTGCAAGATCCGCTTGGCTTCCCTCCAATGAAGCTCATGGGGTTGTTGCATATACCTTGATACAACACTCACGGCATAAGAAATATCAAGCCTTGAGTGTGTCAAGTAGAGTAGTGAACCAATCAATTGTCAATACATTATGCAATTTGCAAGCGGTGTAGAATTTCCCTCCTCAAGACTGATTCCTGAGAGGAATGGAAATGGAGCAGACTTACATTCTACCATATTAAACTTTAATAGCAGGTCGGAAGCATACTTTTTCTGAGATAATGTGATCCCATCAAAATTTTGAGCTATCTCCAAGCTCAAAAATTGCTTAAGCAATCCCAAATCGCTCATGTCAAAAGCTAGATTTAAGGCAATTTTTAGCTTGTTGATTGTAAGGAGAGTGCTACCAGTAATGAGAAGATCATCAACATAAAGAAAAACAATTAACAAATTACCTTTAACTTGCTATAGATACAGTTCGGATCAGATTTTCATCTTTTGAAATTCTGAGAAGGAAGGAAGGAGTCCATCTTTGCATACCAAGCTCTTCGGGCCTGTTTCAATCCATACAAAGATTTCTTCAATCTGCAAACTAATGATGGATCTGATATGTATCCTTCTGGATGCTTCATATATAATTCTTCATCGAGATATCCATGTAAAAACACACTCTTCACATCCATATGGTGCACTTCCCAGTGTTTGGATGTGGAAATGGCCAAAACTAGGCGGATGGAATCCATCTTTGCAACCGGTGCAAAGGTCTCAGTGTAGTCCACTCCTTGGACTTGGGAGAAACCTTTTGACACCAGCATAGCTTTGTATTTGTTGATAGAACCATCAGCAACAACTTTCGTGCAGTATACCCACTTACATTGAACCAATTTTCTTCCAGGTGGAAGAGAAACTAGCTCCCATGTATTGTTCTTTTGAAGAGAACTATACTCTTCATTCATGGCGGTTTGCCATCTTGGGTCTCAGTGGGCATGATAGTATGATTTGGGATATGAACCAATCATCAAATAAAATTTCTTAGATAATAATGGATCATAAAAATAAAGAGCCATACCTTCTCTTTGAAAGTCTTTTCTTGTTCTCCTTGGATCAACATGGTTTCCAATGTTTGGAGCAGCAGATTGTAGAGTGTTTTGGGCCCACTTTGGTAACTGAAGAGGATCATTATGTTCAGATTCCAAACTTGATATTTCATGGCCATCAAAGTCTGATAAAATATCAAAGATATCAGATCCAATGCTTTCGTCATATTCTCTTGAATCTTCTTCTTGCGGAGGCTGCGGATCAGCAGTGTTTTCCTCGACTAGTTTCAGATATGGAAGCGGTTCTTCAAACTTCACACTTTACTCTATGAATATCTTTTTGGATCTGATATTCATGATTTTATATTCTTTTTATTCTTAGCCATATCCTATTAGGATGCATTTAGTACTTTGTGGATCCAAATCTTTTATCTTTTTAGAAGTAATTCTAGCCCATGTAGTGGAGCCAAAAACCCTCAAATTGAACACATCCGGTTTGTGACCAGTGAATGCTTCAAAAGGAGTTTTACCTTTGACAGATGAATGTGGAACTCAGTTCTGAATATATCCAGCAAAATTCATGGATTCATCCCAAATATTTTCAGCCAAACCTTTTGACTCAAGCATACAGGTAGCCATCTCTTTCAGTGACCGATTCTTCCTTTCCGCTACACCGTTCTGCTGGGGTGTGTAGGGAACTGTATGTTGGATTTGAATTCTGATTTCAGCACAAAGTTGCAGCAACTTAGTCTTGATATATTCTCTGCCATTATTAGATATAAGAGCTTTGATCTTGCTCTTAGTGGCGGTCTCAACAGAAGCCTTAAAATCCTTGAATTTTCCAAGCACCTCTGACTTGTTTTTGAGAAAAAATACTCAAGTAAAGCGGCAGAAGTCATCGATGAATGTAAAAACATACCTTGAACCATTCATGGACATATTTGGTAGTGGACCACTGATATCAGAATGTATGAGACCCAAAATAGTAGAAGCTCTGCTAGCTTTGCCGCAGTCGAACTTGTGCTCTGGGTGCTTCCCAATGATGCAACCTCGGCAAATTCCCTTCGAGGAACGGAGGTGCGGAAGATCATCAACCATGGATTTGTTTTGTCACAGCAGCAAATACTTGTAATTAAGGTGACCAAAATTTCATGCCAAATCCTACTAACCTCATTTCCATGAGTGAGAAGAGCAGTGAGATTTTCAAGCAGCACAAAGTGTGAAAACTCATAGTATTTTGCAATATGATTTTCCTTTCTGACTGCAATAAGTCTTCCAATTTAAATATCAGAAATTTCATCGTTGTTAGGGCTGAATGTAAATTTCTTCAGTGCACCATTGTGTGTAATTTGATACACAGAAAGTAGATTCAAATCCAGGGAAGGCACATAAAGAACATTCTGAAAACTTCCATGCTCTAAATGGATGGTACCTTTACCCTTTGATGAAATTTTTGAGTCATCTCCCAAATGGATGGGGATGGAGATGTTTGGATCAAATGAAGAAAATGAGTCAATATTTGCAGCCATATGATTCGAGGCACCAGAATCTAACAATAGAGTGGTGGGTTTCGAAACAGTTTCCATGAGTGCTTGACCTATTTCATGATCATTATTTATATCCTTCTTCTGTGCACCGTCGAGAAGAGTTATGTTATTCTTTTCCAAAAGGAGGGCCATTTTATCTATTTTTTTCTTCATGCATGAACTTTCAGGATGAAATCCATGGTTGCAATATGAACACTTAGATTTTTCTTTACCCTCTTTACCCTTTTTCTTGTTCCTTGAATCGGATGGTGCATCCGATGGTTTTCTTTTCTCTCTTTGCTTGGTAGGTTCGAATTTGGGCTTCTCTTTCTTTTGCTTCCCTTTTCCATTCGAATTCTTGGATCATCCAACAAAGAGGGATGAATCTTTGGAGCTTATGGACCCAATTTGAATTAGCTTATCATTCTCTTTGGTAACGAACTCAATGAAGGCATTCAAGGTAGGCATCTTCCAATGCGGGTTAGTTAACCGACCGGAATTGAAAGTAGAGACAAATACCAAGAAATCTTTACCAAGTTTTGAAAGAATAGAGAGGATCAATTGTTTATCCTCTTTGATAAGTCCATTGTTCTTCAATTGCAAGGCCAAATGCTTGAATCTTGTGAAAAAATCATTGATGGTCTCGAAATTCTTACGATTCAAGGCAATCAACTCATTTTCCAATTGAAAAGACCGCATGTCATCTTGCTTTCCAAAAATCTTTTCGAGTCGCTCCCATATTGCCTTTGGAGTAGTCAATCCACTGAGGTGAAAGTGAAGATCCTTGGAGATATTGAGGCAAAGAAGACCATATGCTTCATCCAACTTGTTGAAGTGCTTGGATTTTTCAATGAGAGTATTGGGCTCAACTTCGAGGCCCATGGTGACTCTATAGTACCCTTTTGAGCGCAACATAATCTCCATGTCATTCTTCCATTCAAAAGAATTGAAGGGAATGAGTAGCTTTGAAGAAGAAGAATCCATCTCAATGATAGAGAATGCACTTGATGGAGATGATTAACCTGCAAATCACAATCAAAACAAGAACAGTAAGGTCGAACAATCCACCCTTTTAGAGTTGCATCACACCTAGGATTGGAGATCAAGCAAACTTGAAGATCCAATGTATCAAATCCAAGAATTCTGTGGAAAAATCAAGCTTCTGGAGTGGATTGGAGAGTATTTTTCAGCTTTGCATGCACATGAGCAAATGCACATGATATTTTGCATGCCAAAACTTCAGTAATTTTGAGCAAATTCACTCAATTCTTCATGTAGAACACCTGTAGAAGAGAGATCTTGTCCCTGCCATGGCTCTGATACCATGTAAATTTAGTCACAGCAGATCTAGTGAACAAGAATATCAATCACAATGATGTAAAACAAATTGGAGTAAAAACTATGCAAGAGAGATGCATCAGTGCTCTATAATCCAGAATGGTAGAATTACAATACAATACTGTCACAATGAGTGAGCAGTCCGAATTAGCCAAGGAGGTCATTCGAATATATTACATGGTATAGCTTGGCTCCAACTAGGAGTCCTCATCATCAATTAGTGGTGGTCATAAATGCACAAGTAATTGTCAGCCAGGTGTCAAACTGAGTGTAATAGGTGTAACTGATGGTAATGGCACTAATGTAGGGAAGGAGGCTCAGTGGAGGGCGCATGAGGAATTAACTGGACTCAAAATAGGTATTCAAGTCTCATCTGAGGTCAATCAAAGTGATAACAACAATTAGGATTCAGTCTATCCTTAAATCACGGAAAGACAACTAGCTAACTGAAGTGAACTGGACTGGTAGGTGAGAAAAGGTGCCCCTCTCAGGTGGTAGGTGCATGCTGGGCGCACTAAGCACTAGGAAGGATAAAAATGAGTGGAAGGAAGCTCCCAGGTGCTGGCAGACTAGGGACTAGGTGCTGGAGGCATCAAACTGGTGACTGGGAAGCATGCAGATGCATGCAATGCATGCATGCATGCAAAGTGCATACTGAATTATGAGATATCCTAACACAAACAACAGGTTTATTATTAACTGTCCAACCCATAAATGAGTTGTGAACACCCTTATATAACATTTGGGAAAAATCATGATCCTTTGGAGGCATCAGAATTAGCTACAAGTGGCTAGCTTACATTGGACCTCAATCCCCCCTAGGTTGACCAATAGGCTCCCAAATCTATTTAAACAATCACAAATTCTTAATATGAACGTTGGGTATGCATGGGAAGTCATTAATTATGATGGAACATGTGTGGGTGAGGATTTGGTGGAGTGTAGATGGCCAGGGATAGGCCAAAATTTCCAAGGAGGGGGGAAAATGGCCACATTCAATGCATGGGAGCCTCGATCTAAGCCAGATCCATGAATCAGGGGATAAGGGTGCCTTCACTCGGGTAGTGGAAATAAATTATGGAGGTGGCCATAAATGAGGGCACCTAACAACTAATTTGACCAAAATTGGGCCCTTGGGTGACGGAATGTGTCATAAATTCCCCAACAACCTTGGATTAACATCATTAACCATGTTTTGGACCAAATAATCATCCAATTAATTTTAGACTATGGTCCTAAGGTGTAATAATGTTCTAACAAAAAGGGTCCAAACATAAGGATTTGATTTGTCACTGAAGTGAACTCTTAGAAGCACAACTTTATATTAAATTTGAATCCAAATAGATAACCAAGTTAATATTTATGACCCTCAGAAATCTCTCCATTATTTATTTATTTTAGTTTCATCCCACGGAAATCCCTGCATCATTCTCCCGTGGTTGAAAAGAATGTAGCTCCTGTAAGTTACTTCCTTCAAACTTCTACCACTTAACAAGATCTAGATTTAGCAAGTCCGCCTCTGTAATCCATGTATTCTCTACTAGTGCTAAGCCTTCCCACTAGACCAAATATCGATTGTGTTGGCCTTGCCAAGTATGAAGGGTCTTTTTATCCAAAATATGTGCAATATTTTCCTTTTTCTTTCTTGAAATGGCATGTTTCCAATCCACCTCCACATCACTATCATCACCCAGGTCGTCCCCATGGAAGATATATAAATCAAAAACATTAAACACAGGGGAAATATCAAGATTAGTTGGTCAATTGACCTTATAATCATTCTCGTTAATTTTCTTGAGAATATTACAAGGACCAATTTTCTTATACTTCAATTTTTTGTAGTTTCCTTTAGGAAACATCTCTTTTTGTAAGTAAACCATCACCAAATCACCTTCATTGATTACTTGATGTATTTGGTGATCATCTTTTATAATTTTGTTCAACTCATTACTAGCGTGCAACTTGTCTCACTTGTTGTTGCAACTGTTGAATGTGTTATGCAAATGCTTCCCCATCATCACTAATTCTATCCCCAATTAGTATCCGCACCAAATATAGGACACCCATGAGATTTCTATTGTGAATAAATTGAAATGGATATTTACCCGTAGATCTATTCACTGAGCTATTGTAAGCAAAATTTGCATTATTTTTTTTTTCTTTTTTTCTTAAATTTAATCTCATGGAAATCCCTGCATCAACTCCATAGCAGGATGAGTTAAAAAAAATAACACAAGTGGAAGCAACATTTGAGAAAATAATCCCAAGTACGAGGAATTCCCAAACCAGTGAACACTAGTTTACATCTATGGAACTATCTCTAGGAATCTCCAAGGTAGTTCAAAAAGAAGATCAAATAAAGAACTAGGAAGAGGAGGTAAAGGGAAAGACGCAGTCGCTAACCACATTTCCTATGTCCCCATGGAAGATGTTATGAAGGATATATCTTCCCTCACTAGGGAGATAGGATCAACCCACGCAAAAAAACATCATGTAACTACCTAGGTGATGTAGTTCTAGGAAAACGCAGAGGCACGGTACAAGAAGGTGACTGAGGTACATGAAAAATCCAAGAGGGCTATTGAATTAGGGGAGTCTAACCAACTCCAACTACAGTCTATGATAGTGGAACATACTTCCCATTTCAATATATATTTTGAATTATTGATCGAGTTTGTGGATTAGTTAGATGTGCATATGCCATACTTCACCACATATATTACCATAGTGTTTCCTTCCGTCAAGCAGGCCATTTTCATGGACTGAAGATTGGATTGAGGGTGAGCCCAGAATAGTGTTTGGGGCCTATTGGTGCCCATGTTTTGAGGAAAAGGGTAAATCACCAAAGAACATAGTTGGTAGTAAGAGGCATGCTAAGGTGACCATCGCACGAGACTCCCATGACGCATGTCAACGGTGATCCATGAGTGGTATTTTTGCATGCCAATAATCCCATGTGTGGACTAATGACGAAAAGGGATCTTGAGCCTATTTATATGATTATTTTGTAATGTGTTGGGTTTGGATAATAAGATATTCCATGAAATGTAAGAGGGTTTTGCTATATTTTGAGATCCATCTAAGCTAGTGAGTTAAACGAGGAACCTATGACATGTCTAGTTATGGTTATTGTTTGTATTGAGCTTTTCCAAGGAATAATATGAAGTTGGTTTTTTCCTATCCTACAGAGTGTGTTTCTATTTATGTGTATGTTTGGAATGAATGTATTCGTTGTTATAAATAATGAATGGTTAAATGTTCCACTCTGAGGAATCCATGAATGCATAAATGTATTTATAAGGTTATATCAAACACCACCCCACCCTCCTCTGTGCAACCCTTGTAATGTTATTTACAATTCTTGTGCATCTCGGGTGAGACCTTATCCTGCTTGCAGGTTATTGAAAATGTTGATGCCTCTAGGGTGTTTTGTTGGTGATTCCTATTTAACCCCAAGTCTAACCGACACTAGCCAACACTTGTGTACATGTGGAAAACACGGCTCCTTGGCCCGTAAGTGTCCAACTAATGTATTTTTTACCTTCTTATTTAAACTTATACCAGATTAAAAATCCAAATTTAGCTTTAATTTTTTGTTTAAAAAAATAAATAATATGCGTGGTGCATTCAATATGTTTGTCTCACATGACACGTCTCGGTGCTCCTTGTAAATTTACAGAGTACACCAGAGGCATGGAATCCATATGGTGATCTAGCAAAACTTGTACTTGATGCGATATATATTTACCATCTCACCGCTAGTGGTAGGAAAGAAATTTAAACTTTTTTATTACATTCTAAGACCAATACATTTAACTAAACATGGTGCATTGTTATCGTTGTGGATAGTTTATTTAACACATCGTTGGAGAGTTAATTTAGTGCATCACATTAGCAATGCATTTTATACTATGTGATCCATGAAATAAGAATAAATAAAAAAATTTCATCACATATTCCATGCCATTTTCACACATGGGAATGCCATCACCGTTTTTTTATATGACCATGTGCATGCTGTTTTCATTTCGTTAAATCACCGATACTCCATATACAAGGACACATCATTATAATATAGTTCATAATTAACATCATTCAGTGCTTAAAGATATTAAAATGTAGTGGTGCGTTTTAGTTAATAAGGTGCACCGACTTGGTTTATTGCTAGTGTAATTATCTGTATAAACGGCGTGTTATAATTAACTGAGCACACCATTTACGATACTTATGTTTTTTATGGTGCACTGACATGTTATAGTTTAATTAAGCATGCCACATTTCTATTATTTTATTAAAATTATGTAGCGTATCCCGTGTGTTATTATTATTTTGGTGCATCGGGTGTGGTGTGTCATGTGTTCAAAAGCACCACATGTGGTGCTTGAATTTTTCTAAGGCACACAGCCTATTAAGTACATGCTCTTATGAAAAAAAATATTTTCTAATTTTAATAAATAAAAGGTTCATTGAATAGAATTTTGTATGCCCTATGTGTGTGTGAGAGAGAGATTAATGAAAGTTACATGTGAATCTGAGTTTTCAGCTAAAAGAATAACAACAAGTGTTAGAGGTTCGAGTCAACTTGTACAATGTTGTATGAGTCTGGGAGGCTTGGGAGGGGGAGAGGGAGACTCACTCATGGGATTCTTCCCATTAGAACCCGATCCTCCATCCATATTTTCCATGATTAATATGATTTCGACTATGGTACAACAATCCAATTCGTCAGATGACCCATGGGTAGTCCCTAGTGCTTCTCAATTTGAGTCCATTGGTGATTCCATGATACTCAGTCCTACTAAAGTAGCATATGATGCAATTCAATCCACTTCTGATGGCCTACTTCCCGATGGCGAATATGTTATGTTATCAAACTGATACTCTCTACCCTCCTAGTTGGATTCATCCACACCATCCATGGATTATATGTTAAATATTTTTCCATCAGACGAATCTATAATGTAAGTCATGAGCTTGCATGAAAAACCATGGGAAGATAACGATCATCAATCATCTTTCCTCCCTCACTAGGATAAGGTATAAAATAACATTAAATCTGTGGTTCCAACCAATGGAATTAACAATCCATAGTCTCCCATTCTAAATCAGGGCGTAGTATATGAAGGAAATTGGGAAACCTTACACCCACCATGTCAATCGATATATCGGTGAACCCTGATGTCATGGAAAATATCCAGCTTGGCCAAACTTGCTCCTCTGAAGAGGTTAAAATCTATAATCCCTTGTCTTAGGAATTCCGCAATATATTTGCATGGAGATATGAAGATATTCCTGATATTGATCCATCCATCGTCATACATGATATCAAAACATACCCACGAGAAAAACCTATCAGGGAGAAGCTCCGCTTAGTACACCCCCACAAGACTGCTACCATCAAGGCGGAAGTCAAAAAATTATTGAAGGATGAATTCATTTATCTTGTGACATTAACTGAATGGATCTCTAATCTTGTCCCAGTATTGAAGAAACAAGGCACTATCATGAGTATGTATTGATTATAGATACTTGAATAAGGATTATCCAAAGGACAATTAACCTACTCCCTTCATCGACCAGATCATTGAAGACTATGCTCGAAGTGTCGTCTCTTCATTCATGGATCTATTTTCTAGCTATAATTAGATCGAGATCCTCCCATCTCATCAACAGAAGACAACTTTGATTTTACCATGGGTAACACTTGCTTATCAAAAGTTACCCTTTGGCCTCAAGAATGCTGGGGATATGAGTTAGTATTCATTAATTAAATGTTGATAATACATAAGCAAAAGTTTGATTTCTAATCTGTTTATGACCCTGTAGACTGTTAAATGAGTATGTGAAATGATTGAATAAATGTCTTCCCTGCATTTTTCCACGCACAGTTTTCTGTACCATACTCTAGTATAGGGAAGGAAGATTAAATTAGATAAATGACAAAGTAGTGAGCAAGATGAATGATTAGGCTAACTCTATTAAATTTCCCTTTCTCTGCTTTATTTAGACAATCTCTATCATGTTTCCCTTTTTCTGTTATATCCAGTAAATTTAACAATATCTTATATTCTCAGTCATAGAAGATTTTAGTTACACATTTAATGTGTAGACTGTAAAATAGTTTCTTTTTATAATCGAAGAAAAAACAAAAATACATACAGTTCTAGGTTTCTGTATCAACCTAGGTTTATATACAGGTTAACTATTTCTTTACAACAAATGCTATTTACATTTTATCATATCATCTTTCCCCTTAATAGATTTCTTTTCATTTATTGGTATGTTTAAAATTTAAATGCTACCAAAAATAAACATAGCAGTATTCATATCATTTTATTAGGTCTCTACTCTTGTACAAATAGAATAATTTAGTGTTTAACTTTTCTCCATGTTTCTAAACCTTTGCAAAAGACAAAAAATAGTTATAGTCTCCTACTTTTCCACATATCCATTCGAATCTCCTATTAAGACCTTTATTCATTCTATATCATATTTACTTAGTATCAAAATAGTTACTAAACATTCATCATTGGAAATTACTATCAGTACAAACAGAGTAAATAGAACAATTAGCGCTTAGATCATCATCCCTCTAGACCCCTTAAACATAGATCAAGTATGTTTTGTACGAATGGTCTACTTTTGACAGAACCCTAGCTTGTTCATTATAACATTTAGTTTTCTTTCAACATTTATCGAAGCAAATAGATTATCCAAAACAGAGTTCGAAACTCTTAAAGAAAATCAAATAACCTTAGCATCAAGACGAGTCCAAAATCAAGCTTACGGCCAAACCCTAACCCAAGCTAAAAACTATACCCTTTGCCCATAATCAATATTTGAACAATACAGTCACGGCATCACATAACTCGTTCAATGCTTAAATTAAAAACAAAGGAACATTTTCAATATCATTATCGAAGTAGTTATTTATAATCATTGTCTGCAGCGAAACCAAGTAGATTTATGAGACTAGATTACAGCTTCAAGTTCGGCTTCTCAAATCTTTCCTAGCTATCTTCTAAAACTAGGCATTATATTTGGCTCTTGGCCTTTAAAACAACACAAAACATTTCATAAACTAAGTATTGAAAAATAATAACATAGGCCCTGGAGCATTGCTCTCAAACATGATGATTACCACAGCATCAAATACAAGTACCAGAACTTTCTTATTTGATCAAACGACCGAGGGTAAAACCCTTCAATAGAAGTTACGTTTCAAACAAACAACGCTAGAGGAAAATGATACAAATACCAAAGTAGGCCGAAGACCACAATCTTCCTTACATTCATCTTTGGATCACAAAACAGTACCACAACGGCCAAATTTCTCCAAACCCCAGTCTGTCAATTAACACCAAAACAATGGCCAACAATTGCCAAGAGTAATCTACAGAAGTTAAACCACCGAGGCTTACCGGTTGGTTGAGCATTCTCGCCAGATAGCTTCAATCTTTACAACCTACAACGTAATGTACCTGCCATCAAAATAATCAAGGGTTAAAAGATGCATTACAAAGCTTTGGAATTTTTTTTGCAACATAACGATGATAGGGCCAAGATTCTACCCATTACCTTTAGAAATGTTGCTTCTGGAGCAGAGACGCCACCACTAACGAGAAACCGTAGCCATCACCTCACTAGCAAACGTAGAGAAGAATGGATACAATTCTGAGAACTACCCTTTACATGCAAAGGAAAACTGACCTCTGGTCCAAATTTACTCTCATTACTATCGTAAAAACCTAGAAATTATTCCAACTACCAACGATTGCAACAAGCCAGTACTCTTAAAGACTCAGCTCTGAGAGTTAAGTTACAGTCACCAGTCCTGGCATCGAAACCTGGAAGAGGTGGTTCGAAGACCTGCTAACAAACCCTAAGCATTCGCAGGCCGGTCGGCCTCTCCACTGAGCCACTCTCTAACAAAATGAATTCCAAAGGAAATAACATCGACAAGACTTAGTGGAGGACTAGGGTTAAGTCCCAAATCCCGAGAGCATCACAGATCAATTGTTGATAGCCTTCCATCACAGCACATCGAAATTCCAAGCAACCACTACATTTAAGACCATATTAATGACCATTACCACCGTGGAGACCATCTTAGTTAACTTCCAGGTTAAACCATGCACAGCTCAACCATGTTGACTGTTTTCCCACGTTGTCTCCATGTGATGTACGCCATGATAGTAGCCACCAGGACATTCCACCGAGGTAGTAGATAGGAGTGTTTAATGCTAAGGATGGATTTCGAATGCATGCCGGCACATAACCACTACATCATTAAATACCTTGTCCTTATCATACGTTAGCACGATGGTTCTGTTTGCAAACCTGTCATAATATATACATTAATGTAAGTAATAGTTACCACTTTGGCGATGAATCAACTCAGTATCAAGCATATGTTTACAAGCTTCACATTGATGCTCACATATTCATGTTGTTTCATATTTGAACCAATGCATAAAATTCACGCATATAGGAATAGCATATAGTTTACATGCTATAGGAACTTTATGGTAATTTGTATATAGTTTACACATTATAGGAATTACATGAAATTTGCATATAGTTCATACAATAGGAAATGCATGACAATTGCATATAGTTCATACTATAGGAAATGCATGACAATTGCATATAGTTTATATATTATAGGAAATCACATGGCAATTTGCATGTAATTCACATATTATAGGAATGCATGGTATTTTTGCATTTAGTCTATGTTTTCACAAAGGCACATTATATTAATTCATAGTGCATACTAAAGGACCCACGATATAAATAATTCTATCACTATACAAACAACATAGAAGAGAGGTTACATATAGTAAGATGATGCTTTCCTTGATCAATTAACATTGAACAAATAACCTAAGCATTACATTGATTAAATATAAATGACATTTGCATGGAGGTGGTTAAAATATATATTATGAAACTACAAGCCAGCTTCCTTAAACTGGTTTCCATAAGAAGGTGCTTCTATTTTTGTAATTAATTACAAAGGTAGATCTTCAAACTATAATTAAATTAAAACCAACCAAGATGATGACTACATGAAGTTCACTATGGTACCTGACTTGACAAAGGGAAGTTAATCCTTTCTATAGTTTTTAACACGAGACGGAAAGCAGAACATTACTGGAGGATAACTTGAATTTATCACTCTTACCTGTATTCTGCAAACATCAAGGTTCCAATGCTTTAGCTACAAAGCTAAGTAAGCCTCAGGGTACCCTGTAGGACCCCTTTCATCATCTGATCAGAAAACAAACTGTCAGCACATATAAAGAAAACTATATTGCAAGTGAACATAAATACATCACATAGTTCCATAGTTCAACATAAGCAAGTATTGTCATAATATGTTTTCAAACATTATGAAGTGTCATTATCATATTGACATTTATTCTACTTTTGCACATCAACTTTAGTCATAACTGCCTTACTTGAAAAATTTTAAATTTTTATGAATTTTCGGGATGTTACATCTACCACAACCTCTTTAAACTGGTTTGAGAATTTATATTTCAATATATAAAAGACTCTTGTTTATATCGGCTATATCCATATTTTTGGTACATGTATACATTGTAATTATGTGTTAATATCAGTTTTGCTACGATAGTCTAAAGTAATTAGTTTTAATGGATAATTTTATCACATTTTAGCAGCTACTAAACTGTTTACAATAGTTTAGCAGCTACTAAATTGATGTGTTATGATTAGGTTAGAGTAGATCTTTGCTAAAAATGCAATTAAGTTATTTTTCATTTAGTTTGAATAGGTATGAACTAACAACATAACTAATACAACAAACAAAACCAAGACTCTCTTTTGAGAGAAAAACTTGAAAGGCAATTGGGCCTTATTCCTGTGAAAAGTAGCCATCCAAAACAGACAAGGGACTGCAGTAAGAACCTTGTTTGGGCTATTTTTCCTTAGTTGTCCAGAGAACACTTTTCTCGAACAACAAACACTAACCCACTAGTGTCGTAGTCCGCATTCATTTACAATGCGAAAATGTCGCACTTTTCCCTATCGGGATCTGCGACACTGTGGGTGCATTTTTAACCCCAAAAATCCAATAAAAATTACTGAACTACTTTCAGAACAAGAAAAATGACCATGAAAGTGAAGAGGGAAGGATGAAGAATTACCTGGATTTGACGGCTCTGAAAATGGTTGCTTGAAACGCCTAGAATCTCCATCACAATGTTCAACCAAGAAGGGGTTTTTTTACTCTCCTTTGCAAATGGTAAAAGTCATAATGGTAAAAATAGAGTTATTGTTTCCCTTTTTAGAATTTTGGAATGCAATATTTTATTATTTTCTTCCATCATTTTACCATTTTTGCTAATTTTTGTCAATTACCGTTAGCATTTTGAATTGAACATGTTCTGACATCGATTATGGAGATTGCAGGTCAAAATTGGTTGTGACAGAGAATACTTTTATCTCTTTTTTGACCTCATAAAAGTTGTTTACAAAAAAGGAGTTAGAAAAACAGGATCGCAGAGCAATAACAATAAACAGAAATGCAAATATAATCACACACACATTACAAGAGAGACACAGATATATCGTGGTTCACCCCAACTTGGGCCACGTCCACATTGAAGTTGTCAGTCCTTATTAGTATTCCGTCTAGCAAAGTGAAGGGATACAACCTGCAGCACGGTCGCTGCACTTCCTCTTCACTGTCTCACAGTCTCTCTTCTCAGATCTCAGAGATCTTTACAATGCATAAAACCTAATACATCAACCCTAGCCGTATTACAATGTCTTTTTTATAAAGGGAAAATACCACGGGTTACCCAAAACCATGGGCCCGTAAAACAAACCCAAAAATTTCCTTCGGGGGATTTGCCCCCAAACCCCCGCCAGGGGACCGCTAGCCCCTGGAACCCCGTGGGGGGGCGTTGCCCCCCCACTGGGGTGAGTGTACAATCCACCTACATATCATATAAAACTGGGGTACAAACACGACTGAAACAATATCATCTATGAGACTAGAAGATCTGGCTCCACAACCAACAAAAGGAACCCCTTGGAGTTTCCTTTAAGCTCTTTTCAGACTCCCAAAATAGGAAAAGATTGCCAACTGATATTGATTTTTCACGCTTGTAAAAGTATTTGAAAGGTCATCTATTCAGTTTTAGTTTACCACTTTTTAGGACTGAGTAGTATTATTTATGAAAAGGGAATACCTTAGTCAACCATTTGACTAAGAGAGTTCTTCTAGGTATTATTTTATACTTTTTCGGACCCAAGGACTAATAGTTATGAAAAATTTCATCTTGGAGTCTTCTTTAAGTGAATTTTAACTCTCAAAATATGAAAAACCAGCAAGTTTAACTTCTTTGGACTTGTAAAATTACACATAGAAGGACTCGGTTTGGGAATCAAACTTCTCCTCCATCATGTTCAAAAAATAAATGAGTTTGGACTCATTTTTTGTGATCTATATCGAGCATTTGTTACCCTCTTCCATCTCATTAAAAACAAAAGAGGCACTCATCCATTATGATGGGGAAATAAGGGAAATAAAATGTATTTGAGTCAGTATTTACGGCATCTTCTCGTCATCCTTAAACATGGCACATGTTCACTTTCAGTCAAACAGTTGAGTAATCAGTTTGCTTTCGAGTCATGCCAAGTCTATGAGTCATTTTACTCCTTTCGGTCATCTGAAGAATACCACAATCATATGTTGCATTATATCCTTGTCTCTTCCTCATTAAGTCGGCGCTTCCAAGTCATTTTTCGTTCCATTAAATGTTAAAGGAGATCCTTTTTCCGAGAGTTAACCTTTTGCAGTCATGAATCCCTCTTTCATGTCATTCATCCCTGAAACAACCTCTGCAGTATTACCAATTCTCATGCCTTTGTGTTACTTCATACTCATATGATGTACCTATTTGCATCACTTTCCTGAGTTGGTTTCATGTCAATGATGTGGGATATATCATGGCCCTCCTTTGATGAGTCTGTTCCTATCAACATCAACACATCATCAAGGAATTAGGCTTAGAAACCATTGTTCAGTACCTCAGGTCCTCCATGCCTTAATGGAAGATTCCCTTGCTTCTGACACTAGTTTTACATCATTGACATTTGATCGGATGATTCGACGGGTGTTCGACTTCAACTCCTCTATTCACATTTGCTGGAATATACTATGATACCTTGGGAATCATTGACATCATTGGTTATTTCCTCGCACTTGTTAACGGTTTACGTCATTGGCTGGTAATCAAGTGGTTTCTACCATGTTCAACACAAACTCATTTGTTCACATGGTTAGAATCATATCATTTCGGGTTCGGGTTGAATACCCTAGGGACTATTATTGTGTAATTTACCTAGGTTACAATGGATTTTGTTTTAGTAGGTTCCCGCATGGACATTATCTTGGTAACCAAATTGATGTTCTATCAAATAGATCCACTTTTATATTGGTCATGCTTGTGTTATTACTGTATCCTGGATCTATGATTTTATTTTAGTAGCCATGATATGTTCTTAGTCATTGTTAGATAAATATCCACACTGTATGTTTGTGGATGTGTCTTTAGTCAGTACTATCATGGATCTACAATGTATTGGTTGGAATCCATGCTATGAGTCATATATGTTTCAAAGATGAAAATAATTGTACTTCATTAAGTCCTTGTTGCTCGTTAGCAGGTTTCCCACCCGTGGTTCTTTTCCTTGATATTAATTTGACAAATTACTTATGCTATCCTATTAATCTAGCTTCATACTTTGGGGGGGAATCTGTTACACATAATTTTCATCATGAACCTCTACTTTCCACAATCCCTGAATAACTTGTGATCAAACTTACCTGAGAGATGAAGAGCCATTTTTTTTCCCTTCCAAATGAATTTTTGACAACAATGTCATAGGTTGCTGAAGAGAAACATGAAACACTCTTCCTTGTCGCAAGTTTCTATCCTGCAAGGTGTTACACTTTCACAACTTTCCTAGTATGTAGACGATGACACCCTAATGTGTCGCAGGCTTCTATAATGCAGGGTGCGACACTGCTACCTAGAATGGAAAAAGAGAGGTTTTGAGGACCTTTTAGATAGATGTCCTTGTGGATGAATATACCTTCCTTATAGGGTGGATCTCACTCGACTCCTAACTTCTTGGGATATATCGCTACCCTTCTCCTCTTATATATCACTTTCCCCTTATCCTCTTTTCCCTATAAAAGAAAGAATAGACTCATGGGTGAAGGGAGAGGAGTCTACTATAGCTAAATGGTGGAGTAATTGTGTTAGAGAGTATAATATTGAGTGATCATACTCTTGTATCAAAGTGATGGGATCGAGGCAAAGAATCATCTAGTTGGGATATTTAAATGCCAAGGATTGGTTGTAATATTTCTCTCTTTTTATTTAATACATCAATGCATTTTTGTAATGTCCCCAGCTTGACCCTATTGCATTAATATTGTAAATGATGTAAATATTGTTATTTAGTCATGGTGAGGAGCTCAAGGCCAAGGCCCCGGCATTGATTTAATGTTCTATGTATCGGCAATTAGAATAGATGCCTATGGTTCTTGTGCGAGATGGGCACAATGTAAATAAGACACCATGTAAATATGCAATTTTAATGAAAACACCCACAACTAGCTATGCAATGCAACAAAGAGATGGGGCATGATTCTACAAGGAATAGGGAGGGAAATTATTCAAACCCTTGAGCCCATGGTGTTAATCCATTTCATTGAGGAAACCTATGAACTCTCAACTACCCATTTGGTCTCATGCACCCAATCACTTAATCCTTCCAAGAATTGGTTGAGACAATAAATGCCTTGGGATGGGAGAGGTATGGCTGTCAATTTTCGTGCATGGGCAAGCCATCAACTTGGAAAATCGTGTTTTTTCTTGTGGGGCAAGAAAACCCCCACGAAAATGGCCCAAAAGCCATTCTTCACCCATGGCATTCTTCCTCTCACGCAGTCTGAGCCTGTTGGGGTTTTATCCTTCACGTTTTCACCTTTCCCTGCGTTTTTCCATGCCTGCAAACTCGTTTTTTGGTTAGCTCATTGGATGGGAGAAGAGAGCCACGATTTTTGGGGTTAGGGAGGCCGTTTCTGCCCATGAAATGCCCATGAGCATTCTTCTGAAAACGATTCTGCTCTCCTGGGGTTGATTTCCCATTTTCTCCTTTTCGTTTTGGTTGCCCACGTTTTCTGGAACGGTCAGGAACCCATTGTTGGGAAATTCACTATAGAATCGTTTTTCCCATGCCCAACACTTATGCTTTTGATGATACATGCACCCATCTCTTAACAGCCTGAGAAACCCAATTGCTGATTGGCTTGGTTGATTTTGATATACCTTTGGCTATGTGAGAGCCTGTTTTTCCCTTTTCCTTGTGGAGATCATGCCCAGCTCGGGGGTGGCAGTGGTGCTGAGAGATTGAGGATCACACTGGCCTACGGTTGGGTGGAACGTTGCATAAGCGTAGCTAGTTGTTTGGTACTACTTCATTAAGATAAGTATTTTCTTGTGCTATCTTGAAATTGTTTAATTGATGAATATCTTGAATGTGTGATGATTGTGTATTTCATAAGTTAATTCCGCTGTGATTTCTGATAATTATGCATCCTTATATCTCTGTTATATTATGGGAATGCTTAGTGGTCCACGATTTATGGGGCTAGATGCCCATTTTTAGCACAATGACCCTCTCTATCATGGTATGATAGGAGGGGACATTACAATTTTCTTTCCCACATTATTTTTCATTAATATTGTTGTTTTCTTCCTTGGACGATAACATAAGTTCTTGTAGATATATGTTATCTTGTTTTCTCTTCTTGTCAACTCTTCTGCAGGTGTCCTATGTGAATATTTTGTGGATATACAGAGTTGGGGGCTAAAGAAAGACCAACTTCCAATCTATACATGTCAGTTCTCTTCACTTGTATCTCTTGCTACAAAGAATTTAGGGAAAGTTGTGCACTCTGTGTCTTTTTTTCTAGATCTAAACCATTTAGACTAGGGATTTCCACCTTTGTCCACATTGGTAGAATTAGCCTCAAACATATAGATCTTGTTGTACCCCAAGAATCCATCCATGAAGGAGAGAATCTCATTTACAACACAAGCATTGATAATATGTTTGCTGAAAGGGGTAGGGTATTTGTCATTTGGACATGCAAAATTCATATCATGGAAGTTAGTGCAAACATGAATAGTGCCTTGATTTTTGTTCACATGGATATGTTTAGATAAACATGTAGTAAATGCAATCAAGTAAATGAAACCAACTTTGTGAAACTTCTCAATCTCATATTTTACAACTAACGCTTTCGACGGGTGTATGGGCCTTTTCTTTTGGTATACTAGTGAAAAATCAAGCCATGTGTTGATGTGATGTTAAACAATGGAAGTGTTGAAACTGGGCATATTGGTGTATGACCAAGCAAACATGTCACAAAAATCTTGAAAGAGTTCTTTGTAGGAAACAATATCTTTAGGAATGCAAGAGGTGCCTAAATTGATGTTCTCAGTGACACATGGATTAACCAAGATATCCACCTAAATGTTGGGAGAGATGTTTTCCATATTACCTTCTTCAAAGGTGTCAGGGGTTCGGATCGAGTTTTTGAACCAATCGATGTTTCTGAAAGGGAAAATTTCTTTCAACTCAATGGTGAATTGGTCCAAAGATGAGAATTGAAGGACAAGTTCCTCAAGAATGAAATACAGACAATGGAGCATATTGTCGCAAGGAAAGTTTGGTTACGTAAGCACTTTGAGGATTTCTTTGTCGCTTCAGAAGGATCAAATCAATAAGTTTGAGGGCCTAGGTATTTCGATACCATGGAAATATCATGGGATAACATAAAAGGTTCATTGGAAGATGAGATGAAGCAAATGGTGCTTGTCGCACTCGAAGAAGATGCTAGAGGGTGAAATTATTCTATAATGGTGACTTGGGACTCTACAGAAATTTGGTGCAATTCATCCAGCATAGATTGATACTCAGGTATATCTAGGAATGGAGTGAGTAATGACCATGTAGGCCACATAATTCACAAGGATGATTGGTGTGCAATGAATTGTTTTGCATTTTGGGAGTGTCAAGAAGATAGACCAAAATAATGTTCTCATTGGTTTCATCATCTAACGATTGCAAATGAGTGCGTAAGATGGGAAATTCAGGATAGTTCTAGGTAATTTGACCTAAAACATTGCACAAAGCACAAGGTTTGGGTTCTTAGCTATGGCAGTAGGGGGAGGGTTCATGGCTTTCTTCAAATTTGTTGGCATCGTCACATTCACTATTTTTCCCATAGCCTTTTTATTGGGAAGAGGTGGTGATCCATAAATTGGCATGAGAAGACTTTCTCAAACTTTCTCCATCACTGGATACTTAACATAATTCTCAATTTCCCATTAATAACATGGAAATTGACATAATAATCAAATGCATATTCAACAACGGAAATTAACAATAAAGCACATAAAAAGATATGCAAACTAGAATTGATAACGGAATTCGATAGATACCTTGGCTACATCTCCAGGCTTGTCCAATCATCGAGTCTCTTCATTATCTCTCCCAAAATAGGGGTTGATTTTCTCCTTTACAAAGGGAAACATTTCATTCTCAAGAAAACTTACAACTTGCTATCCCTCCTTTACATAAGGGAAATACTATATCCTCAAGAAATCCTACAACTTGATATCTCTCCTTTATAAAAGGCCATAATTTCTCACATCAAGTGCCATATTCTCCCATAAGGGTATTAAGTTCACAATCAAGTTTTACTTGCTTATTCTTCTCCATAGAGCTTCCTCCATCCTCTTCCCAATGAGAGGAATTTATAGCTTTAAATGGTTGAGAACTACCTCAACATATCAAGGAGAAAATATCACTGAAGATCCCATAATTTAGGATCTAGCAACAACTCAAGGAATAAGATGAGAGAAAATATCACCATTCCATGAAGATCTCAACTCTCCGTGAATATCTCAATTCTCCATGAGACTAGGAAACTAGAATTCTATGTATCTTTTCCATTAGTTCCTAATGACATTTAGAGAGTAAAATTACAAAGAATATAGTTCTCAAATATTAATCATTTAATTTGATTTAGCATTTTTCCATCTGAAACTTCAACAATCCATATCTTCTGCATTTGAAGTCCATTCAACCCCATTCAAGTTGCATTATAAAGGTACTTGCGAGATGTTTTTTGTGTAGACAGCTTGAGTAACAATGGAGACCTTTTTCATTTTTTGACTAAGGATATCCTCCTAGATAGAGTGGGGTGGGGGATGGTGCTTCCTTGGGGACTCCTATAGGGGGGTGATTGGAAATGTCGATGGGATTCACAAGTTTCAAGAAAACCAGTGGCGTAGGAGGTGGATTGAGAGAGGTAGGTACCAAACGATAAATCCTACTATCAAACCCGATAGGTTGAGTGTCACCATAATAGGCATGCTCATGATTCCACAAGGTGGAAATAAGAATGGTATTTGCTAAATAGGAATGGCTCTCCATTGGTTCCCAGGTAACTGCTTGGGAGAGGGGGTAGGTCGAGGTTGAGGTTGAGCAGTATATTTACTAGAGGAGATAGTGCAAAACCCCAATATTTCCACCTTTGGGGGTGGAGGACATAGATATTGAAAGGTTTCGTTCATGGAGGCATCATGAAAAATACTAGGTCCCACACTCATAAAAGAAGGGATGGACACATTGTTGGAATTATTGTCGATCGTGGATAAGAAATTCTCTAGATAAGTCAGCCCCTTGAGGTCATAATAGGTCATGGGGGGACATCATGATCCCGAATACAGACGAGGAGACTACTTTCATAGTGGACATGTAGCTACGCCCAAGGAGGAGGTTGTAATATGTTTGAGCATTGACAACGTCGATGTTGATTAGGACCATTTTTCCAGCTAACTCTATAGGGACATTTTGGAGAAGACCCTGAGGTTGGGTAGTGAAATCATCATTAGCACCCAAATTCATGAGGGACGAAGCATGTTGGGGGGATATGAGCCACATGAATTGACATGATACAGATGGAGGTGCCTTCATCAATAATGCACCTATAAATCATCAAGTTTCGAATGGTATCCTAGATTTGAAAAGCTACTGATGAGGGAATTTGTGGCTTTGATTTATCTAAATCAAATGTCATCAAATAGGCATTAGAAAGGTTAATTTCACTTAGATATGAAAATAAGGATTTGCACTACATAGGACAGTTCCTAAGAACTTCCAATGTGGACATGGTAGTGGGATATTGTGCCATGTTGTCTACAATGTCATAGTTGAGAGCGATGCGAACATTAGGATTATTTGTGATGCAAAAAAAAAGAAAATCAAGGTCTTTATGAATCCCATCGACAAGCGATCAAGGTAGGTACACGGGTTCATCAACTAGAGTAGAGTATTTACCCTTATCAATAGTGGAGCTTTTAGTGGCCGAATCATATTGGTTACATCATGTCTGAAGATTTACATTGGTAGATAAAATAAGGAGGTGTTGGACCCCAAAGTGATGATTTTGACTCAATGAAGTTGGTTGGGGTGGATAAGGAACCAAAGGTTTCCCTGTGACTACCCCTTATAGAGGGAAGGGGTTTTATAAGACCATTGGTTGTGTTTGGGTGGGCTGAGGTAGAGGCGGATTTGTTTGTCCTTGTGGGGGAACAATCACTTTTCATTGGTTAGCCTCATTGCATAGTTCGAGAGCCTTAGACAAGTGAGGGAAATGATGGGTATAATTCTCGTAGACACCACAAAAAGAGCATGGATGGTGACTCCATAACAAAGCTTTTTTTTCCTTCCTAGGTGGTTTGTTGGGGTCCGAATTTGCGAGGTTTTCTATAGTGTTATTACGTGGGTTAGGGGGTGGACCCCAACCCCCCTAGCATTAGTTATTCCCTTTTTTATTTCCTTTGTTCTTTTTTGGGGGGCTCTGCTTATTGGTTATTGGAAGGTTGGGTAGGCATATTCTATTTGGCGTATACTTTCCTGTGAGGGAAAGGGGGAACAACGATGTGTGGCTACAATAGAGTAGCTAGTGAATGATTAGGAAAAGGTAGGACATGTTAATAGTTAGAGGAGCCATGAGGAAAATAGACGCACCACCACACATTGTACCACTACACAAGGGCCAATGAACATGGGGATCTCAGGAAGGATATGAACAAGAGGTACTCTTTCCTATATGTGATGAAGCATGAGATAAATTAGGGATGTAGCCAAGTGTAGTAATAGGGACCTGATGAGGAAACACAATGTTAAGGGTATTACCATATCTGTATTAACCACTCACCAAGGGAGGTTAATTCCCATAGGTATTAGGGAGGTATGCAATAGAGACATTGACACCATCTACAATATGGGATGTCCGTGGTGGGTATTTCATGGCAGAGTGTCCATGAGGGTCATTACGGATGACTATGTACAATTAGTCATACTATGCATAAATCAGGTCATACTATTGAGCCTTGAGGATAGATTCTTCTTCATTTTATGGTCATTAGAGGCTATGTCCTTGGAACTGGTGAGGAGGAGGGATTTCAGAAACCAATCTAGAAATATCCTTTCATCGAGGTTGATCTTGCACAAAATTCAGCATCGACACCACTCATGGATGTGATCCATTATGTGTGTGGAGGATTTCTATCGGTAGGGGAGAAGTATTTATAAACCCTCGTCGTAATGGATGGGTGAATGGAAGAATTGCAAGAAAGTGGAGGCCAAGGACACACAGTTTGGATGTGTCATGTGGGGTTGGTTGATGTACCACTTAATAGCAACACCAATCAAGTTCCTCTAAAACAGGTGTATCATGATGGAATCATCTATAATGTTGTTTGAGGAGCTTCATAAGTGAAATGACATGATTTTGTTTTGGGGGTCCTCACCATCCTTCCCTTCAAACTTTGGAACGTACGACGAGATTTTGGTGGGCATGGGAGTCCAATTCGAATCATAACAGATTGGATCATTGGTACGCCTTTCCAAATTAGGTAGGTTGAGGCTCGCCATGAATGGAAGACTTGTAGTAGTGGATGATTTGGAATGAGCAATAATAGTGTTGGTCATGGTTCTATCTGTGGGGCCTCCGCCAATAGTTCCCCCTCCCATTGTAGGTTTTTAACAAGTGAATCCACTGCCAATGGTTCCCACACCAAAAGGGTCTATGATTGAACCACAAAAGGGGGAATATTAGAATACATAGTTTAGCTAGTGTGTGGAGGTGTAGGTGGTCCTGGCTATGCGGATTAAGAATTCGAAGACTCATATAAGTTCTTTAGCTACTGTGTAGTGTGTCAAGATAAGGTTCGGCATGAAGAGACAACCATACGATCTAAGAAACTATATTGAGGGGGTTGAGCCTGATGTGTTTGTGAGTATCTTGGGGGAGCTATAATGAAAGTTTTTTAGATGAGAAAAAATAAACAAAAAAAGTTGACATGGTAGGTTAAGCTCAAATTGAAAAAAAATATACTACATAAAAAGAAAAAAATCGAACAACAAGTGCAAAGTGTGTGCAATTAGTGATCTAATCTACTATAAAAAATAGAAGAAAAATTGATAAGAGAAATCCTATGAAATAAAAAGGACGAAAGTAACCACTAACCTAAGATATATCTACATAATCAAAAAGGGAAAAGAACCAAATAAATCTTCCTCAAATATTTTTCGCTGTGTGGTCATCACCTCCCCATCAAACAAAAATGAAGTAGGAAGTCGAGTCAACTCTTCCAATCACTGAACCACAATAGGGGCATCAATACTCTCTGGACCCAGTGAGTGGAGATCAAAAAAATAGTTACAGAGTTGGGGCCGCAATCAACTTCATCTGACCTAGGTCTCCCCCAATCGAAGGGTATGACCTCTAGGTAAAATACCTAAGAAGAAAGGATTTTAGGCTACCTTGTTCATAGACATGTCAGAATGACTATTCCACATCTGTAGTCTAAAGACAATGATATGGTTGATCTTCAGTACTGAGTGGGGGTGGTGCACCGCCCAACCATCTGGTTCCAATAGTGTTTTTTACCCTGCTAAGCGAGAGTCTCACCCCGCAAATTGGATTTTAACCATGTCACACAATACTAGAGGATTTTGGATCCCTAATTGGACAACCACTATGCTTTAGATGTATAACGACAAAGGGGGATTGTTTAGATTCCTATCCGCGAGGTCCTAACCTAACTACAATATTATTTTGATACTCAAGTGAGTTTAATGTGTTTTTAAGTTACTAGGTTTGAATTTAGCTATCCACATGGCTACATGAAACAAGCGATTGTTTGAATTACGGATTGTTGGTGTGCGCACTAGAGTTGTGTACAACTAAAGATGAGAAATTAAAATGCTTGAAAGAGATAACAAGATTCCAATACTAAGATAGTTTTTTCTTGAAATAAAAATGATCTCAGCATAATAATGTTGTGATCAAGCATCTAATATTTAGAGCATGCATAATAAGGTCAGATAACCAAAACATTTTAAAATTGTAAATATCAGGGAGAGGCCCTAATACAGAAAATTAAATATGCTCTAAACATCTAAACTGATCAATTGTCTAACAAAATCAATTTTTCATGAATAACTTACTAAATAGAAAAGATGCAACTATATGAAAAACCAAATAGAACTAAAAATATGGAAAATTCTCAAATCTAGAGGGAAGTTTTCTTCACTAATTAGCTCAACGAGGAAAGAAAAAAGACTGCTATAGTAACTAAAAAAGATGTAAACAAAACAAAAGGGGACCATCAACAAGCGGGGGATGAAAAATCGACTTTTTCTGCACATAAACGAGAGAAAATAACTATAAAAATTTTCGAGGGAAATTGATTTTAAGAGCAGATCACTCTTTTCGAAGGAAATTGAGTGATCCAAGTCACTCCAAATAGGGAAAAAGAACCGGCCCTAACTGAGAAAATATATTTTTGAATAAGGTCACACAGTTCGCAGAGAACAATGCAACTTAGGTCACACAAAAATGGCAAAAGGCACAATTTGACTTAAAGGGAAGAATTTGAGACTCTGTTCATATAGTTCGAAGAAAATAATGTGACTCGGATCACTCAAAACAGACTGATAGGTGCGACCCAACACAATGAACTCAAAAAATAGTGAAAATTGGCTTGGCTTGAAAAATCTAGGGGAGTTTTTGGCCAAGAGTCCCAACAACAACTATAGAAAGTATCAAAAAGACATAAATGAAGCTAAATAAATAAAAATAAAGGGCTCAAACAAAGGCTGAAAAGGTTGGAAGGATAGAACCGAAGAACGATACAGATCGTCCCTAGTATGGTCACCAAAACGTGTGGCTAGTTTTTTCACACTAGCCCATGCAAAAGAGAACCTACGAAGGGTTGTGCAGACCTTAGTAGAGTTTCAATGGAAAGAATGAAATAAACAAAACATAAAGATAAAAATGAATCTAACATGCAGGAATAATTAAACTAAATGACATCAAAAAAATCTAAACTAATACTTTTTGCATTCTTCATTAGGTAACACAATCATAACATCATAGTGTAAAGAATAAATAATGAGTTTTGTATTAAATGTGTATACAAGAGTAAAAGTCACCTCATAAGAAGTAGTATAAGGGGCCCTTGTATATTTCTGAGGGAGGGTCCATTTGATATCCTATCATTCCATGATTATCTTGCCACATGTCACGATAGAGATCTCCAACAAGGTGAGATGGGAACAAAAGAGGTTGGCTGCAATCTCAAGGAAATTTATGTAGAGTGATGACTTGAGCGATGAATGGAGAAATATTGGTTGATTGGGGGCCCTTGAGGCTTTATTTATGGGCTTGGTGAATGGATTTGGGGATAATGATCAGATCATCCTTTTCCATCCCGAATCCTCTCCATGATTTTTGATGATTCATATTTCGTGCCAAGGTTTCCTCTTTTTTCAGGGAAAAGAAGGAAATAGCCAAAATTTATGTCAGGATCCAAGTTGCACTTTTTCTTAGATTTTTTGTAACTTGGTTCAATTATTTCGAAGTCTTTTATGTGGCGTGGGTCACTTATTTCTTGGGAATATGAGTGAGTGACGTGAACTTAAGGTGGCCCCTTTCTATGTTTCAATTGGATTTTTTGCATTTGCAATGTCTTGTCAAGGTCCAATGGGTGGAATGAAGTGGAAATGAGATGGAATGATGACCTATGCAAGCTACGACACTAATGGAATGGCTAGTGGAAAAATTTTAGGTGTTAACATTAAGCCTCACTAGCACCTTATGCACTACTTGAGCAATTCAAATTTTCTCCTACCCTAATTTGAATTGCCTTTCCTATTTATTGTATCTCTCTTTATTAGTTGGTGCTTAATGTAACACACCATTATCTATTCCTATTTTATCTATCTCTTTGTCTAATGATTTATGATTTCACATTTGTTACATGAATTGTTGATTATTGATCTCTTTTTCACAGTATATCTCTCTTGTATTAATGCCTAGATCTACATGCTCAAAATCTAGGAAAGAGTTTAAGATAATTGTTTGGAAGGTTATTCAAGTTTTGGGGAATCCTTATGGGCCCATACGTAGAAAAAACCCATGGATTTACTCTCATAGGAGGAGGAGGTAGGTGCATGTGACCAGCCATTAGATGTCTAAGGATGAGATATTTATCTTGAGGGGAAACTAGTATTTCTAGGTTATTTAGGACATGCTTAAGGGTTGATACTAAATATAAGGGATAAATAATAGGGGGATATTATTGATAAATAAGTAGTTCTTTATTTATTTCAATAGAATAATTTGTCCTTTTATTATGCGTTTCATACACATCAAAATCTTCTTCTTGAGATTTGGGATTATGTAATGAAATAGCTTCAGTATGAGGAATACCTAATGATGATTAAGTTTATTTGCCACATATATTTCTAAATGTGACCGATATTTTAAGATTGAAATGTAATGGGGTCTTCTATGTATTTGGGTTGGCCTTGGTGTGTCTTCTTCCTGATGCCAACTTTTTTAGATTGGATTCGTGGGGTGAAATTAATAGCTAGGTTCTCCTTGTTTTCCAACAAGATGCAGATTTTTCATTTTAGTATCCCATGGAAAATGTTCAAATATCCATCCCCATCAGCAATACCAAAAATATGTTAGTACTTGATATATTCTTAGATAGGGAACTATGCTAAGGAACCTGAGTAAACTTTGTATGAATTTTCAGTTTTCTGTTTATGGAACATAAACCTATAGTATCTTTCTTGGTTCTATCAAATAATTAGGATCGATACGTTAATAATAATAATACTATTATAAACTCACTATGCATTCCATTCCTTATAGTGTATCCAAAATAGATAATATTGGATGGAAATATGGAAGAAATAACATGTTTGGGAATAAAAAAGGTACTCATGGTGAATAAATCTTGTTTCTCCTAAAAGTAGAATAACATAGTGAGAAGATTTGAATTTGGTAGTTAACACAAAATATAATTGAGTATAAACAATAACACAAGGTAAGTAGATCTGACATCATGAACATATTATGAATAATTAATAGTACATTCATGCACATAAAAACTCATTTATAACACAACTCATGTACCATGATTCATGATAGAAATATTTCCTCGAGGATTTTATTATCAAGAGAAAATTACACAAATTTGAGAGAGAGTTTTGGGATAACGAAGGGAATTACATAAACTAGACTGTTGACACAGACTAATATCATATAAAGGTCTAAATCAAAATGAATATTATAATATTAAAAATATTGTTCTTTAATCCTAACATACAATGATTTTTTTTAGATAGGTTACAGTTTTCCCCAAAAAATGTCGACCCATTCTTCTAACCCTCCATCCCTTATTATACTCATATTCTTCTTGGAAGTAACCAATATATTATTTTTCCAACCGTGTTCTTGAAAGTAGTGAGCATATTACTGATCATATACTGTTCTTGAAAATAATGGGCAGATTATTGATCCAATTTTGTTCATCCCTGTTGAATTGAACAAGAATAAGATGCTCCTAGTGCTCTTTGTACTTTTCGATACATTTCCATGCTTTTCCCATAAATTAATTATGGCCTTTAATTTTCCTTAATTCTATATCTAATTCTGTAAATGAGCATAGGTAGGCGAAGGACTATTTTTAAATATGAATTTTATATGTGTGGATAACTTGAAATCATCAACCATTTTATCCATTACCACTTGTCATTTTTAATGCTCATTCCATATCTATAAAGTTTACATCATTTTTTTTACAATCAAGTATCATATTATCATAATTTTCCTTAGGGTACAAGTCTCCATTTCCATCCCACAAAGAAGGAAAACCATGATACATTACATATGCAAAGATAGCTATAAACAAGGCTACACAACTTATCATTTGTTGAGCCATTGAATGAGCTTTCTACACCAAATTCGTTTTCATAATGACCTTGTTAGCTTCCATTATTGTAATTTTTTTGTCTCTTTCTCCCAAAGCTTCCAATTCTTCCTTTGTTTTGGAATTCAAGATATTTATCACCATATTTTCAATCTCTAGTTTATTTTCTAATTCAGGTCCTTTTTATATCCTACATGGAAGTACTCACTAACACATATTCATCTTGGACAATTGCAAAGTAGCTCCAATACTTTGTCAAATTCATATCTAGTTGATCCCACACTAAGTGTTTACCACCCTTTAATGCACCTCAACCTACAAGTCTTTTCGCTACCTAGTCTACCTCTTTCTATAATTTTTCCTTGGTATGCTACGAATCTATAATAATATCTTCTCTCTTTTTTGTTATGTCATGTAAGCCCATAATATCCTCATATTTCTTCTTGATATTATCCTTAAGGGTGATCAATTCTACTTATTTCATATTCATATCTCCTAATATTATAGCTAAGTTATTTATAGGATATTCTTGTGCAAATTGTAATGTGGTACTTCTAAGAGCCACCAATTTGAGATTTTCTATTTTGAGGGTACTATTTTATTGTTGAATTTGTTGAAATGTATCCTTGTACTCTTGCATCTACTTGTAGATTTGCTCCTTTTATTCTTGTGCTACTATTCTATTAGGTGTTTGCACATGTTTATTCCATGGAACTTTAAGCCTTTTCTTTAGTACATGTTTCTCTATGTCCTTCTCCATGATAAATTATTGGACAAGTGTTGGATTACTTGGATCCACACCTAATTTTATAACCTTTATTCTAGCTCAATGGTATTCAATTGTTTAGCTTTATTGGAAATTTTTTCTTGATTTAACTATTTTTCAAGCTTGCTAACTAGATCTTGGAGCTTATTAGAATTGGTGGTTGATTTCAGCACATCTCTAGAAATCATCTCCCTAGTTTTCCCATGCCAATCAATTTTGTCAATTGGACGTCTGAGGGAATCTACATCTATTGTAGACTAAGTGGATTTATGATATACTGATGTATTTGGATTTTTTGCTGATATAGGATCCAAGATAAACATATTAAATGTCCCCTCATTCATATCGAAATCAAACAACAATCTAGATTGTTCTCCACTTGAAATCCAGCTCTAAGGATACAAGTCCCTCTTGACTTGTACATGTTGATTCTTGATATGCATATAATGAGAGAATATTATAGGTTTTGATTGTGAGGTGTACCTTGTTTAGAAACAAATGATGGTGTTTCTACTATGGGTAGAGTGGCTGAAGGAATATTTTCAATAGTGAGAATGGGTTCAATCTAGGATAGTTCCTAGCCCTGATGTTCAACCATGGCCCTTTTTGAATCAGTTATGCTCCATTTTCTACTAGGCTCTCCTTTCTTCTATCCATCTGTATCTATGTTTGAATGTAACTATGTCCCTACTCTTTTCATACCTACCTCCTATTTCCATGGAGTCTGAATAACTTGTGAGTGTTGTCTATTATTTCCTTGTAGTAATTTCTTAACCTGCTCTGAGGTTTCTAATTTGCCATTTTTTCATAATTTCTCATTAGGTTGTTGCATGTATTCTACCAACTTATCCTTATGTATTTTCTATGAAATGATCCTATGAGGATCATATATCCAATTTCTTCCATTTGGGAGGCTAAGCTCCTTGAGCATCTGAGTCAACAATAATCCATGTTGTTCTAGTTTTAACAATAAAAGGATCAACGTATTTAGGAAGCTTGAACAAAATGGGGATTTTATGCTTATAAAAGTTAATAAAATCATATTATGCCTTATGTACTATAAGGAAAATATTATGGGACATAGAAAACAAGGTAACTGATAAGGTTCTAATTATGAACCATAGATTCTTATTTTTGTAGTGTTCAATCAAGAACCAATCTACAATCCATATGTCCTAACTTAATTGCATCAATATCTTGCATTCAGGGAAAACCCTTGTGGGGGGGACTACCATGCATTGAAGTGTAAGTAGCATACCTAGGATTCTTCACAAAATAACTCAAACCTTGTAGCGACCTCCGTTTCCGGGTCCTACTTAGAACAATTTTCTAAAGCTTAAAAATATAATATAGCCATTACAATGCATGATCAACAATAAAATTTAATAAATTTGAGAACTAACTAGTAAACACATAAACATAGAACCTATTACTATAGGTCGAATCTGCTACTGGAGGAGAGGTCCATCTTCAATCCAATCCTGCTCACCCAAGTGTTGACTAGGTAATCAGTTGAAAACCCACAAGTAAAGACTCGTTTAACCATTGGAGAAGCAATCGTTAGCTTCGCCACCCAACTGTAGGATTATGCAATCGGTCGCATAGCCACCCCTGAGCCTCGAGGTCATAAGAAAATACCATCCTCAACCTTCTGATGGGATCTCCCAACCCCTAGACAGGCTATCAACCAAACTCCAAGGAATCACAATCAATGAAAACTTCTGTTACGAAGTCCACCTAGCACTAAGGAGCAAGAGAGAGAGTCTCTCCTCCCGCCCTTTCTTTTATATCCCAAATACTGCATGACATGTGTCCTCTCATGCAAAAAATAAATTTTAATTTAATAATTCCTTAGTATTTATCCTCATGCAACAAGTTTCACTCTCACATGAGTGTGCACCTAAATCCCTTAATTATCTCTTTGTTGTCTCCCCAGTCAAATTTTCTAATCCATAAATCAGTGGGTGTAGGTGGAATGGTATCTACATGAGTGTTATTCTAGTTTTGCTCCATAATTTATTAATTTGATATTTATTTATTTATAAATAATTTTAATCTCATGCATATTCATTATGACATAATAGGTACACATCTACCCCAATTTACCCTTCTTCTGAAATTTCATAAATTAAAATGCTCTTTTATTTGATTTTCTAAAATTATATATGCAACTTTTAACATGTATGTATTATTGTTTTAAATGCGAGAAGGGGTGAGTAATAATTTCCCCGTCATTGTCTAGGTACCTCTTCGACGAGTCCTTCCAACAACCTCTCTTTCTTCGTGTGGGGAGTGTTGTGTAGCGATCAGGGAATCGTTACCGTGATATCTTGACTAGACTTCCTTGGATACTAATGGTGGTTGAGGGATAAGGTCCTCCCTATCACACACCCCTCAACACATCGTACGCGACCAAATTACTGTGGCCTCTCCCGTACGACACATGCTTCCCAAGGTGAGCGGAAACGACTTTTGACACATGCGTGAAGTGCTAATTCAGGGTCGACAGTCCGTTGTCGTACCCCTAGGTATTTTTTCTGTTCTTATGATCCCTTTCTTTTTCTATCATGACTCAGTCCGTAAACCTCCTTACCTATCACTGTACACATACTCAGAACACACACATCAATAGTAGTGCTAAAAAATCGCCATATCATAATTCATTTCATTCATTTGCTAATCGTTAAGCAAACATAGATAATTGTCCATTAAATTCACATCATAATCACCCGTATAATTCCATTTCCATATTTATGAATAAATACGACATCCATCATAAGGGTTCACATGTGCTAATCAATCAACAATATTACATATTAAAATCACAAGTATCCATAATCCTCATTAAATCAATCATTCATTAGAAACATATTCATTTATCACATACATTGCTAATCAATCAATAATTTTATTCTAAATCAACATATATGCGGTCATTTATCTTTGTTTCCTTAGCTGTGTCACTTACCAATACGTGTCGTCAATATCGATAGTCATAGCGATTTTGAGGGGCATTACATACACCCCCTCTTATTAAAACTTTGTCCCGAAGTTCATTTTTGTTCTCGTACTTTCGATGTTAGGATTTACTTTAATTTCCTATTCTCATCTTCTTGTCGTTCTCTCTATTTTTCTCAAACAATCATGGCCATAAGCATGAGTGGTTCTAATCATTTGTTTCCTATATCATTTAGTATGGTTCCAACACATCCTTAGGATCTCAATCGTAATTTTGCATAATGCAATCCAATAATACCTTCATAATTGTCAATACCAACTTAGATTTCCTACAACTCCTATTCATGGCGAAGATCTACGACATCCACATTAGCTACAAGCTATATTGCATCAATAGCCACCCAAGAGTTATCAAATCATCATTTTTCTTAACAAATCCAAGAAAGAATTCAAATCTATTCGCTATCCTTTACTTCAAGACGAAAGGGTAACATCATATAGTATTCAGTAAAATACAGATGGGTAAGTTATAATGACAAATTTACAAGTCAAGAGAAACTATCAAATAGTCCAAAAACCAATTCCCATAAGGCTACTTCCAACCCATAAGCTTTAATAAAGTTGATTCTCAAATTGATAGATTTCCAAGCGTCGTAACATAATGATTTAGTTGAACATATTGGACTTTAATTCCTAGTCCTTTCGTTAGTAACATCATATCCAGGTCAATGAGCTTATCACGTCATTAACTCATTTCATCATTTGTGTTGTCAAAGGGTCACTTCGACAGACTTATCAGGTCGCATTGTGTGTTTTTTCTTAATCTCATTGAGTTCCATCTCATGGGCTAGTTGTCTTTCCATCAAGGTTCGACCATGTCTTGAGGTTAGATATTCAATGTGTTGATCACATCCATTCTTTGTTTTTGAGAATCATCTTTGTTTGACCCTATCAGCAGGTTGTCTAGTCACATGTTCTTGATTACCATGTCATGGTTAATTCACGATTGTAGTTTTTTTTCATTAACAATGTCGTCATGCTACAAAATTAGTGTCATTATGTTAATATCATCACGAGGCCTGGCGACATCAATACCTTGTTTACCAAATTTCATGTCGATTTTACTCCCTCGAAAGTTTGTCAAATTCTCGACAAAAGGAGCCTTTTGGGTGTCTCGTTAGCCAAAACTTATCAAATTACATCTTTGTCATATCTCTTGCAACACTCTACCTTTTGGTTATCGAACTTCAAGTTACGTCTTTCACCTAAAGGTTTTTCCCAAATAGACTATTGTGTTATATTTATCTAGTATTAGATAATAGGGAAATTAATACTCGCCATCTCCAGACAATGGAAATCATGCCAATGTCAAACTCCCAAGTTGTCTTGGTTACTTCAAGTTTTTTTTTTTTTTACAAGTCAATGTTTATAATTACTCGATAATTAATGATAGGGGCTAATCTCCAATTTTTTTTACTTTTCTTTTCTATATTCATAAGTGTACAATTCTTATCCCAGTCAATTTTTAATTTTTTTCAATAAAAATAAAATTTACGTTTCTTTTCAATATGCCTAAAACATATAAATTACAATGCCTTTCAATATGAATAAAATATATAGACTACAATTCTTTTCAATATGGATAAGATTCACCTTTCCTTTTTAATATGAATCAATTATATAAATTACGTTTTCTTTCATATCTATAATGTAAATAGCATGTAATACTTTGCAATATTTAATACATATAATATCACACATAGCACTCATATCCTGCTATACAGAAATTTATAAGTAAATATTTTATTTGCATATTACAATTAATAGAGAATTCAATGAATGTAGGGATGGCAATCTCTAAAGTTCATAATTATGTACACCTACTTGAAATCAATGCACAGGCATATATATATATTCCAATCAACGTGTCCATTGTATATATGTAACCTTGGCCTTCATTAAAGCATATTATAAATGTTACATATAAAACCTATCATCAAACATTCTATATTTATTTCTCTTAAATAGAAAGGTCCTAACCTTTTCCTCCCAAATCCAAATACTGATATGTACATAATTTTTAAAATGAGAGCATCATAGGTATATATATTTCTTTCCTCAAGTAAAATCAACCGTAGACACAAAATACAAGTTAATCACCTATGCTTTTAAAACCCATTTATTAAGACCTTATAGTTTTCCCATTCAAATTTTAAATAATTATTAGATCTCAACCCTAAACAAACTTTCAAGGAGAAAATTAAAGTTTCTTATACCTAACTTCTTCGAGTCTTCTTCCCTATCATTTATATATATAGCATCTCTATTATTTGTGATAGCATCAAAATTGCTTAATAAGAAAAGTTAACTCTTTTAGCGTAGCCACCGCTACTCTACCCTTATGTATAATCATGTGTATACATTTATATAATCAATAATAAAATACTTGTAAACCATTCACATCGGTAATCTAGTAGACCCTTCACATATATGTATAATCATATATATATATATATACATGTATAATAAGAGTGTAATGTAAGGGTCGTTTCTTTCTATCTCATCTTAGCAATATCTACGTATATTTGCAACAATTTATTGTCTCTTAATTTATCTCAGCAATTCTAGGTATATATTTATATATATATATATATATATACATATACTGCTTCACATCCATTTAAATAAATGATAAAATTCCCTTAATCTTAGTTACATTCAATACATGTATTTTTATATTTTCATCGAATGATATTAAGCGGGATCTTCATTAATCTCATCCCAAGTGAATTATAACAATAATTATATAACAATAATTATTTACAAGGCTAAGTAACAGCGATAATTTGGACGTTTTAACTCCTCATAGCAGAGGAAGTAAACTCGACAGGCTTTGGAAATCATAAAGTACATAATATCTAATGGATACGTTCAGTCAATTGAGCGTGGTAGTTTATATTATTCGTCCAACGACTTATTTGGATTGCTTGTAAACATGGGACGACTCTTCCTGAAACGTTAATAATCCATTTCACCTTCTTTTCTATATGACATTTTATTAAGCATTTATATAATCGAAAATCAATGGAGGCATTATAAAAGTCTAACCACTTATCATAGGTTCTCCTAGCATAATAGCTTAAGTATATAAAGAAATTAATAACCAAAATCATTCTTAAGATAAAATTTGACCATCCTAATGATTACGACAGAATTACATTAATTAGTTTAATTCCTGGTTTAGTTTAGGATTGATATGTAAGGCCGTCGATTCGTAGTATAAGCCAAGGGTATGTAGGATTATATCTAACTTCTTAACTTGTATTTCACGGTACACATCATCCTATTCTTTTTGGCATAAACTAAAGAAGAACTTAGATTACTGAAATTATATATATAAATATATATATGCTCCAAGATGGTAAACATTACGAGTGTGTATGCTGTAGAAAAATTTATAACAAAGGATTCTTCTTTTAATAAAACTATCTACACACCCAGTTTCAATGACATAGATATATAATTATTTTACTCATGTTCCAACAATTAGTGGATGAGAGATATGGATGTTGGGCGAGGTATATGCTTTGTTAGAAATAGTAATTACTTCTGTTAGCTTAGCTTTAGCTTTAGTTCCTATATAGAAGTTTAGTTAATAAAACATGCAACAACATGCTTTGCATGCATGCAAAAGCTAGGTTGACTTTTTAGGGTTTCCATAAGTGTTTAAATACACATTCATATTTGGTTTGTAATGCATTAGTTGATATTCCGTTTATCAATAAAGATTGAAGAGCCGTAGCTCATTCTGCATAATCTTTGTGTTTATTTCTTCCTCCAACCTTCAGTTTGGTATGAGAGCATTGGAAAAAGATCATTGATCGGAGCAAGGAAGAAGAGCGTGAGAGTGCTGGAGAAGCCAAAGCCATAGCTTTGAAGAAATTAGCAAAAAAAAATCCTTGCAGAAATTTTCACACCCCTCCCCTGCATAGAGGCATGATAATTTAGGGCAAACTTTCGAAATAAAAATATTTGGAAATTTTCGCGGCCTCGCCATTGGCCAAAACATGAAAATTTCTCTTGGTAATTTTTCACAGCCTCACTATAGGCCAAAGCACGAAATTTCTCCATGTTTTCACACTCCAAGCTTGAGAAGACCCACACCTGGCATTTCAATCTTGCATTGACTGCATCAACACCTGAATCAACTATTGGCTACTTTTGATCGCTTGTATTGAGTGCATCAACTAGTGACATTTCCAAGCAGCATTTACTCCTACCTGGCCCGCGAAAATAATTCTACGAGAAGATTTTTTCATTGAGTTGGGGTTTTTTTTTTCACGGAAATTATTCACTTCAAGTAAGATTTTTTTTTTAAGTTAAAAAAAAGGTGCAATTTTAGAAAAAGAAGAAGAGATTTCTTTTATATTTTAAGGAAGTGAAGATGAGACATTCAAAAAAAAGGAAGGAGATCATTTTTTAAAAAAAGACCGCGAAAGACTCTGCAACATCTATGGCTTCTAGCAGCAACAATCAATCTCAGATTTCTCCTCTTACAGGGAAAAGGGACTATGATGTCTGGGCCACGAGGATGGTAGTTTATCCCAGATCAGAAGATGTGTGGGAATATGGCATGGATGGCTATTCTGAACCAACAAATGGCACATCTCATCAATCCCTATCAAACGGAGGAAAGGATATCCTGCGAATTCACAGGAAGAAGGATGCAAAGGAACTGCATCACATAATGAACGCTTTAGATAACAATGTATTTCCAAAGATATCATCTTCATTACATGCAAAACCAGCATGGGAAACCTTGGCGACTAGTTATCAGGGTGTTGGTAAGGTACAAACAACTAAAATCCAAAACCTAAGAAGAGATTTTGAAGATTTGAAGATGAAAGAATCAGACTTAGTAGATTCTTTCATGACCCAAGTCATGGGGATTGTTAATAAGCTGAATACCTATGGTGAAAAGATCGAAGATCAAAGGGTGTTTGAAAGGGTTCTGAGATCCCTACTCCACAAATTTCATCCGAAAGTTGCAGCGATTGAAGAAGCAAAGGATTTGAGTACTCTCTTTATAGACGACTTGACCGAATTGCTACTATCGTATGAATCCAAAATCAACAGGAATGAAGAGTCCACTCTGGAGAGTGCTTTTAAAGCATAAGTCTCATTCTCAAAAGGTAGAGGAGGATCAAGAGGAAGAGGTAGAGGTGGCCGAAGTAATGGCAAGGAAGATCAAGATCATGATCATAACCATGAAGGCAGGAACTATGACAAAAAAAGGTCAGATAAATCTAATATTAAGTGTTATTATTGCAATAAATTTGGCCATTATGCTCATGAATGTAGAAAGAAAAAGTCTGATAAGAAAAAACATAATGCTAATGTGACTAATACCTCCAAGAATAAAGAAGATATGTTATTTCTTACATGTCATGCTGCACACAAAATCCCAAAGGGACTTTGGCTTTTAGATAGTGGCTGAAGGAACCATATGATAGGTGATAGAGATCTAATTGCAGAACTAGATGTATCAGTGAAGACAGAGGTCAAAGTCAGCACGGATGAGGTAGTTCTGTTTCTTGAAAAAGGAGTGGTATACATTCTCACCAAACAAGGCCAACAAAAGACAATCACAGATGTATATTATGCTCCAGGATTGAAGCATAATCTGCTTAGCATTGGGAAAATTACTGAAAAGAAATACAGACTTGTCTTTGATGTATCAGACTGTGAAATCTATGGCAAACCCCCAAATAGACAATTGATCATCAAAGTACAAGTGACTAAGAACATGATGTATCCACTAGTCATGAATTGTAGTAGCAAGGTAACTTGTTTTGCTCAAAAAGCCACATGCATGGATGATTATTGGTTATGGCATTTTAGATATGGACATCTTCACTTTGGTGGTCTCAAGTTGTTGTAGCAGAAAGGGATGGTAAAAGGATTACCCCCTATGAAGGAGCCAACAAACAGTTGTGAGTGTTGCATCATTGCAAAGTAGCACAGGGATAGCTTTGCTAAAGGTATGTCTCGAAGGGCACATGCACCTCTAGAAATTATTCATATTGATCTATGTGGTCCAATGCAGAATCATTCAATTGGTGGAAGCTATTATTTTCATACATTTATTTATGATTTCAGTAGAAAAACATGGGTGTATTTCCTTTGTCAGAAGTCTGAAAATTTTGGCAAGTTCAAGGAATTTAAGGCTCTGTTTGTAAAACAGAGTGTTTATAAACTCAAAGTATTGAGATGAGATGGAGGGGGAGAGTATGACTCAAAGGAATTTCATGATTACTGCAAATATCATGGAATCAAGAGGCAATTCACTACAAGATATACACCTCAGCAGAATGGTGTTGCAGAACACAAGAACATAACCATCATGAATATGGCAAGGATCATGTTGAATGGAAGAAACGTGTCCCATGATTTTTGGGGAGATGCAATGGCTTGTGCTGTTCATGTGATAAACAGATCTCCCACCAAAATTGTGAAGAAAAGAGTACCAGAGGAAGCATGGACAGGTATGAGTTGTAATATTTCTCATTTCAGAATATTTGGTTGCATTGCTTATGCTCATATTCCTAAACAATTAAGAAAAAAGCTAGATGATAGGAGTGAGAAATGTATCTTTCTTGGATATGGTGAAGAATCTAAAACCTACAAATTATATATAACTCTATTACCAAAAAGGTTATCTTCAACAGAGACGTGTTGTTCAAAGAGGAAGAGTCATGTAATGGAACCATAGACAAGGTTGTGGGAGTTGCAATACCCCAACCAGAAGGTGAAGAAAAAGAGGAGTTGATTGGACAATAGGGTCCAGTAGCATCTTCACTAGTAGCAAATGCTCCAGCAAGAACTCCTAGAAACCCAATTCGAGGTGAAGCATCAAGATCAATAGATCGATATACTACTAGTCTGCAATTAGGTAACGAATTTGATCATAGTAATATAAAGACTAGAATATTGGAAAATATTTATGATGAATTGGATGCAAATACCAATTATGCTTTTATTGCTAGTGAACCTGTGTTTTATGAAGAGGCAGGAAAAGACGAGCATTGGGTAAAAGCTATGGGAGAAGAGATAGATTCTGTTGAGAGAAATGGTACATGGGATCTAGTTGACTTGTCAAAAAATAAGAAACCCATTAGTGTGAAGTGGGTCTATAAGACCAAACTCAATGAAAAATGTGAGATTGATAGGTACAAGGGAAGGTTAGTAGCAAAATGTTTCTTGCAACAACCAGGAATTGATTTTGGAGAAACTTTTGCACTAGTGGCAAGATTGGACATAGTAAGAGGAGTCCTAGCAATATCAACCCAAAACAAATGGAAAGTTTATCAGATGGATGTCAAGTCGACATTCTTGAAGAAGAAATTTATGTGGAGCAACCACACAGGTATGAAATCAAAGAACATGAAGAGAAAGTTTACAAGTTGAAGAAAGCTCTATATGGGCTCAAGAAAGCTCCAATAGCTTGGTACGGTAGAATTGATTCTTATCTAATAAAAAATGGTTTTAGCAGAAGCAGCGGCGAACCAACACTTTACACAAAGGTAAATCAACAAAGACAGATTTTGATAGTTTTTTTATATGTTGATGATATGATTTTTACAGGTGACCTGTCAGTAAATGAGTTCAAGGAAGCTATGAAGAAATAGTTCAAGATAACAGACCTTCGATTAATGAAGTTCTTTCTTGTCTTAGAAGTAGAACAATTAGAAAAGGTATATTTATTTCTCAAAGTAAATATGCTAATGAAGTTCTTAAGTGATTCAGAATGCTTAATTGCAAATCGACACCTACACCAATGGCAATAGGTACAAAGTTGGGCAAAGAACATGATAATCCCAAAGTAGATCCAACATTGTTTAAGAGACTTGTAGGAATACTCATGCATCTCACAGCTACGAGACCATATATTATGTATGATGTCATCTTGATTTCTAGGTTCATGGATTTTCCTAAAGACTCACATTGGCAAGTTGGAAAAATTATCTTACGATATGTTGCAGGGAATTCAATCCATGGAATTTTATACTTAAGCACTCAGTATGGTGTTTTGACAGGTTTCACTGACAATGACTTTGCAGGAAGTTTGGATGACAGGAAGAGCACTTCTGCTCATGTTTTTCATCTTGGATCAGGGGTGATTTCATGGGCATCCAAGAAGCATCCCATTGTGACACTTTCATCAGCAAAAGCAGAGTATGTAGCAGCAACATCAACAGCATGTGAAGAAGTATGGTTACGTAGAGTTTTAGAAGGTCTTCAACAGAACAAGAAGGACTAACAACAATATATTGTGACAACAATTCAACAATTGATCTATCCAAGAACCATGTTTTTCACCATAAAAGAAAGCACATTGATACCATATATCACTTCATAAGAGAACTTGTGAACAATGGTGAAGTTCATGTTGAGCATTGTAAATCGATTGACCAATTGGCTGACATATTCACAAAGCCATTGGAAAAAGAAATTTTTGAAACCCATAGAGATAATTTAGGCATTCTAAAAGCTGCAGTAGTCAACAGTAGTAATCAACCAAGAGTGTTAGAAATAGTAATTACTTTTGTTAGCTTAGCTTTTACTTTAGTTCCTATTTAGAAGTATAGTTAATAAAACATGCAACAACATGCTTTGCATGCATGCAAAAGCTACGTTAGACTTTTGAGGGTTTCCATAACTATTTAAATACACATTCAGATTTGGTTTGTAATGCATTAGTTGGTCTTCGGTTTATCAATAAAGATTGAAGAGCTGTAGCTCATTCTGCATAATCTTTGTGTTTATTTCTGCCTCCAAATTTCATGCTCCATATCCAATTCTATGCACCTATTAACCCACTATACAACTATAATGAGATACTGAATTGCTTTAGTTCCCTATCCATTTTTTGGGTTTCCTACGTTAATGGGTTTCTAGAGTGCAGTTGATTTTTCCACTCTGGTAGTATGGTATTTAATCGATGGAGTTTATTGTTAAGGATTTTTTTTTTTTGGTTCTGAGCAGTATGTTGGGCGATACATCCTAGGTTAGTTCACCTTAAAAGTGAATAAGACGATTAATACTAAGGTGGTTTTCCTTATAATAATTTCTTGTCATTAAAGGGAGGTAATCAACGCAACCATTTCGAATCCCATGGCGTAGAGGCTTTAGTATGAGTACTGCAACGAGCTTTAATCTCATTCTCAATATATAGTAAGACAAAAACCATTTCTTTTTTTTTTAAATGATATTTCTCTCACATTGTGGTTAATTTGATGGAGAGCCATACAATAAGCACCAGTTGTGGCTTCTATCTATAAATCTCGTCTTTTTAATACGGATCAGTATTTGCTTCCTGTGCAAAGAGCATTCGCACCTCGAATGGCATTGAGGGAGTGGATTAAGTTTGGCTTGATTCAGGGAAAAAACTGAAATCGTCGAGCGGTATTAGTCAATATTGAAACTGGAAGTATATTTATTTCAGTCAAATAAGATTTACAATGCGAGAACTGAAGTTGGACTCAGGATGGCTGGCCGTGGTCCACATAAATGATTTTATCAGGCATGGAGCTTACCATAACTCATCCTCCTTCACAACATACAAATCCATGGATGGAGGGATTCAAACCTGAGACTTTCCTATCCCATTAATCATAGTTTACTCCATGGCTACCCATCCAAGGGTCTTCGAATGGTTATGAAAAGGTTCACGAAGGAAGCTTGCAATTAGCAACTACACTGAATTGTGACATTGTTCAATAGTGCTCCGCTGGATATAAAAAAAGAAATAATGAAATGCGAAAATATAAACATTGATAATCACATGGACCACTCTGCCTTGACATCAGTAATGTGGTGGTCAGGGAAAATTTTAAGACCCCCCCCTAAATTTCTATATATAATAATTGAGTGAATCCTCATGATATATAGGAAAATATGAAGGCTATTTTATCAATGTTATATTATTTATATATAACTTTTTGGCGAATCTCTCATTGAATTATATAATCTTGTAAAATATTGGAGAATCTTTCACTAAATTATAAAATACTGTGAACTATTGGTGAATTTTTCGATAAAGTTTAAAACCATATATAGTAATAGGAAAACATATTTAAAAAATACTAATAGGAGATAAATATTAATGAATCATCACATAGCAAGCCCTCTTTTGGTGGTAGTTTGGTACCTCACTCTAACTGTCACAATACATAGAAATTCACCATACTATGGGAATATTCTTGAAAAACAACAATAGAACCACACTCCATTTGACAATGAAACTCACAAGTATCATACCCCATTTATATTATAACCATACAATTTCCATTCAAATAGAAAGCACTTTCCAAATAAATGCAAGGAGCCATACTCTACCCATCCACTTTCTACAAAATGTCAATTTTCAACCCTTTTGGCTGAAATACAGTTCCTGTCATGTTTGGCATGCACACCATTCACTGTGTAATTAAAGCACCCCCTTCAATAAGGGCTCATCTCCAAACAAAAACATCAAAAATTCGCTTTCTTTGGCTTATTTGTCATATTTGTATCTAGTACCCATAACCTGCAACAAAATCATATTCTGACTATTAGATAAAATTCACAGCTAAACCCATGTAATCCCTTCATTCAAAGAAATAATAATTGAAAGAATAGGCACAAAATCAAATGTTTCTTATGCTAGACCTGAGTTCTCCATGGGGTTTGGAGAAGCAGCAGGTTATGGTTCCTCTATGTCAAGCACACATCCAATGTTAGGAAGATATTTTCCATGAATCCTACATGCTCAAAGAAACACCTAACCACCTGCTTTCAAGCACAGCAATTGAGAATGTTTTGTAGCAAAGATACTACAGAATTTGGCATATATGTAGTTAATAACAAAACCAAAAAACAACATATAGTCATACCAAGTATAAAATACCAACAAATGGCCAAAGAAAGAGAAATGATGGCCAACAACATGCACGAACAAAAAATAATTATGCTTTTATGTGTGTTGAGGTTTAAGATCATGGTTAATTATGTTTCAATACATCGTATTGCAACTAAAATTTGAACAGTTCACTTTCACATAAGGCATTTACGTTAAATTTCATATATATCATAAACACAAATTATTAAAAGACTGAAAAATGCAAAATAAAATCCACAAAAATCTAAAAGCTAAATATAACCCAGATATCTTGAGAAATATATTTATGTAAATGCTAGTACAACTCCACATATCAGGAACAAAAAGGATACAACATCTTACCTTAGTTGGTTCAATTATTCCAGCTTCCATCAAATCTTCATACTTGCTTGTAGCAGCATTGTGACCATATTTGGGATTATCACTGGAAAGAACTTGGAGAAGCCAAGAAATTAATTATATAATTTAAATCTATCATACATTAAAAAGTGAAGTCAATAGACAAATAAAACCATCTGCAATTAGGATGGCACTCAACAAAAGTTAGTTTTCCTACATTAAAAATGAGCATCAATCTAATAAGAACGAGAGTAATTGGCAATTATGGCAGGTTTTGTCCTGACCTTTTCAACCACAAAACTTCCATTAACTCCAGCATTCTTTGCAATTAATTTCAATGGGTAGCTCAAATCTCATTTAACAATGCTTGCACCAATCTGTGAGCACCAAAGAGGTCAACACAATTTAAAGCTCATGTAATAACAAGTTGCAAAAGATAAAAATTGGAATTCTGTGTCAGGAACAAATGTTCCCCAATTTTGAGCCCCCTCAAAGAACCATAAGCATTTGCCTAGGATATGCACATGCTCAACCCTTTGATTACTAAAATAAAGAGGAGGGGGGCTAAGTGGTAACCTTGCCTTATTCCGTTCCCTGGTCTAAAAAGACTAGAAGCTGATCTGTTAATCAAGATGGAAAAGGAAACTGATTGCACACATGCTAGAATCTAGTTAACAAAAGGAACATTGAAACCAACATTTAATAGCACGGGTCTAAGAAACAACCAGTTTACCCTGTCGTAATCTTTAGAGAGAGCCACTTTGATAATGGCATCAAGAAGCTTATGAATCTTTGTAGAGTATAGAGCTTCCTGATTAATGCCTATGGGATTATGGATCTTCCTTCCTTTAAGGAAGGCAAATGATTTGTGCGAGATAGAGATGAAGAGGATTGATTTGATTTTATGAGCAATTGCCTTTTCTATAATTTTATAGATGCAATTGCAAAGCAAAATTTTTCTGAACTCCCCCAAGCAAGTGGATCGATCCACCTTAGGGATTAATGCTATGAAGGTGGAGTTAAAAGCAACAAGGACTCTTATGTTTAGTATGGACTCCTCAACAAACACCAACAGATCTTCTTCCAAGAGGTCCAGGAAACCACTAAAAAATTCAACAGTCCAGTAGTGAGGGCTTGAAATTTTATCTTTTTGTAAAGATTGAAGTGCTTATTTGAGTTCATTTAAATCCACCACCCTTATCAATTCCTCATTATGCACATCATCCACAAAAGAGGGATATTTTGTTATAATCTGCATCATCTGATCCAATTTTGCTCCTTGATCTCCCCTGTAGAAGTTGTTGAAGTGGGAGATGCCTGCCAAGGCCATATTTTTGAAGCCTGAGACATGCTCGTTGTGATCACCTTTTAATTCCCAAATTTAGTTGGTGTGTTCTTGGTTTTTAATGAAATTGTTGAAGTACTTGATGTTATGATCACCTTTCTGGAGCCATATAGCTCTTCCCTTTTTTCTCTAGATGGCTTCATTCTCGTCTAGAATCTTAGTCCTTCTGATTTCCATGGATAAAACCTATCTCTTTTGTTCAAGGGTAAGGAATTGTAATGTCCCTCAAAATAAACCCTAAGTTTTTTTTTTTTTTTGGAAACATGTATATTATTCATCCACCTAATGAATACAATATCCTACTCATTGCTTTTAACTTTCTTTTAATCATACCCTAAACATGTTTGTTAAGGACACAATACTTCGTATATATAAGGCATAGTCCATTTCTCATCTCTTTATTTTCATAACGGGCAATCCAACAAAGTATAAGGCCTAACATAGTTTCATATTTGAATATAATATATATACAACCTCATGACGTACTTTGAGCCAAACATATATTTTATCGTTCATCGAATAAATATTTTTCTTTTCCTTCCTATCATATTTAATCCATTCCTAAAATATATAATACTTATATCTTTCCTCTGGAATAATAATCACACTTCCAATTACTATCCAATTGTAATCTCCCTAATTAACAATTATATAAAACAACATTGCCCCTAACGACAAACTATTCATTTAGGAACCCTTGTCAAATATATACATCATTTTAATGATACATCTTATATATAAAACTCATATACATATAAAATAAATGATACCTTTCTTTCTTAATAAAATGAATATACATAATTGAGAGTCTAATGTTTCCTCCTTTAAATATATAAACATAAATCACGTTTATATTACATTTTACATAATTATAAACCATATATATATATATATATATTCAACTAATAGTATTATCCTCATATCAAACTAAATTCCAATTAAATAAATAAATAAATGTATATATATATATATAAATATAAACATTTATAATCTATCACCATCAAGCTAAATCAACCTCTATAACCTGTATATATATAAAACCCTTTTTAATTCGGAACCTCGTATATTTATACATAAAATAAAGCTTCTCTCCTTTCCTTTTAAACCTATGAAACTTTATATATAAAACTTATATATGTTTTCTTCTTAAGGAATAACTACAATGCCATATATAAATCCCATGAACTATATTTTGGCATTGTATACAATAAGCACGTTGTCTAAATGAACATACCGAAATCTGTACTATTCTATAAATTCTTAGTTAGTATCCAAGTTTCCGCAAGTAACTATAAGTTCTAAATGATAATTCTTTATTGCGATAACTTAGGAAATAGTAAACTTTCAACAATACATGTATATAAATGTATCCTATTTTACATGAGTAATTAACCACCCCAATAACTATATTTTAACAAGTTTGAGGACTCTATAGCCCGGCTTTATATATATATATATATCGCTTAAAACTAACTTCTTTTCAAGAATATTAATGAGAATTTACTAAATCATAAACCAATCAATTACACATTTCAATTACTTCTAATATGAAGATGATCATTAATTAATATGCTTTTATAAATATTTTATTTAAACAAATATTACACCTATAGTTGTAACTTGATTATAAGAGATTCATATCCTTTGAAATTGCTAATATATATAAATATCCTTATATATCTCTTCATACCAAACGAAACTAGTGAGTTGTTATTTATAAAATAACCCTGTGCAATTCCAACAAATTAAAACAAAATCTAAATATAATTATACATAAATATATTGCAATTATATACCAAAATAAACCACACTAATTTTAAACTAATTCAATTCCTTGCAAATGTATATGTATATATTACTCATGAATATAACTAAATATCCAACAATATATTTTCCATTTACGAATTGGGGATAATGAACTGTGCATTATTTCTTCCTTCTTTCTTTTTTATCATAACCACTCTTATATGTTTTAAAACAATATCTTCCTTCCTTAATAAAATACATAATATAAACACATAACCTCCTCTACTAGTTCTCTAATACATTTACGTAATTATAACTATATTCATAATTATTCAAGAATGTAAATATATTATTTTCCGTTGCATGTATTATGTAAACAGGACAATCGCTCTTTGTAAAAAAAACACAAAAAAATATATAATGCATTATGCTAAACTGATAGAGTGAGCCGGAGTTCAATCTTGGATTGCTCATCACGATCTGAGAGATTCTGGGAGGCATTTAAGGCAGTGAACTTTAATATAAAGTCAACAAAAGTAGCACACACTTATTATGCAAGTCTGGTAGGTATGCGCAGATTTCTCAACACAACATGGTCACATTGGATTTTTTTGTGTAGGCATTCGATGGATAAAGAGAGGAACAGAAAGATCATAGAAAGTCTCACACGCCGTTTGCATTCACGGGTTTATTTAACCCACCGTTTAATTAACACATAATCCACAAAGAGTGTGAATGCAGAGATAATTAAAATGGTATCATCAATTTTACAGAGATCTAGGTTTTAGAAAGATATCACAAGGAGATGCGTATTGCACAGAAAAAATAACAGGCTGGCCTGTTTGAACAACGTGTAGCCTGTGCAGAACATACAGAGTTTAACTAGTAATAGGAGAAACGATCAAACAAATAGAGGAGAGCTAAGTATGGGAGCATATGGGTCTGGAAATTGCAGAGCAGCTATGTGTAGGTCTGGTCTGGTATATACAAACACTAGGGAGCAAGTATGGAAATTCCCACAAAATATACATTTCCTAAAATGAATGCCAGAGGAGGAGAAGTGTGATGGCGTAGAAAGTTGTTAGCAGGCCACCGAGATGTGGTCTTGGGCGCCGCAGAAGAAGAGTGGTCCAGCTGAACCGAATCAATGGTTAGGGGCATATTCTCTTGGTCTGGACTGCACTAGGACTGGTTGACTGGGTGGCTGGTGTACACCAGAGCCCTGAGCATTGCAGAAACTGTGGGAATATATGCAATCTTGTTCTTTGCCAGTAACCTAGTTGTCTGTCATTACAATATAGAAAAGTAACCTAAAAGCATTTTAATTTGACAGATTTTAATACCTGTGGCTGAGAACGAGATCGTAGTTTCTGTGTATGCTCCCACCCAACGAGTTCTCCACAGGAAGAACTGTCGGATCAACTATCCACAGCTCAATTTCCTGAAAAAATCGTTAAGCTATGACAATAACCAAATGGAAAACATCATATATAAGGGCGAATTAAAATTGAAAATCGATTTCACTCCATAATACTTGGACAAATTTACCAAAAACACTCAATTTGGGACGAATTAAAATTGAAAATCGATTTCACTAATATATGGATGAATTTACCAAAAAAATTAATTTTTATGATCGCTCAAGGGCGAATTTACCAAAGAAATCCCATTTCCATGATCATTCAAGGGCGAATTTACCCTCAGCAACTACCATTTCTACAGATTTGGGCAAATTAGAAGGAGCAGGCTTATTTTATGGGCTATGGGAGCTCCAAATCTAATCAAGCAAGGGCTAAATGGTTAGATTTATGGTCTCTTTATATATTTTATGGGGCTAATGTGCCATCTATTAAAAATAAATATATAAAAATTGGGCTAATCATTGTAAACGATGGTTTAATTAAAAATAGCCCACTAAAAAATTAAAACCCCTAAATTTAGCTCATGGGCTAAGATTAGCCCCTAAAATTTTCCCTCGTGGTGGTCGCACTACATACGTGGCAGGCTCTGCAATTTTCCGGAGACAGTATCGATCAACGACATATCCTTTGAACATCTGTCTCGGGTGGGGTTAAATGTAGTGAAGTATTAATCTGTTAAGGTGATACCTCGATGGAGTGACAACTGAGCGAGGAGGAATGTGGCATACTCACTGGTCAGTGAGACACACCATCATGATACCTCCACTTATAGTGGCATCGACAATCTGTCTCAATTTGAGCGTTTTCAAGAGCAAAGTTTGGTTAGTTGGGTCAGTGATGGTGCTACAGATCGGATCCTCGATTGGTTACAGGGATTCTAAAGCTCAACTCTAATTAAAAATGAAGTCCTTACCTCAATATCGGACAATTGGTGTGGCTTTATGGGGATTCAAGTATGGGCATGAACTTCTATGATCATATGCAATTCCTCGAACCTGACTCCTTATCAACTTGGTAGAAGAGTTTGATTACGTTGATAGCTCTCTCCAGTGATTAGTTTCTCAATCGCAAACAACGAGTAACTTAAACTAAGTTACAATTTAAACTATATCACACACTTGGTGCATGGGAATTTATAGGTGTTGACTGCGTGTATAATTGCGATCGCAACCAAAGTAATCCCACAGTAAGTCAAATGAGTCTGTATAAGTGAGTCTTAAATCTGAGCAAGGGATTTTGTACTGGCCGCGAGTTTGCTTAAATAAAAAAGGAGGATCTAAGTAATCACAAGACTCGATTTCAATGGTTTCAAACCTCAACAGGTTTCCTTAGTTAAAAGTATGAAAGCAAAAGAAACATTATTTTCCTAGATCTAACATAGAAATCTGAATCTCAAAGATAAAAATTATTTTCATAAAATCAAATATCTCAGTGGTTAAGAGCTTCTTATCAATATAATCTATAGAGGATCAAACATGCACTGATTCAATTTAATAAATTTACAGAGATCTAAGGAAACACATTTCTTATTTAAATAAATTACAAAAAATGAAATATGAAGGAGTTATTTCTTCACACAATTACATAGATCCAAAATCGCCTTCATTATTCAAATAGATTTATAGAAAATTAAATCAGCAAAATCTTTTCTTCACACAGTTAGAGAGATCAAACAAGCAAATCAGATCTGTCAAACAGTGCGTTTAAACCCAATAGTACAAAAATTTCACAATATATGCAACAATCAAATATATATATATATATATATATATATATATATATATATATATAATCAAGCCAAGGATTTAAGTATGCAAATCGCATCAATATCAAATCATTGACATTTCTAAACCAACTATTCTGCCCCCCTTAAACTCATAATGAGGACAAACATACAAGGAGCCCTTCCATCCAAGTATTTGAGCGGCTCTGATACCAAATGGAGTGACCCCCATTTCCGGGTCCTACTTAGAACAATTTTCTAAAGCTTAAAAATATAATATAGCCATTATAATGCATGATCAACAATAAAACTTAATAAATTCAAGAACTAACTAGTAAACACATAAACATAGAACATGTTACTATAAGTCAAATCAACTACTGGAGGTGAGGTCGCCATCTTCAATCCAATCCCACTCGTCCAAGTGGCAACTAGGTTATTGGTTAAAAACTCACATGTAAAGGCTTGTTTAACCATAAGCGAAGCAATCCTTAGCTTCGCCACCCAACCGTAGGCTTGTGAAATCTATCGCATAGCCACCCCCGAGCCTTGGGGTCGTAAGAACATACCAGCCTTGACCTTTCGATGGGATCTCCCAACCCCCAGACAGGCTCTCAGCCAAACTCCAAGGAATCACAATCAATGAAACCTTCTATGACAAAGTCCATCCAACATTAGGGAGCAATCGAGAGTCTCTCCTTCTCCTCCCCTTTATTTTATAGCCCAAATCTTGCATAACATGTGTCCTCTCATGCAAAAAATAAATTTTAACTTAATAATTCCTTATTGTTTATCCTCATGCAAAAAGTGTCACTCTCACATTAGTGTGCACCTATATCCGTTAATTATCTCTTTGTTGTCTCCCCAATCAAATTTTCTAATCCATAAATCAATGGGTGTAGGTGGAGTGGTCTCTACATGAGTGTTATTCTAGTTTTCTCCATAATTTATTAATTTGAATATTTATTGATAATTTTAATCTCATGCATATTCACTCTGACATAATGGGTACACATCTAGACGAATTTCCCTTTCTTCTGAAATTTCATAAATTAAAATGCTCTTTTATTTGATTTTCTAAAATTCTATATGCAACTTTTAACATGTATGCATTATTGTTTTAAATGCGAGAAGGGGTGAGTAATAATTTTCCCGTCATTGTCTAGGCACCTCTTCGACGGGTCTTTATGACAACCTCTTTTTCTTCGTGTGGGGAGTTTTGTGTAGCGATCGGGGAATCGTTACTGCGATCTCTCGACTACACTTTCTTGGATACTAATGGTGGCTGAGGGATAAGGTCCTCCCTATTGTGTGCCCCTCAACACATCTTAGGCGACCAAATTGTTGTGGCATCTCCCGTACAACACACACTTCCTCGAGTGAGCCGAAACGGCTTCCCTTCCATGCGTGGAGTGCTAATTCAGGGTCGATAGCCTGTCATCGTAACCCTAGGTATTTTTCCCATTCTTACGACCCCTTTCTTGTTCTATCATGAGTCAGCCAGTAAACCGCCTTGCCTGTCACTCCACACATACTCAGAGCACACACATCAATAGTACTACTCAAAAATCATCATATCAGAATTCATTTCATTCTTTCACTAATCGATAAGAAAAAATTAGATAATTGTCCATTGGATTCACATCATAATCACCTGCATAATTCCATTTCCATATTTCAACATAAATACGACATTCATCATAAGGGTTCACATGTGCTAATAAATCAAGAATATTTCATATTAAAATCACAAGTATCCATAATCGTCATTAAATCAATAATTCATTAGAAACATATTCATTTATCACATACATCGCTAATCAATCAAAAATTTTATTCTAAATCAACATATATGCAGTCATTTATCTTGGTTTCCTTAGCTAGGTCACTTACCAATACGTGTCGTCAATATCGATAGTCATAGTGAGTTTGAGGGGCATTACAAAACTTCATTATTTGGCTACTTTCTAATGTTGTGGGTCCAGTTGAAAACTAATTTTCATGGATATGCATACTTAATCTAAACTCTAAATCTTGAAAAGAAGTAGCTTGGTGATATAATATTGAGTATAAGATATAGGATTGATACCTAAAATACTTAAGAAAAGAGAAATTCAATAACTGATCATGTATCATATTGGCTAAGAGTCGAGCATAATCATATCTAGAAAAAACACTTCTAGATGGGGGATAGATAGTGGGAAAGAATCCTAAAACAATATCATCCACTACCCTATCATGGTCATAACCAAGTAATTGGAACACCATCACAATTTCTTGTGTGGTGCTACCAAGGAAAATGTCAATTCTATAGGGCGGTGACCACTTTGGGAGTTCAATATATTGAGATATGACACCTTTGAGGAGTACCACATCAAGTGCCAAGATCATGCTTTGATACCACTGTAATGTCCCTTTTTAGAAATTATTAAAATGGTAAGATTTTCAACTTTTCCACTAGTTCGACCCTTAACTAGTTTTGGTCTCTTGGTCTCCAAATGGATCCAAATGCTCCCAATTTGTCTCATAAGGTATATGGATGGTATTAGGAAATTATTATTAGGTTTACGGATGATTTATATTCTTAAAAAGGCTTCTTCAACTCTCCTTAGGATTATGGCCAAGGTAGGGGATTTGACTAGCAATTTCTCTTGACTAGTATTAGTTTCTTGATATCCAAATGGCTCCAAATGCTCCCAAAATGTTATAGAAGATATATGGATGGTATTAAGACATTATTATGAGTTTCATGGATTCCTTTGTTAATTTTTTAAAATTTACTTCAATCTGATCTAGGATCTTAACTGAGAGAACAACATGTACAGCATATCAATCATGGACACAATAATGCAAGTACACAACAGACACAAAGTTTACTTGGGGAAAACCATAAAGGTGAAAAACCCCAATAACTTCCTCAAAGATAGATAGAGCAATGATACAACCCAAGCATAAGAGATAGACATCTCCTAGCAGCAGCTTCTCCTCCTCCACAAGTGCGCCACTTTTTCGAGAGTGTGAGAGAGAATAGAATGATGAAATAGAGTGCCTCCCGCACTCTATTTATACTTGACTTGACTTGCCTAGTAACCTTTACTAGGTTGGCCTTAACTTAACCACTTAACATAATGCTGACTGGACCGACACCCAATAGGGTGATCTAATAACCCTTTGACCCACATGGCCGACCCCTAATAGGGTGGTCTAATAACCCTTCGACCCACATGACTTATACAGGGCCGACCCCAACAAGGTGACCTCTAATAACCCATCAAGTATAAGTTACGACACTTACAATATAAATGACGACACTTCCGTATAGAGGAATAATAACATCTCTATAGGAATACAAACACTTCCATATAGAGGAATCATACCATCTCTATAGGATTACAATATACATATATAAAATACATTCCGAAGTTACATATACATCAACACTCCCTCTTAACTAGGAAGGTATTTCTCGACACAGGTCTTCTAGCACAAGTATTCTTCTCTGGATTATCGTCACTGGATAATCGTCATCGAATCATCGTCATTGTCACTGCTGCTGCTATCTCAATCAATCTCTGAATCTACTCATCATAGGAAGTTCTATAGAGCCAGCCCTTTTTCATGCTGGATGTAGGCCCACCACCTGTAGGTCTTCATCATCAATGGCCATACTGTGGATCCCAGGACTGATTACATGATTCAACAAAACCTAGCGCAGACTATAGGTTCTTTTACATGTTGACCTTCACAAAACCTACTCAGAGCATCCCAGGATGTTACGAGCACACCGCTCTACCTGTCTGGATCTCGATAGAGCATCCCAGGATGTTATGAGCACATTGCTCTACCTGTCCATATTTTAAAGGATCTTTTCTATGTGAACTTTCGCAAAACCTACTCAGAGCATCCTAGCGTAGACTATAGGATCTCGATAGAGAAACCTAGGATGTTACGAGCACACTGCTCTACCTGTCCGGTTTTTAAAAGATCTTTTCTATGCAAAACTATAGCGAAACCTACTCAGAGCATCCTAGCGTAGACTATAGGATCTCGATAGAGCAACCCAGGATGTTACGAGCACACTGCTCTACCTGTCTGGTTTTTAAAGGATCTTTTCTATGCTACCTGTAGCAAAACCTAGAAAGAGCATCCTAGTGTAGACTATAGGATCTCCCAGGATCTTTTCCATGCTACCTGCACAACCTGTCCATGACCACATAGTATCAAACCGATACTCACCATACATCATCCTGATGTGTATCATCACATGATCAACCTGATCATCATCATAGCATCAACCTGATGCGTATCATCTGGAGCGACATCCTGAAGCTCGTCATCTATGATCATCCTGATCATCATAGCATCAACCTGATGCATATCATCTGGAGCAACATCCTGAAGCTCGTCATCTATGACCACCCTGATCAAACAATATATCCATCTGATGCATACACAGTATCTACCTAATACATATTATACATGATCTACCTGATCATACAATGCATCCATCTGATATACATAATGCATCCACCTGATACATACATAAGTACATGATCACACTGATCATACAAGTATCCACCTGATACATACACAAGTACATGATCACACTGATCATACAAGTATCCACCTGATACATACATAAGTACATGATCACATTGATCATACAAGTATCCACCTGATACATATACAAATACATGATCTACCTGATCATATCCAGCATCAACATGATGCATATAGAGCAGTAACTGGAGCATCATCCTGATGCTCATCATCTAGCGCTTACATCCACAGCCATGTGAAGGATCCTCCTTCCAACATGCTTGGAATGGCTTCAGCAAATGCCTCCATCACTTCTTCCTCGAAGTGTTGTCGATCTGAAGAACATCAAGCCTCTCCCTGAAGTATTCGAACTTCACTCTGGATAATGGCTTCGTCAGTACATCTGCAATCTGCTCATCCGTCGCAACATACAGAAGCTTCACTGCTCCTCTCTGCACCATATCCCTGATATAGTGATATTTGATCTCTATGTGTTTCGACCTGTCGTGGAACACCGGGTTCTCAGACAACTTCACACAACTCTGGTTGTCACAAAAGATACCAGTAGCCTCTAGCGGGAGATCAAATAATTCAGACAATAGCTTTTGAAGCCATACTGCCTCACAACTAGCTGAACATGCTGCAACATACTTTGCCTTGGCTGTACTCAGTGCTATGCAGGATTGCTTCCTGCTAAACAAAGAGATCACACCTGATCCCATACTGAAGCAGCACCTAGAAGTGCTCTTCCTATCTGCAGCACTACCTTCCCAGTCCGAATCAACATAACCCTGCAGGTTAAACATTTTATTCGCATCATACTTGAGCCCATAATCAGTTGTACCCTTCAGGTACCTCAGAATATGCTTTACAACAACCAGGTGAACACTCCTCAAATCCGTCAGGAACTGGCTCAATGTGTTCACCACAAAGCAAATATCTGGTCTCGTGTTCATCAGGTACATCAAGGACCCAATCATCTGACGATACATAGTGATATCAACTAGCTTAGATGAAGCATCACACAGAAGCTTCAGGTTTGATTCCATAGGTGTGGCCATGGCCTTGCAGTCCATCATCCCGAACCTCTTCAGGATCTCTACTACATACTTCCCTTGTCCAAGGAAGATTCCATCTGCACTCTACCACACCTCCATACCTATAAAATAGTGCATCATCAACAAGTTCTTCATCTCGAACTTGGCAGCAAGCTTCTACTGCGTGTCAGCAATCAATATATCTTCACCTGTAATAAACAAGTCATCCATATACAAAAGTAGTATCACTGGATTTCCTTCCTCAACCTTGTAGTAAAGGTTGGAATCCGCTTTATTCTTGGTAAAGCCCAAACTGGATAGAAAGTTGTCTATCCTACCATACCAAGTTCTGCACATATATGACTTCCCGTCATGTGTCTCAAAACCAAGTGGCTGCTCCACATACACTTCTTCTTCAACTACACCATTCAAGAAAGCTATCTTGAAATCCATCTGATGTATCTTCCCTTTCATCACTACAGCCAGAGCAAGTATGGATCTAATGGAAGTGTAACTGGATACATGAGCAAAAGTCTCTATTCTACCACCTGTAGCATGCTTGATCTTGTAGATCCTCTTGGAAGTCACTATAGACTCCCCTTCAGGTCTTGGGACTGCATCCCAAACATCTTCATGATCGACTGGTACTCCTCGATCATGGCATTCTTCCCAGATCCTGGGAACTTCAATATCTTTAATATTTTCAATAGATAACTTTGTTGCTGAACAAATGTTGTAGTCCTTCTTTTGTAGGTCATGGTATATGATCTTTCCTACAAAAAAAGTTAAATTACATGATTAGAAAACATCTCATAGTTTTCAGAACAAATTCTTACACATAAAGAAATATGTCATACAGTCATGCAATTATCTTAGCCAATGCTTCAATACAACATTTATCAATATCCCGTAACTTTCTAGATTCCTTCCAATCTTTACCAGAACATTGTTAAGAGTGTGCACAACTCCCAACATGTCAGCAAAGAGGTTTCATTCTAGATAAGTAGCAATGGAATGTTGTACAGTGCCATAGGCCACTTACCCATGTAAATTAGTAGTATACTGTTCATCAATGCAACTATTCTAATATGCATAACACACAACCTAATTCTAGGAACATGAGTATATACATTATTGAACAATATTATTTAAACAATAAAATATGCAAGGAATGATAATTCAAATACTTATCTTTGTTTGTTTGTTGGGTTGACTCCCTCTCAGTCTTTGCTTCTTTTCTACAACTCCATTCTGATGTGGATTGTGAGAAGTGGTCAACTCCCTCCGAATATCTGCATCCTTGCAGAAACTACTGAAGTGTGCTCCTTCTTGATTTTTGCTTCCTTGCAGGAACAACTGGAGTGTGCTCCCTCTTGATCTTTGCTTCCTGGATTACCTGTCCTTGAACTTATATCCATCACTATGCATGCTTATTAGTATCATCATTGTGTTATCCTCGAGGACTCATACATAATCACACATTCATTAGTATAATATTAATACTATCAAAACACAATAATCTTAAACATGTATAGTCATGATCATTTCAAACACAGACAATAAACATTAGTATTCAAGGTTTCAGGGAAGTCTTCTTTTACTCATGCATATTCTTATTTGATCATAGGAATCTTCTGGTTAGTTAAATCATCAATCAAGATAAGAGACAAAATGCATAAACCCTTAATTACTTACATTTCTAACTTTATGAATAAACATAACCAATCATACCAAGTATACTTATATAAGGGATCCTAACACAAGGTAGGATTCTAACTTGATATAGGAAAAACATACCTGGATTGGTATGTTAGCTAGTTATGCCTAACATACCCACATGATGTCTTCTTGTTCTCTTCAATGACTTGTGCTAGTAGCCTGCATATCTCATAGGTTAACCATTATAGAACCAAGTTATACATACCTCGCAAATAGATCTTCTAAGTGATTCATGACAATGGATGAATGATCACATGTTCTTGAAATAGAACATGATTTGTCTTTCTTGGTGTACTTTTCATGTTAGCGGACAACATAAAACTCATACAACACCATAATGCATTAGTACAATCATAAGTGTCAACACCCTAATCAATGAATATCTTCTATCATGCATTCATAATTTTATTAAGGTGATACGACAAGTCTAAATTTAATCAAGATTGTACTAACCGTAATAACATGAAGACAAGCATACCATAAACTTAATCTTGAACAAATCTTGAAACATACCTGGATGAGTCATACCTGTCGAGATTGCTTGTAATATTCTTATGTAAGGCCTTAGCCTCATCTCCCTCTGAAACAGGAACTTCTTCACTTATGCTAGTGACCAATGCATTCTCTTCTAGGATTAACCCAATCCACTTGATTTGCAGGAACTGGATCTGGAGCTGGATTAGGGTTTGTTAGAGAAACCCTAAGAATTCCAACTTCCAAAAGGATAGAAATATGCGCCTTTATGAGCTGATCAAGCTTGTATACTCATAATTTGAAACCTACAAAGTTTCACCTCTCAAAGTTGCCTTTGAAACTTCCGAATTCACGGGACATGACCCCAAACTACGGTTTGATAAAGCCCACCCTTCTGCCCAATCAAAAGGTTCGATCCAAAGTTCTAAGCTTCTATTTTTCTGAGGAGCTTCCAGCCGTGGTCACAAATTTCAAAAATTTTCATTTTTGCAAAAGCCCTAATTTTCCACTTTTCCGATCAAAGTCTCGAACTAGGGTCTGATCAAGCCCGACCTTCTTCCCAACCAAAAATTATGATCTTGGTCTTTAAATTTCGATTCCGATGAGTGGCATTCAACCGTAGTCTCTGATTACAAAAATTCCAACATTCTCTGAAACCCTAAATTTCGGAAGCCATGAATGAAGGTGCTGGAAAATAATTATGTTTTGACAGAAATATGTACTTGATTGTTTCTGGTGTATCTCCAAACTTTTCAATCCATAGGGTCTGAAAAATTTTCTTGTTCTATCCTGACCTATCATCTTTCCAACCCCATAAGTCTGACCTCAAATGGATTCTTTGAGAGATAGTTATGCTAAGTGTCGCAACGTGACCTGTTTATGGGATAAAGCAGGAGAGCAAACTTGTACGGAGTACCATGTGTCACTGGTTCAGTTTCGGCCTCTAAAAATGTTACATGAGAAATTACATTCTCTGCACTACCTGTCTTGTTTTACAAAATTTCATTTGGAGCTTCCTAGTCCAAGTTATGACCTTTTTTCCAAGGTCACCTGTTTATGACTGAGATATAGAAGAGGTAGAAACCCTATATTGTACAGATCATAAATCACAAAGTACAATGAATTAGTGGTTGTCCTTTGGATACAAGGTACATGTGGATCTTAGCATCTCCCTGTATGATTTTCAAACCCTGAAACCTTTTCAAAATTTATTTATAGTGAAAGTTCTACGATGATTGGTTTTTGCTATATCAAGCCCTAGCTTCACAATTGCAACAAGTGTCATACATGCCATACCATGCCTTCTTTCAGGCTAGCTCTGATACCATGTTAGTTTTTCAGAATTTACTTCAATCTGATCTAGGATCTTAACTGAGAGAACAACATGTACAGCATATCTACAGCATATCAATCATGGACACAATAATGCAAGCACAAAAGAGACACAGAGTTTACTTGGGGAAAACCATAAAGGTGAAAAACCCCAATAACTTCCTCAGAGATAGATGGAGCAATGATACAACCCAAGCATAAGAGATAGACATCTCCTAGCGGTAGCTTCTCCTCCTCTACAAGTGCGCCACTCTCCCGAGAGTGAGAGAGAATAGATTGATGAAATAGAGTGCCTCCCTCACTCTATTTATACTTGACTTGACTTGCCTAATAACCTTTACTAGGTCGGCCTTAACTTAACCACATAACATAATGCTGACTGGGCCGACACCTAATAGGGTGGTCTAATAACCCATCAAGTATAATTTATGACACTTACAATATAAATGACGACACTTCCGTATAGAGGAATAATAACATCTCTATAGGAATACAAACACTTCTGTATAGAGGAATAATACCATCTCTATAGGAGTACAATATATATATATATATGAAATACATTCTGAAGTTACATATACATCAACATCCTCAGAGTCTTCAAGAGGCTTTTGCAACTCTCCTTTGAATTCTAGCCAATGCAGGGAATTTGACTAGCAATTAGGGGTTCAATTCCCCATGGGTAGATGCTGGAAATGGCTCTCCAAAAGCTATTGGACCCTCTCGATTTTATGAAAAGAGGTAGGGTGTATCTAGGGGACATAAATATAGTCTCATATGTATCACCATTCAGTTTATTAAGTCTTCTACAAGCCTCTTAAATCAGATACAAAAAGACTAGTTTCGACATAGGGGAAATGATAGTAAATCTTCACAAATGGTTATGAAACTTAAGAATTTGCTCCAAATACTTGTATAATGAACATGAAACTTCTTCAAAATATTAATGGAACTCCATAAAAAATTAATATATCATAAATTGACTGAACCATTCGAATTGGATACCACTTCAAGTGCAAATAACAAGGTATTGGGGAAATGACACCATTCGTTTATAGTTTAGCATTTTTACATCAAATCTCTTTGAGTTTCAACCTGAAAGTATTATGAGAAGTAGAAATAGAGTATATATATCATATTAAAGATATTGTGCCTCAAGATCTATCCCAAAGAGTTCATCACCTCAACAAGTGCGCAATTCCTCAAGGAGCAAGAATATGCCAAGAAATAGAAGAATGGTTGTAGAAGCAAGCTAAAAGAGATGTGACCATGATCTTACCTATAGCTTCAACCTGTAACAAAAGAATCCATTTTATCTCCAAATAAAATTTCAGAATGGCCTCTCCAATTTCCAATTAGGATGGGAATGTTTCACCCTCGAAATTGGTGCTAAGGCAAGTAGAGTAACACTCCACTATCTCTCCTCTCCAAATGCAAAGATGCAAACAAAAAATTATCAAAAGACTCTATTCCTCTTTGTTTATAACTTTTATAAACTTCTAAGGTCCTCCATGGGTCGAATTCCTTCCAAGAGCTTCATGCCAACGCAAGTTGGGAAGAGATTCCAATGTATGCCACTCGTCCCTCCAATTCTAGCCTCCTCCTCCACTAATTTCGAATAGGTGTCTCTTTGGATTCCCTAACTCCCTTGAGCGCCCTCTTGGAGGCTAATTTTAGCCCTGACATGTCATATATGTTAGATGTCAAATTTCAAGTATGATTTGTGTCATAGGTTTCATAGCATCTTCATCATTGTTATCATAGAGCTAGGGAATCTAGCCCAAGTGTCCCACTAGCTCCAAATTGCCTCTTCCTCTTCCATGGGATTTATTCTTTGACTCCAATTCGACCTTAAATGACTCATGCCATCAATAATACCTCTTAAAATCCCCCATGTATGTTACCCTTCATCTTGAATTCGAATTGGGGGGAGAATCATGCCAAGTGTAGTGGGGAATCTTGCCACAAATGGGTTCCACAACCTTTATGTGTCTTCATGATCAATTTCCACTTTGAATTTCCCTTGTATTTATTTATTTACCTCCTTTTTAAAAATATTTATTCCATTATAATGTCCAAACATCATTTATTGGCCCCCTTATTTCAAATCCCAATGTTTCCACCCCCAACCTAGGGAACTCGTAATTTTCCTCCATGACAGTTCATTTGGATGGGTATATTACAAACTTTGAATTGGAAATTTCTCTTAATGTTGTAAAATTAGTCACAGCAGATCTAATGAACAAGTAAATCAATCACAACAGATGAACATAGAAAATATGGTGCAAAACTGTGCAAAACATGCAGCAGTGCTCAATATCCCAGAAAGGGTGAATGAATTACAATAGAATACAATTTTTTTCAATGAGCAATTCGAATTGACTAAGTAGGCCATTCGAATCACTGAATGGAGTAGCTTGACTCCAACTAGGAGTCCTCATCATCAATCGGTGGTGGTCATCAATGCACAAGAACCAGTCATCCAGGTGTCAATCTGAGTCTAACTGAGTGTGTCATGTGTAACTGAAGTGTGTAGCACTGATTAAGGGAAGGAGGCTCAGTGGGCGGCGCATGGGAGACTAACTGAAGTCAGAACAAGTCATCTAGTCAAACTGGAGGTCCAACGGAAGTGAAACAGTCAGTCGGGAGTGAAACTAGCCTCAAATCAGGGAGAATCGGAGCTAACTGAATGTAACTGAAGTGGAACTGCAATGGTAGGTGAACAAGTGCGCCCTTCTCTAGCATTAGGTGAGAAGTGGGCGCCTTTCAGCCTAGGAGGGCTAAAACTCTATAGTAAGTGGCTCCCGGGTGCTAGAATGAGGTGGCTAAGGTGCTGGAGGCATCAAACTGGTGACTGGGATGCATGCAATTGCATGCAGGTGCATGCAAACCCTAATTGCATGCAAGATCCTGAAAAAGATGATGTGGATATCTGAACACCCCCCCTCAAGCTAGACTATGATGTGCAAAAAATAATGTGGGGCCCTGGTAACTAAGACCAAAGGTCACCCCAATACAATAATCCAAAAAATGCTGAAAATAAACTAAGTGAGGAAAGAGGGAAAACCCAGTGGGAAGAAAGCCCCCCCTCAAGCTAAATCATAATAATGAATCAATCTGTCTCCACCATGATGGAACTCACCCCCAAAAGTGAACGGAGGTAAGAGAACTTCTTCTCAGTGAAGCTCTTGGTGAAGATGTCTGCAATTTGTTCATCAGTAGGGCAGTATTGCAGAATGATGGTGTGGTCATGCACCAACTGTCGAATGTAATGCATATGAATCTCAATGTGTTTGGTCCTCTGCCGCTGAACTGGATCTGTGGAGATCTTGATAGCACTTTGATTGTCACAAAATAGGACAGTCGAAGTAGTGCCACCAAAACCAAACTCGGAAAGAATACCCTGCAACCAAACTCCCTGAATGCAGGCATTGACTGCCCCTCGATACTCTGCCTCTGCTGAAGAAAGTGCAATGGCTGCTTGCTTTTTGCTGGACCAGCAAATAGCACCATGACCAATCATGAAAACATAACCGGAAGTGGACTTCCGATCAATGCTATCCCCTGCCCAATCTGAATCAGTAAAACCAATGAAATCTAGCTCAGAATCTGCAGCATAATGTATGCCAAACTATCTCGTACCTTGCACATACTGCAAGATCCGCTTGGCTGCTCGCCAATGAATCTCATGTGGCTGCTGCATATATCTTGACACGGCACTCACGGCATATGAGATATCAGACCGTGAGTGTGTCAAATAAAGTAGTGAACCAATCAACTGTCGATACATACTGCAATCTGCAAGCGGTGTAGAATCTCCCTCCTCAAGACTGATTCTTGAGAGGAATGGGAATGGGGCTGCCTTACATTCAGCCATATTAAACTTCAATAATAGGTCGGAAGCTTTTTTTTTCTGAGATATAGTGATCCCATCAAAATTTTGAGCTATCTCCAAGCCCAAAAAGTGACTCAGCAAGCCCAAATCGCTCATGTCAAAAGCTAGATTTAAGGCAGATTTTAGCTTGTTTATTGAAGTAAGTGTGCTACCAGTAATGAGAAGATCATCAACATAAAGTACAATAACCAACAAATTACCTTTAACTCGCTGAAGATACACATTCGGATCAGATTTGCATCTTTGGAAATTCTGAGAAAGAAGGAAGGAGTCCATCTTTGCGTACCAAGCTCTTGGGGCCTGTTTTAACCCGTACAAAGATTTCTTCAATCTACAAACCAATGATGGATCTGATGTATAACCCTCTGGCTGCTGCATATAGACCTCTTCAGCAAGGTCTCCATGTAAAAATGCACTCTTCACATCCATGTGGTGCACTTCCCAGTGCATGGATGCGGCAATAGCTAAAACAAGGCGGATGGAATCCATCTTTGCAACTGGTGCAAAAGTCTCAGTGTAGTCCACTCCTTGGACTTGGGAGAAACCTTTTTCCACCAACCTTGCTTTGTATTTGCTGATAGTGCCATCAGCAACAACTTTAGTATGGTAGACCTATTTACACTTCACTAATTTTCTTCCAGGTGGAAGAGAAACTAGCTCCCATGTGTTGTTCTTTTGAAGAGAACTGTACTCTTCATCCATGGCACTTTTCCATCTCGGATCTCGATGAGCTGAATAGTATGATGTAGGATCTGAACCAGCCATCAAATAACAAATCTAAGGAATAAATGGATTAGCAATAGAAAGATCCATACCTGCTCTTTGAAAGTCTCCTCTTGTTCGTCTCGGATCAGTAGGATTTCCAAGATTCGAACCAGCAGAGTGTGGAGTGTTTTGGGCCCACTTTGGTAACTGAGGAGGATCATAATGGTCAGATTCTGAACCTGATATGTCATGATCATCATATGCTGCTACAATATCAGAAATATCAGAACTCATACCTTCATTATCGCTGCTCGGATCTTCTTCTGGTGAAGGCGGTGAATCGGCAGTCTTCTCCTCGACTAGTTGCAATTCTTGAAGCGGTTCTTCAAATTGCGCACTGCGCTCGATGAATATCTTTTTAGATCTGATATCCATGAGTTTATATGCTTTTGATTCTTCCCCATATCCTATCAATATGCACTCGATACTTTGTGGATCCAAAGCTCGTCTCTTCTCAGAAGGAATTCTAGCCCATGCAGTAGAGCCAAAAACTCTCAAATTTGACACATCCGGTTTGTGACCAAAGAATGCTTCGAAAGGAGTCATACCTTTCACGGATGAATGTGGAACACGGTTCTGTATGTATGCAGCAACATTGATTGCTTCATCCCAAATATTTGCAGCCAAACCTTTCGATTCAATCATGCATGTAGCCATCTCTTTTAGTGACCGACTTTTCCTTTCCGCTACACCGTTCTGCTGGGGTGTGTAGGGAACTGTATGTTGGATCTTAATTCCGCTTTGGGCACAAAGTTGCAGCAACTCAGACTTGATATATTCCCCACCATTATCATATCTAAGAGCTTTGATCTTGCTCTCAGTGGTGGTCTCAACAGAAGCCTTAAAATCCTTGAATTTTCCAAGCACTTCTGACTTGTTTTTGAGAAAGAATACCCATGTAAAGCAGGAAAAATCATCAATAAATGTCAAAACATACCTTGAACCATTTAATGACATATGGGGTAGTGTACCACTGATATCAGAATGGATCAATCCCAAAATAGTAGAAGCTCTGCTAGCTTTGCCGCAGTCGAATCTGTGCTCGGGGTGCTTCCCAATGATGCAACCAGTGCATATTCCCTTCGAGGAACGGAGTTGTGGAAGCCCATCTACCATGGATTTGTTTGATAACAGCAGCAAATACTTATAATTAAGATGTCCAAATCTTTCATGCCAAAGCCTACTAACCTCATTACCATGTGTGCGAAGAGCAGTGGGCTTTGCAAGCGGAATAAAGTGTGAAAACTCATAGCATTTTGCAGTGTGATTTGCCTTTCCGAATGCAACTAGTCTTCCACTTTTGATATCATAAATTTCAACTATATTAGGGCTGAATGTTACTTGCTTTGGTTCACTAGTGTGTGTCATTTGATACACAGAAAGGAGATTTTAAGCCAAGGAAGGCACATAGAGAACATTCTGAAAGCTTCCATGTTCTACATGAATCGTACCTTTGCCCTTTGAAGAAATTTTTGAGTCATCTCCCAAATGGATGGGGATGGAGCTATTTGGATCGAATGAGGAAAAAGAATCAATATTTGCATCCATATGATTTGATGCACCCGAATCTATCAAGAGAGTAGTGGGCTTCGAAACCGTTTCCATGAGTGCTTGTCCTCTTTCATGATCATCATTCCTATCCTTCTTCCTTGCACCGTCAGGAAGGGTTATGTTGTTCTTTTCCAAAAGGAGGGCCATTTGATCTATAGTCTTCTTCATACATGAACTTTCGGGACGAAAGCCACGGTTACAATAAGTACATTTAGATTTTTGGTTACCTTCTTTGCCCTTTTGCTTGGATTTCAAACTGGATGGTGCATCTGTTTGCTTGCCTTTGTCTTTTTGCTTGTGAGGCTTGAATTTGGGCTTCTCCTTCTTTTGCTTTCCTTTACCATTCGAGATCTTGGGTCCTTGAACATATAGGGCTGAATCTTTGGAGCTTATGGACCCCATTTGAATCAACTTGTCATGCTATTTTGTGACGGACTCAATGAAGGCATTTAAGGTAGGCATCTTCCAATTCGGGGTAGTTAGCCGACCGGAATTAAAAGTGGAGACAAATACCGAATAATCTTTCCCAAGCTTGCTTAGAATGGAGAGGATCAATTCTTTATCCTCTTTGATAACTCCACTGTTATTCAATTGCAAGTTCAAGTTCTTGAATTTTGTGAAGAATTCATTGATGGTCTCGAAGTTCTCATGACTAAGGGAAATCAATTCATTCTCTAATTGAAAAGCCCTAAGCTCATCCTGCTTGCCAAATAGTGTTTCAAGTTGCTTCCATATAGCTTTTGGAGTCTTCAATCCGCTGAGATGGAAGTGAAGATCTTTGGAGATGGAGAGACAAAGAAGACCATAAGCTTCATCAAGCTTGTTGTAGTGTTTGGTTCTATCTGATAGATTGCTTGGCTCCAATTCAAGACCAACAGTGACTCGGTAGTAACCTTTTGAACGTAATATGATCTCCATATCATCTTTCCAATCAAAATAATTGAATGGGGTGAGGATAGGCTTTGAAGAAGAGTATTCCATTGCTAGGAGCGAGTCAAATTGATGTAGATGAGATTGCATGTAGAGTGTAGCGAATGCAAAAGAGGAGTTTGCATGCACAATGTAGCGAATGCAAAAGAGGAGCTTGATAACCTGCAAATCACAATCAAACCAAGAACCGTAAGGTCGAACAATCCACCCTTTTAGAGTTGCATCACACCTGGGATTGGAGATCAAACAATGTTGAATGGGTCCAATGTATCAGATCCAGGAATTATGTGGAAACTCAAGCTTCTGGAGTGGTATTGGAAGTATTTTTAAGATTTGCATGCACAGGAGCGAATGCCCTTGAGATATCTCATGCCAAAAATTTTTGCAATTTGAGAAATTCAGTCAAATCTTCTTGTACAAACACCTGTAGAAAAGAGATCTTGTCCCTGCAATGGATTTGATACCATGTAAAATTAGTCACAGTAGATCTAATGAACAAGTAAATCAATCACAACAGATGAACATAGAAAATATGGTGCAAAACTGTGCAAAACATGCAGCAGTGCTCAATATCCCAGAAAGGGTGAATGAATTACAATAGAATACAATTTTTGTCAATGAGCAATTCGAATTGACTAAGTAGGCCATTCGAATCACTGAATGGAGTAGCTTGACTCCAACTAGGAGTCCTCATCATCAATCGGTGGTGGTCATCAATGCACAAGAACCAGTCATCTAGGTGTCAATCTGAGTCTAACTGAGTGTGTCATGTGTAACTAAAGTGTGTAGCACTGATTAAGGGAAGGAGGCTCAGTGGGGGGTGCATGGGAGACTAACTGAAGTTAGAACAAGTCATCTAGTCAAACTGGAGGTCCAACGGAAGTGAAACAGTCAGTCGGGAGTGAAACTAGCCTCAAATCAGGGAGAATCAGATCTAACTGAATGTAACTGAAGTGGAACTGCAGTGGTAGGTGAACAAGTGCGCCCTTCTCTAGCAGTAGGTGAGAAGTGGGCGCCTTTCAGCCTAGGAGGGCTAAAACTCTGTAGTAAGTGGCTCCCGGGTGCTAGAATGAGGTGGCTAAGGTGATGGAGGCATCAAATTGGTGACTGGGATGCATGCAATTGCATGCAGGTGCATGCAAACCCTAGATTTTGCATGCAAACCCTAATTGCATGCAAGATCCTGAAAAAGATGATGTGGATATCCGAAAAAATGTGACCCACCTTGACCATTTGGATATAATTTCACATTATTACTAACTTGGACATAATTCTTATCAATTATTTGACCCTTAGCATCAATTTGACAAACTATCATGAGTATGGCAAAGGGGCTTAGGATATTGTGACCCAATGCAAAATTTTGGGACATGACAAATCCTCCCTTCCCAATATTTCTTGTCCTCAAGCAATTTCAACACATGTATGTGGAAGAACCTGCTTTCTTTCCAAAAAATTTCTTCCCAAAACTTCTCTGTTGATACCATTGCATAATCCTTGAAGTTGCCACTGAGTTGCCCAACTTTCAGTCTTCGAGATTCCATGAAGATTTTAGAGAGGAACCACCATGCTTGCTGCTACACTACTCTGATTAAAATCACTTTATTAAGTGGGTAATCCATCTCCCGTACTGCTTGTTTCCCCCAAAAATTGAAATCAATAGGAATAAAAATTATCCCAGGGTCCCATTGCTTGTATTGCACTCCAACAATTAAGAGTGCTGTCCAACTCAAACCATCAGGTAAGAGAATTACTAGATCCCATTTTATTGTATGGATTCTTCCAAACATCATGAGTACAAAATATATATCATCAAAGTACATAACAACATAATGAAAATGTACATCAAAGAGGTGCTTCATCAAAGAATCATGAAAGTGCTTATACCTCCAAGTAAGTAGACCACCATTTGCCAAGTGCATACAAGCTTCAAGTGACCAATCAAATATGCTCCAATGACATATGTGAGGATCCTATGTCCTATAATTTTTCTCCAAAAGGATGTGAGATGCATCAAAATAATCAGCCATGTGTTCTTTCATCCAAGAAGTGCATGAAGAACATCCACTAAAATCTGAACCAAGTAGGGAACAGAGAAAACAATGAGCCTTCAAGGGGCTCATAGAAGTACCATTTGTGCATCCATGAACATGTGTATCATCAAGAAATAACAAAGGATGTTTCTTCCAATAATAATTTTCTCCAATCATATATCTCTTCACCCAAGTAGTGGATGAAGTTCCTCCAATATCAATTGAACTAAGCAAGGAGCAAGGAAAATCATGAGTCTTCAAGTGACTCAAGTGAACATCATAAGTGCATCCATGTAGATTTGTTTCATCATAAGGTAACAAGGAATGCTGCTGCAAATGTAAACAAGTAGTGGCTCCAATAATGTCATCATATAAAGGAGAGATAGAAGTTTCATGCTCCTCATGTGGCACCATAAAAAATAAACCTTTCACCCATACTTCAAAAATACCCACAACTAGCTATGCAATGCAACAAGAGTATGAGGGCATGATTTTAACAAGGAATTGGGAGGGAAATATTCAAACCCTTGGATCCAATAAAGTCAATCCAAGTATCAATGAGGGAACCCATGAACCTTCAACTACCCATGTTGAATTTTGTACCCAATCATTTATTTCTCCCAAGAGTTGGTTGAAATAGTTATTATTTCGGAAAATGGATAAGTATGGCTTTCGAAATTCGGGTATACGAAAGCCACCATTTTGGAAATTTGTGTTTTTCTTCTTGGGAAAGAAAGGAGCAATGAATTTTCTCCCCAAGCAATTATTCACCAACCAGTGTAGCTCTCTCATGCAGTTCTAGCTAGTGGGGCATTTTCCCTCCACGTTTTTCTAGTTTTTCCTTCATTCTCAGCTGGGAGAAGGGCATTTTTGTGATATATAATAGTGGGGAAGAAGAGGAATCCGATTTGCGGTACCTAGGAGGTCGATTTTCCCTCTGAATTCCCACATACTTGTTGGGAAATCGTTTTCTTTTTTCTTTATGGTTGATTTTTCTTTTCCCCAACTCGTTTATGTGCTGCCACTATTTGGGAAAACTCACGGACAACTTATTTGTGAATCCTATAGTAAAAATGTTTATCCATGCCGACACTCGTGCTGGCTGTGTGTGGAAAGAGTATGTTGTGGTTTGAGTCATGGGTACCCATTTTTTTTGCTTGAGCTTGAGTGCAAGCATCCAAGAATAGAAGAGGGTTCAGTTTTGGCTTGATAAACCCCAACTATGGATTGTCTTGGTTTGGATGAGGTGTTCGTCTTGTTTTGCATTAGTTGTAGGTTCCCATTCCTTGAAGAAATCATGCCCAGCTCGAGGGTGGCAATTGTATTGAGAGATTTATGAACAAAATATGCCTATGGCTGGGTGGAACGTTGAAGCTGTATAGCTAGTTGCTCGGGAAGGCATCATCACAATCAAGATAAGTATTCTCTATGTGTATTAAAATTTGGAATGTTTTTAATTTGATGATTGTTATTGATATGTTGAATGCATGTGAAATGTGTGTAGATAGTTTAATTTCGTTGTGGATGTTTATTTTGAATGACATCTACACACATGTGTTTTATTTGCTAAGAATCTATTCATAACGAATGGGTTTGAGTTTCTGAAAATAGCCCAAGAAATTTAGTCGTGTTCCCTTCCTTGCATTGGATCCATAGGAGGGGATGTGATAGTGTGTATCAGAGCATAGGTTGCAACATTAGGCCTAAATGGGATACATATGATCACTTGTAGAGGTAATACCTCTTCCTGATCACCACTGATCATCAGGAAAATTTTCAAAATTTTCAAAAACAATTCTAGTTTTTTGATTTTTCTGCCTAAGTATGTGTCGACGCAAAACGGGAAGGAGCGGCAAAACTATCGATGATAAATAGGAAGAGTCATCAATACATTTTGGTGAGAAATCAAAAGTGGCTGAAAAAGGGCATTTCAGCATAACATGGAAAACTCACTGAAACGGTTGGCGGAAAAGTAAAAATTATGTTGATCGATGAGAAATGGGAAAAGTTGTTGAAACTATCGGAAAGAAATTGGGAAAGTAAAAAGGTTTCCGAAAAATGTGTTTCGAAGAAAAAATAAAAAGTTCGTCGATTGGCCAGAAACTGGAAAAGTCGCGGAAACAGTCAGTGGCAATGAGGAAAGTGTGCCAAAACTGATTGGTGTGAAATGGGAATTGCGCCAATAGGAGGAAAACTAAAAGTGCATCGATCGACAAAAAAATGAAGACTTTGCCGAAAAGGATTTCAGAGCAAAATAAAGTTTGCACCAAAACAGATCGGAAAAAAAATGGAAATTGCTCTGATCGGTGGAAAAATAAATATTGCATCGAAATAGATCGATGACAAAACAGAAAATGCACTAATCGGAGAGAAAAGGATAAGTCTTCCGAAATGGGTCGGTGACAAATTGAAAAGTGTGTCAATCGGAGATAAAAGGATAATTCAATCGAAACAGGTCGGGGAAAATGAGAAATTCAACCAAAATAGGAATATTAAGCAGTTTTTCTAGGGATATTTTCAGGTGCCAGAAGTTGGAAAATGGCATTGAACTTATGCGCTAGATTGCACGAAATCAAAAGATTTACAAAAACAAAAACTGCACAAGCCCCCTTGAACCTCGTCGTCCCCCTAAGACATTATCGATTTTGATAAATTTCTATTGTGATGACAAGAATCATAGAAATGGAAATGTTTCATCATGATAATAGTCCATGCGACAATTTGGCAAGTTGTGGATTATAAAAAGAGTGATTCATATGTTTATGTAATTCGACAAAAGTTGGCAATTTTGAAGGGCTGTAGTTTTTGCTCAATAATCAGAAAAAGGCATGATCCTACTATGTTCAAAGATTATCCATAGGAGGATAATATAGAATGATCATATTCTTAAAACATGTTTCTAGCTATTTCATAAAGCAATCATCGTAAAAATTCTTGTTAGCTAGAAATGTAAAAGAATTGAACCAAGTATGGTTGGATGCTTGGTAACAAGGCAATATCATTAATGAGTAGGGATACTCAATTGAGAGTATCATCGTAATTCATGTTAACATGTGGTAAAACATGTTGAATGGATAAGAATACACTCTTGTATATTGAATTTCACAAAAACTCATGATGGAAGAAGGGAACTAAGAAGAAGTGATGGTTCCTTATCTAGAATGCATGCAATGCATTCTCTATGTTCAGAATGTGTAATTTGAATAGCAAGCAATAGACATGGGAGCTCTTGATTATTGGAGATAGATATTGTATTCCATAAGAGAATGTTGAGAAAGCTATGGAATATACCAACAAGTAAAATTAATGCAACTTGTAAAGGTGATAGGAGAATAATCCTTGTGGGAAAATGCATGTGTGATCAGAGAAGTTACAATATATGAGTCAGTAACTTATAAGTAAGTAAAAAGAGCGGGTAAGGAAATTCCATTCTCCCAAAAAGTTGTCACGGATAGGAGTGAGTCATTCCACTATGTAGACTTGGCATGTGGCTCTTAATTGTGACATGGTGGCCATGCAAAGGTTGCTAATTGGGGAACGAGGAATTCCTGTGTGTAAATCAATTGTGTTGTTCGGAATTGTGGCAAATATTTCCATGAGAAAGGAAAGAAAGTTTCATAGTTGAATAAGGGGTATATAATGGACCTGGAAAGGACTCCTTACGGAGTTGGAATTGAATCAATTGTAGCACTGATAAGTGCTAGGAAGTCCAGGAAGGGTAAAGTTGAACTTGGCCATAATTTCTGAAAGCAATTGGAGTAGTAAGGCAATATTGATAAAGAGGGAAATTTCTCACCTTTAACTATTTATGTTTATAACATAAGAGTTGCATGCTTGGAAAGCAGCAAGTATGAATGTTATATATATATATATTGAATTGCTACTTGGTCAGAATATCATAGCTAATAATTGCTTGTGTGCTTGGTAGAGAGGCCATGAAATTGGATCAGCTATGATGTGGAAGAGAAAATTCCATGCTATGATGAGGGATTGGAAAGGGATAATTCCTTAACTCCTCTCTTGCTATTTTATTTATATTTTATGAGTTTTATATATAGAAAATTATGGCATAGGAATGATGAAAATGCAAGAAATCGTATAGATGAAATGAATATGCACTAGTGGAAACATTAATAGATACTTCATAGTGCATGTGAAGGTGTTTGTGCATGTATATGATATTGCATGTTGGTAAAATAGTGAGGTTTTACATATGCAATGAGCCACTTAAGATAATTATTTTGGTTTTTAATAATTAATGGTGTTGACATTGGTTGTAGGACCAAAGACAACTGAAGCATGGCTAAAGATGTTGATGATGTTGTTGCATGTGACCTACAACCTTATGAAGAAAGGTTGGGGAAACAATTCTATGATGAAGAGGTTAGTGTAAGGATGGTGTAATCCTTTGTAGGAGACCAACTGATTAGGTAACATCAAGGATGATGATGACAACCATTTAGGTAATGGTTTATTTATGACCGTGTACAAAAAAGGATTGGGTAAGAATTCCTTCAGCCATATTTAATAATCGTAAATTGGTATGTATGTGATATTGAATGCATATATGTGATTGATACCTCATAGGATATAGTGAAGTATGTGGTAGTAAGGGAAAGGATCCTTATACCATCTAGTTGTTTTGAATTGTAAATGATTTCATATGAAAATATACCATGCCATTTGTGTATGTTGGTTATGAATTTAATAACCAAAGCAAGTGAGGACTTATGGTCCTATTGTGGTAGTGCATTCCATATGAGATAGTAATGGTTAACGCCATAATGTGGTTGGAATGATAATTATATGGTCCTACACAAGTATCCATGAACTCCCTATTGGTGTTAATTCAAGATGAAACCTCTTTGCCAACAACGAAGGGGTGAGTAAACTCCCAACGTGTTGCTCGTGTAGAGAAGGAAGGCACCCAAATAAGTTAACCAATTGATTGGGGAGATGGTTGGGTGATGTATCAAGGAATTAGCTAGACCTTTCAACACATCATGGTGGAATGCATTGCATGACATTATGGTAATCATGAATCAATGTGAGGTTGCATTGAGTAAATACACATTAAAAGATTTTGTAAACTATGTGATTGTTTCTGCATATGTGTGGGTACATATGTTGAGAGGCATTGTGTGAATGCATGGTTGTGGCATATATGTTTCATTGCAATTAGATAATATATGAAATGATGAATTGTTGGAAATTATGAGATCATTTCATGAGCTTCCATGGATGCAGGAAAAATGATTGCATGAAGAGGGTAGTCATTTTTTATGGGCTACCAAGAATGCTTTGTTGGGAGGACAGAGTTTCCAGAATGGATATGATTGTGTAATCACGAGAATTTGAAGTTTTATTTAAATTGCATAGTTAATGTGATTGTATCCTACAATTTTATTGTGATAATGATGCACATAAAGTAAATTTATTTCATTTTCTTTGAGATAATAACAACTGATAGTGTTTGAATTATTGAGTATTATAATTCTGAGATCACTCCAGTGACTGTTGTAACAATGAAAAGATTATTTGCATGGATACTCACCAAGTGTTTGGTTGATTGAAATTTTTAGATTTCAGGTAGAAATGTTTTAGGTATGGCAATCTGGGTAAGTCCATAATAAAGACTGTAATCTACCCTATGCAAAATCCAAAAATTATGAGAAGGGTCTCATGGTTGTGAAATTTAATTTATGTATAGAACATATTGTGAATTTCAGGTTTGAAATTTTGCTAATAATTACTAATGGTTGTTTGGATTCTCTAGAATTGTGTCAAGAGGACATGTTGTAGGTGGATGTTCATTTTATTGTAGCAAGTGTAAAACCATAATGGACAAAGTGATACCACTTACAAAATCCAAACAATATGAGGATGGTCTCATGGTTAAACAAGTATAATTTTTGTAGGATACATAATTGTAAATTCATATTTGAATTTGATTATTAATGCCACTGATTGGTTGATTGTTTGTGAATTGTGTGAGGAGGAAACAATGCAGGAAGACCATGTGTTATGGCCTGCAATAGTTAAACATCATGAGAAGGACCTCATATTTTGGAAATCTAGTTTCTTTATGAAACATATTTGAGAAATTCTAATTGAAAATATTATTATGACATCTGATGTGGAATGCATGCTTGCGTGTAATGCAGGTGAGATGGTGAAAATATTCCATTAGGGTAGATGTCGGCTACTAAATATGAAAATGAAAAGGAAATGCCAAGAGTGGCTTGGGTTTGAGAAACCCTGCAAAATTCCGTATGTGTGCTTGACTCTCTACAGTGTTGTTAAACCCAGTAAGAGCATGGGTACTCAGGAATATTGCATGATCATTGGTAGCCTTTCTATGCTCACACTGAAGAGCACTAGAGGGATGGGTATGCGCGAGGGGCTATGTAGCAGAGAAGGGGTACCATCCTTGTTTTGTGTGAGTTGGTATTGTGGGGTCGTGCTATCCTGCATTCAAGTGATTTACCTATGGAGTTCCTGGAGGGAACCACTGGTTTGCATAGGAGAAGGGTCCATGTGATTGTATTCTTTTGTATTATTTCCTGATAAACCCAGTAGAGACATTGGCTTGGAAATGGTTTTTGTATACATGAAAAACCCATTCGGAGAATTGGCTTAGCAAATTGGTTAAGGGTTGTTGTATGCTTGATAAACCTAGTCGGACAACTAGCTTAGCATACTGGTTAATGTTTTTTGTATGATTGATAAACACATTCGAAGAGATGGCTTAGCATACTAGTTATTGGAATGGCTAATAAACCCAGTCGGTGTACTGGCTTGGAATTGGTTATTTGAATGATGTGGTGCAGCCAGTGTGTTGGAATAACATTTGTTTTATACATACGCACAAGTGATCTGAGGCTTGCAAAAAACTTGGTTACCTTTCGATGCACACCCAAAAGAGCACTAGAAGGGGTGGGTACGCTCAAGGGGCTGTGTAGCAGATAAGAGGTACCATCCTTGTGTTGGGTGGGGTAGGTCTTGTGGGTTCCATAGTTGTCTAAAGTCAATGCGGGATACCTATGGAGCTAAAGGAAGATGCTCATGCAGATAACTATTTGGTTTATCTTCCATCCTCTTGCTTATTTAATGTGAATATACATGTGCATATGATTCGACTATGGTTTTTAAACTCTTGTTAAGAGATGAATCCTATGAAAATGGATTTGACGTGTGAATTGACTTAATGTTTGAGTATAAGTATTGTTAGATGCAAGGACCTTGAATACATTTTAAGGATGCAATTGACATGTGGTTTTCCTAAAATGCTTAGTATGAGCAAATAAAGATTGGAAAGAGATCTAATGGACGTTGATGAAGAGAGAGAAATGGCGTTACAGTTGCAGCTGAAAAGAAGGACATGGAACCTTGCTAAAATTAAAGAGAACACCGATGATGGTGTTATTCCAAGAGGGAGGGGATTGTAATATTATGATTTTGACACCATTGCATTAAACATGTAAATAATGTAATATTGTTATAAAAATCATGGTGAGGATCTCAAGGCCAAGGCCCCACCATCGATTTATTATTCTCGTAGAAGCAATTGAAAATTGATGCATGTAGATCATGTGCTATCCTGACATGATGGAAATTGTAAATATGATGTAAACATGTATCTTAATTAAAAATACCCACAACTAGCTATGCAATGGAGCAAGAGTATGGGGGCATGATTTTACAAGGAATTGGGAGGGAAATATTCAAAGCCTTGGAGACAATAAAGTCAAGCCAAGTGTCAATGAGCAAACCCATCAACCTTCAACTCCCTATGTTGACTTTTGTACCCAATCATTTATTTCTCCCAAGAGTTGTTTGAAATAGTTATTATTTGGGAAAATGGAGAGGTACGACTGTCCAAATTTGGGTATGGTCAAGCCACCATTTTGGAAATTCGTGTTGGGCTTCTTGGGAAAGAAAGGAGCCACGAATTTTCTCCCTAAGCAATTATTCACCAACCAGTTTGTCTCTCTCACGCAGTTCTAGCTGGTGGGGCATTTTCCCTCCACATTTTTATGGTTTTTTGTTCATTCTCAACTAGGAGAAGGGCGTTTTTGTGATATAGAAAAATGGAGAAGAAGAGGAATCCAATTTGGGGTACCTGGGAGGTCGATTTTCCCTCTGAGTTCCCACATACCTGTTGGGAAGTCATTTTCTTTCTTCCCTATGGTCAATTTTCCTTTTCCCCAACTTATTTTTGTGGTGCCACGATTTGGGAAAACCCATGGACAAATTTTTTGGGAATCCAATAGTACAAACATTTATCCATGACAACAATCGTGCTTGTTCTGTGTGGAAAGAGTATGTTGTGGTTTGAGTCATGGGTACCCATTGTTTTGGCTTGAGCTTGAGCGCAAGCATCCAAGAATAGAATAGGGTTCAGTTTTGGCTTGATAAACCCCAAATATGGATTGGATTGGCTTAGATGAGGTGCTCATCTTGTTGTGCATCAGTTTTAGGTTCCCATTCCTTGTAGAAATCATGCCCAACTCAGGGGTGGCAATTGTGTTGAGAGATTTATGAACACAATTGGCCTATGGCTGGGTGGAACGTTGCAACTGCATAGCTAGTTTCCCAGGAAGGGATCATCACAATCAAGATAAGTATTCTCTATGTGTATTAAACTCTGGAATGTTTTTAATTTGATGATGGTTATTGATATGCTGAATGCATGTGAAATGTGTGTGGATAGTTTAATTCTGTTTTGAATGCTTATTTTTAATGGCATCTGCACTCATGTGTTTTATTTGCTATGAATTTGTTCATAATGAATGGGGATGAGTTTCTAAATATATCCCAAGAAATTTATTCATGTTCCCTTCCTTGTGTTGGATCCACAGGAGGGGATGTGATAGGAGATGACATTAAAGGTAAAGTAGGTCAATATTTTTTGCATTTTGGGTTGCTGAAATCTATCTCCCATTAATTTTTTATTTTTATATAGGAAATTTCTTATAGTGTTGTGATAAAATAAATTCCATTCACAACAAACATGTTGATGTCAAACTTAAAAAAAAAAGGGAACTAAAATTTACACTAGCATTTGACAATATTGACATCAGATAAAACACCTTTCCTCTTTGGCATGTTTACAATAGTCTTTATTTAATTAGATTGAAAAGCATGGGATTTATTTGGGTTCTTAATTTTATCTAATCCAATATATTTCACCTAATTTCAGTGGTGAGTTCTTGAAATTACTTATGCAATATCTCCAAAAGCTACAATTTTGCATTTGATGTTTTTGCTTTACATTTTTCTTCCCTGGAAGATATATTTACTATCCCCAATAAGTGAGTTATATTAAGATCAAGAATAGTCATGGGATTGAAAGCATTTGAAGTCTAAAATTTGACTAGACTAAAACATTAATAAAAAAACTTAGAGGTTTTATTATCATATAGTCCCAGTAACAAATTTAGTTTTTCAAAGCCACCCAGGAAACACCTTTCTACATCAGCATGAAATGGCCTTCTCAAGGAAAACTGACCCATGATGGTAAAGCATGTCACAAGTTGCAATTAAACTAGAGTGTGGAGTATAACAACCCCATCCTCTAACCATCCAAGCTAGACCCCATTGACTAGCCCTAGTTAGAACTATGAAAAATCCTCGGTTCTCTATTAATGTATTGCATAAACTGGGATAATATTCTTGTTAATCCAAGTAAGCTAGATCAAGAGGTAGGGCCGCTCTCCCAACATAAAGGTACAATCATTTTCAAATAATGATTCCAGGAAAAGTCTTCAGCATGAATAAAAAAACCTGCAAATTTCAAGTGAGAACTTCACTTCCCTTGATCAAAGTGACTACTTGCAAGAGTTGTGTTCCATTTAAAAGTTAGTTGGTAAATTATTTATGCAAAATCTTCAGCAAGAACATAAAAATACACCTTCAATTCCCTTGACCGTAGTGACCACTAGCAAGAGTTGAGTCATAGAGAGTAAATGTTGGTTCTATTTTAGTTGACATTTGACAATGCGAGTCAAATGTTCATTAAAACACTTACCATGTTTTTAATGTCTCTCCTGGCACAATTTTGGCTCTAATTTGATAGGTGCAACTTTAATCATTGTGAAACTGGAGGACATTCATTGACAACTCAAAAGTTTGATCTTAGCAATTTCCACGCTCTTTGAATTGGACCAGAATTCCATGTTTACAATCTGAACAATGGATTGATTGGATTCGATATTTTTAGGATTGTCATCTTCGAGTGAAGGTGGCTAGAAATGGGAAAATTTAGTCCACGTTTAGACAACACGGCGGCATTTGATAGCTTTTTTGGTTTAGGGATTCTTTGTTCTTTCCCTGTGTAGCCTCACCCATTTTATATTTCTAGGAATTCATATGGTTTAATGATATATATTTCGTCATTGTGTATGTGCTCTTTTATTTCTTTTTCACTTTTCACAAAGATGCTTTAGCGATCATATTGGCTAGCATCTTTGTAATTTTAGACCCCCATTGACCATTTATGGCTAGCAGTGGATACTATTATCTAAATTAAATTTAACTTAATATCCTAACCCCTAGAATATTGGATTGAATTTTGGTCATATACTATCTCGTTATTAATAAGTTGGATTTGTGGTATAGAACTTATGCTATCAATTCACCAAGCACATTCTTTTACAAGTTGATCAGAGTTCATAAGTTGTGTTGAATTTATAGCATTTGTAGTGTTTTCCCACTTTTTTTAAGAAAGAACCTTGAGAATATGTGCTCTTCATATTCTACTTTTTTCTAGTTGAATACTTTGAGAGTGTATTTATTCCAAGGTGTTTTTTGGCTCTTCCATATAATTACATTCGGTTACATTGGTTTTCTTGTTTACTATTTCTTTGCATTTTGCTTGTGTGATTTAATATTTTATCAAAGTATTGGTTTTGTTGACATATAAGCTTGTTCCCCACATGTTATTTTCAAGCCGAATCATGTACATCTCAATATCCCCTAATATTAGGGCCTGGTTATCAAAGACCAAACCTATTCTTAGGATTTCTCTACCTAATAAATATCCACATTTGACTTTGGATGAAGAACCTATGATGGAAACATACTCGTTACTTGAAAGTTTGTGGAAGAATTGGTTGGGTTTGCTATTTTTCCAATATTTATGGTTAAAGATAAATGCCATGTTGATTAATAACTTTGATAGACTATTTCAAATTCTGGTTACAAAGCTGGTATGATTTGTGGGCATTAAAATTCTGGAATTACAACTAATAGAAAATTCTTTTAAAGTAACAGCTTAAGAAAATCCAAATGCTAGCTAGAAAATGACTTCCACACCTTTAACACCTGAAAATTGAAAATTGAAAAAACTATTCCAAAGTCAATATCACTGAATCCTATCCAGAACTAGCTCCCTCTAGCCCACGACCATGGGCCTTGATAAAATATATTTCTACTGTTAATCTTATAATTTGAGGTTCCTCATAAACCAAGAATTTTCCTAGCAGATAATTACAACATAAAATAATGGAAATATGGTGTCAAAATCAAAGATACCATCAACAATGCCTGCAATTTCCTTAGTTTATGTCTCTCTTTCAAATTTAAGAGTTGTTTTTTTCCTTGGATCGATTTGCTTTTTGGTATATTGTAATTTTTGGAAACATATAGTTATTTGAATAAATGTGTTAAGACATAGGAGTAATAATTTTTTAATGATATTTTTTTATTAACTGAGTAATGCTTTTCAGGTTTAATATTTCATTACTAATTTCTTCTTCTCATCCATACAACATGGATATTTCTAGTAGTTCTTATGACGAATCCTTTCATGTTAACATTTTAAGCTAAAATTTCTTAGTGGCTATGTATGAAATTTCAACCTTATACTTGTAATCACCTGAAATGGACATATATTCCACTACTAATTGTTTCTTATTTTATTTCAGATGAAATTTGGTATTTTAACATAGTAGTTTTCTTTTGAAGAAACTCCCATTGTTCATAGTTTAAGTTGAAACTGTTAGTGTGTATATACTTGCATGCACATGAAATGCATTTATCTTTCATTCTACTTGTTTCTTCATTTCATGCAAATGAAATGGATATTTGAACCATAATAGTTCTTCTAAATAAGGTTTCAATCTTAATAGTTTAGTTGAGAATTATTAGCGGTTATGTACGAGCCTTATGCTTTCATGCACCTAAAATGGACCTATCTGTAAAAGAGAATGGGATAGGTGAGAACCTCTTGTATAATTTCTCAAATCAACACATCAATCAAATAAGAACGAAACTCCAATAAACTAATGTAGAAGTGCTCTAGCATGTAATTCAAGTCAACCAAATAAATAACCATTATAGTAAATGTGGGGTCTAATATGGGTCCTATAATGTCCTATTGCAGTTGCAACCTGATCTCCAAAATTTTGTAAAATTGTAGGGCCCCTCCTTTATTTTGAATTTACTCTGAGTTTTGTTTCATCTTTATCTGCTTACTTTTTCTTGACACATAGATTTTTTCTGAAATCAAAAGAAAACTGGTTTCTTGAATTGGGAGAGTTATCAGTTTTCTGTCGAAACGGTCGGGAGGATTATCAGTTTTCCACTGAAATAGTCGGAGAAGTTTGCACTTTTATGCTGAGACACTCAAGGAACCTTTATGTATTGCACAAATTTCTGGGGAAAGGTTGTCTTTCAGCGCAAAATCGAATGTTGCACCAAAACGGTCGGAAGATTTTTCGTTTTTACATCGACACAGTCAGAGGATATTGTTGTTTTACGTGATTTTTTGAAGAAAGGTTTGTTTTGGAGCAAAACTGGTTTTCACACCGAAGTGGTCAGAATGGTCGAGCTTGAACTAGATCGAAGAGGAATTAATTTTCTATTGAAATGGTTAAGCGACGAGATAAATCGAAGCAAAAGTAACTTTTTGCATCGAAACGGTCGGAGCAAAATCATGTTTGCTTCCGAAACGTTTCTGCGCATTAATGTTTTTTACCCAATCTTCACCGATTTGGCATTTTGCTGAATTTTTTAAGAAACAAACTATATCCCAAAAAGGCCAAGTTATGTCAATCAGGGGCTAAAAAGGAGAACTTGAAAAGATGATCCGAAATGGTATCGGTGCCCAATGAGATTTCACTTGAAAGCATTATCGGTGATAAAAGGAAGATGATCTGAAATAGGGTCGGCAACAAATGAAAAGGTCATCCAAAATGAATCGGTTCCAAAAGAGAACTGAGCCGAAACAGGATCGGTGAAAAAAATGAAGGCACTCCGAACGGCTTCAATAAAGTTTGTGGACCCCATTAGCACACGTACCATTTCTCATTTATGATTTTTTTTATATAAATGGTTTCGAAATTTGTTTTTTGCAACATTGTTGTAACGTCATTTTCGATTGGAGCAATCATCAGATGAAAGGAAAGTTGCATGCCCCGTGGAGTACTACTTTGGACCACTTCCATACTTCTAGGTAGGTCATTTCTGACCGCCTTCCTTATTATTCGTAAAGGGTTTTTTCTCCATTGTTTAGAAGGGTTTGTAAACCAATTTTTTACCACCCAATTCACTTTTAAATAGAAACCCAATAGGGTATAAGGACAGGTCTTTCATTTTTTGCTTATGCTTCTAAGACACTTATATAGTGCAAGTTTTGGATATGTAGTGAGCATAGGGTTTCTCATAGAATAAAATCCCTTTCCTATATCACTGGATGAACCTTTAGTTGAACACAAACTTGGACTTGGGAAAATACATTTGGCATGCTCACGGGATTGTATTTCCTTATCCCAGGGCAGGATTTTATGGATACCATGGCCCTAGTTTCTTTGATTGTAGAGAAGTGAGGTAGTAGGTAAAGGTCCTTCCCTCATCAATCTCAGTGTTTGTGGTTTCCAGTGGGTTTTGGGTAAAATTTGTTTGTCTTTGGGAATGCTCTTGACTTGACCTCCTTGAACTAGTTACATCTCCAGGGTCTAGGGATTCCCATTACCTTATATATGGTTGCTCGACGTGCTTGGTCATGTGAAAGGGTATACTTAGACTTAAGAATTGACAACCACATTTTAATGGGAAGTGGATTTTTTCGGTCTTAATCATTGCATTACTTTCGCCATTGGATTTTTTTGTCGATAACCTGTCTCTCATTGGATTAATGAATTGATAGTGAAATCTCAATTAATAATACCATAGTGTTTATTTTGGTTTGGTACCAACCTTGACAGACCCTATACTGTGCTTAAATGTAAGACATACTTTCTTAATGGATGGTTGGTGACACAAAAGTATTTTTGGTGATAAGGACCAATTGTTTTGACATTATGGTGCCAAGAGTAAGATAATAGTTGCATTCTAGTCCCAATAATCCGCCTATATCTTGCACTAAGTAAAATAGAGTTTAATATTTTAAATAAGAGTTCGATTATTGAGGCTAATGGAAGAATGAAGAAACTCATCTAACAGTGCATTAGGGAGTCATCAAGACATTCATTCAGAACCAAACACACTTGACAATTATAGAAGTATGAATCTATTGTTTTAGTTTTTTTTGTAAACAATACTGATAAATCATACATTTGCGATTTATTTTTAGAATATTACGCTCATTATTTTTTTTGCTTGAAACTATTGCATTCACATTTGATTTATATACATTAACTTTATTTTCACCTCAGGACTCATAAATGAAAAGAAGAGCTTCTAAGCGTAAGGCCAAGGTAGCAGAGTCTGATTCAGATATTGAGATTGCTGAAGAAACCACGATGGAAACCCAATATGACAATACCAGGGAAGCAATAAGGATCATTCCTGAATACATATGGGGTGAACTATATCACCTCATCCGAGATCTAAACGTGCTAGATGCATTCATTGAATAGATGACGGGGAATTAGAATATTAAAAGATCAGGTCTTCATAAAGATGCCACCCATCTAGATATTTTCGCATGTTCAAAAGTAATCAGGTGGATTTTAACTCATGTGGATGTTGGCACACGAATCATAGCTAGTGCAAATGGAGAAGGATTCGCATCATTTTATCTCGGTCATATTAGCGTAGCATATAAGTTACCGCCCCCAAAGATCATGATGTTAGAAGATTGGATTAAAGGAGTGAACATAGATCACTCTCAGTATGCTAAGAAAATGTTGATTTCTGGAAAGCAGTTGAGGCAAATGGAAAGCAGGGAACAAGATGCCCAGAATCTGAAAAAACCATTCAGGATCATAGCATTAATGTTAAGTAGAATATTATGTAGGGAAAACGCGAATATCTATAAGCTAAATTGGGTGACCCTCATGTATCATATCACCTCCCATGTTACCATATTCAATTGGGAGTACATTATCTCGAAGAGTTTGGCATCAGCAATAGAAGCAGCCCAAGGAGGGATGACCCAGAAGAAAGAAGAATTCTTTATTTCTTCCTATCTTATTTACTACATCTGAATCAGAAACCCATTCCACAAGTTGGGTTCATATTGGGTCCCGGATGAGACCCCTCTATATGTGGCTTACCAAATAATGTGGGCTCATAAATATACAAGACTCTACAAGCTTATCTGTGAGGAATTCATAATTCCTCTGTATTGGTTAATATTTAACAAAGAACCCAATTGCTTTTCGGACAACACAATGGAAATCATCAATGAATATCGAGACTTATACTTTACCCCAAAAGGCACGTATATCAGAATGTATGGGGGAACCAAATCTCCATCTCTAATTCCAAAGTACGCTATAGATTATGTAGTACACAAAGATATTGTAAGACAAGTTTTCGTCAATGGAGTCGACCATTTTCTAAAAAAGAACAAGAAAGCCTCTTACCCTCTGCTCCACTTCACCATTTGAGCATACAAATTCACTAAGGTTAAAGGAGCATAGGGGTTCATAAAAGACTTGGAAGCATTCCACTTTCGAGAGAAGATTTTTGTTAGAAATGACAAACTACAAAAGGCAGTCCAACATTGTGCGTTGTGTAAAATCCTCTTTGAATACATGAACCACTTCTTAAAGGATGAAGAGTTCTATCTAAGGGCGAGTAATATGACAGATTTAAACAAAATATTTGGTCAAAAAGATGGCACAGGGTCCAGTCATACTATGGATATTGCTAAAGAGGAAGAACTGCAAAAGTCTAGAGAGAAATTTGTGGCAGCAGAAGAAGCAAGATTAAAGCAGAAGGAAGAAGCAAAATCAAAGCAGAAGGAAGAAGCAAAAAGACAACAGAAAGAAGAGGAAGATAAAAGGAAAGAAGAAGAAGTAAAGAAAGCATAAGAAGAAGCAATACTAAAGAAGGAGGAAGAAAGAAGAGCAAGAAGCATCAGATAAAGAAGTAGAGTTGGAGAAACAAAAGGAGGAAGAGGATAAGCTCAAGAAAGTTGTGGAAGACAAAGAAGTCCAAGAGGAAGACCATAGTCTTCAATACATGGACATAGATCCACCGGACATCTCTAGAATCCCATTTACAGGAGGATATCTTCCATTTGTTGAGCTTGGGCTCACACCTTTTACTCCTTCGAAGAAGAATTCAGTAGAAAAATTGGATACAATAGTTTTCGACGCCAAGTGGGAGACAATTTTATGAAGATCGAAGAAAAGGATGAAAATGGGAACACAACCAGATGTGGTAACTATTCAAGAAGTCACCTTAGTGGAATTTACTCCCAAGGATCCCAAGTTTACCGCTTCAGTAAAGATAGCAGCTGCTCAATCAAATGTCGACAATGTTGATAAATTAATGAATGACATGGATAGAAGCAAAGAAAAAATGTTGAAGCTGAAGGATAACTTGGTGAAAGAAAGAGGTGAAGGAATTGAGCTTAAGAGGAAGCATGATGCAATAGAATATGAAAAGAATAAATTACTGTTAACTTATCAGAACCTAGAAAATGAAAAGGATGCTTTGAATGTGCAACTCGTGATTATGGAAGGTGAGTGAAGTTATTTCTACTCTCACATTAATGAGTTGGAAGAAAACAAAATGAATTCAAACCAACATGTGGAATCTTTAATCAGAGAAAATGAATCTTTACAAGTACACATAGATGAGATGATATTTGAAAAAGATCCCAGGTGGATGAGTTGGTTAGAGAAAAAGAATCTCTGTTGGAACAGGTCAACATGGCTCAAACTCATAAGCAAGATATTACCCCATTTTATGAGGATGCCGGTAAAATACAGGAACAAATATGCCACTCACAAGAATTGTTAATTGAAGAAATTTATAAAATGAAACAGATGATAGATAGAATGAAGGATATTTCTGCAAGCGCTTTTTCTGTAAGACATAAATTCGTCGGTACCTTTAAAAAATTGAAAAGGTTGATGGTATGGAAGGGAGAAAATACAAACTTCTGTGATCACCTGCCAAACAAGACAGCTGCAGAACTCAAGTTAGACATATCTCTTCTAGACAATTGCAGGACAACTTCCAAGAAAATACATGCAGAAGTACCAAATTCCATCACAAAGTGTGAAGAGATTTACAAAGAAATCTGTCAAGTACATGAGAAATGTCATATCTTGATGGTTCCAGATATGTATGGGTTTCCCATCAAATATCAGTCTAACAGAATTAAAATATTGCTTGAAAGAAGATCTGGAGTACATCAAGAAACTAGATGTGCTTAATGAAGAGGATCTCAAGCATCACATAGGACAAGCATCTTTAAATGCTTATTTCCTCGAGGAAAGTTATAAAGAAGCCACTAAAGGAGTAATAAGCATGGGAAAATAATTATTCGTTCATGAAATATGTTGGAAGGGACCCCTTGGGCCTTCTTGATGTCATCATTAGTTTGTATTAGTATATAATTGTGCTTAAAGAATGAACGGTTGAGAGCGGGTGCAACCGCTCCAACCTCTCTCTTCATGTATAAGTATACCATCTATTGAATGAATACAATGGTTAAGCGCTTAGCCCAATATGTGCTCGTTCTTGATGGTTAATGTGTGTATAATACTTCTGTCTGCTGGAATACAATATCTGGCATCGTTGTCTGCTTGGTCGATGTAAATATGGTCAACCTTTTTGTATTATAATCAATATTTGTAATTGAGTCGATCTCTAGCCGAATTAGTAAGTCGGGTCGAGTCGAGTCAAGTCAAGTAGTCGGTCTCGACCAGGATCATGCACATGAGCAAGAAGGATATAATCTTGTAGGCATTTGTTTCACTCTCACGACAACAGCTATTGATGACGACCACATTCAAGCAGAAGACATCAAACGAACAAACAAAAAAGAGCTTAATGATAAAGATGACAACAAAATCCCCCGGTGCTGAAATACAGAAGCATCTATTGAGTGCGATTTCAGAAATTTGAAGGTAGTTGTTGAGATGGTGTAAAGGTAGAGCGTGGAATCCCTCGTATTTCCTAGACCGATGGAGATTCTGACAAGAAGGTGAAAGGGTGAGGTCGATTGACCACTACTAGTTTGTTGACGAAGGCTAAAGAAATCACAACTTATGGTTGTTCCTTCTTTCTTCGGGATGAAGAAAGGCTTTGTTGGTGGGGGAGATGTTGGAAGGGACCCTTCGGGCCTTCTTGATGTCATCATTAGTTTGTATTAGTATATAATTGTGCTTAAAGAATCAACGCTTGAGAGCGGATGCAACCGCTCCAACCTCTCTCTTCATGTATAAGTATACCATCCATTGAATGAATACAATGGTTAAGTGCTTGGCCCAATATGTGCTCATTCTTGATGGTTAATGTGTGTATAATACTTCTGTCTGCTTGAATAAAACAAAATATCTTTAAAATTATTGGAGCCTATACAATTTAATATAATATTTCATGAAACTGACTTGTGGGACAATTATATTTCCAAGGGGAGGTCCCAACAGAAGGATAATTTAATTTGTAAATAATTATCTATTTTTAGTTTTGCTAGCACAAAAGACAAATTTTAGCAATCCAAGGGTCAACGGGTAGGTGAATAAATCAGTCATGTAAAGACAAATTCTCTTGTAATATAAATAGAATGGGTAAGGTAGAAGTAAGGGGACCTTTTCTAGTGAAATAGAGGTTGGAGACATTTTGTAAGAGAACTAATTTTCTGCTAATGAGAAAGACCTATTTGCTGGGAAAAGCTTGCATGGATTTTTGCGTGGAATGTTTTGGATAATAGATCATAATTATTTATTTTTGTGTTCATACTCATGCTCTGATATCTTTCTAACTTTATTGAATTATTTCGATGGTGATGAATGATTTTACTTGTCTATGCAAATGTCTATGAGATATCAAAGTAATAAATGGATTTAAATGTTACCAAAGCTATCTTTGTGTGTTTTGCTGTGAATGTAAATACTTTATCTAAATAGCTATCTGTTGGATTTGTATAAGCATTCTCAGATTATTACTTTCATTAAAACGCGCTCCTTGCAAGGATAGATTAGTTAAGTTAGAATAGGGTTAGCTAATTGATAAGGTAGAAGTGATAAGACGAGAGGTAAGAACCTGCACATCACTTGTGAGGCTTTTGCCTATCATTTATAGGTTATGCATAAATTAGATTAGAAGAACTTGCATACTCATAATTTTAAATCTTAAAAGATAAATGGTGGGCCGAGCCGCAACTGGTAAATTCAACAAACATATTAACGGTAGTTGGACCATTAACCAGATGGATTCACTAGGGAGAATCCCTACTGTCGATGCTAGGATTTTACAGGCATCAACATGTCCCTAAATAAAACACCTTGAAAAAATAAATTTATAAGGACCTAATCTGTTGTAAAATACATGATTATATAAATTAACTTCAACACTGGTTAATTATTGATATTCTCACTTGTTTGTGTCTCGTATGATTGGTTATTCGGTTATTCTAAATGTATTGTTCTAGAATGTTGCATTTTTCTTGACTTCTAAATGATCGATAAAGGATTATTTAGAGTGATAACCTAACATAACATCTCACTCACTGTAATAATATTTAATCTTCGTGACTAGATTTGGTCTTGATCTTAACTTATAATTATAATGGAGTTTTATTTTATTGTAAATGTTCAATGCTTGTTTTACTCTGCTTGTCATATGTTGGAATATGTTTTAAGGATGGTTGTTGTCTCCTTGGATGGATCTCGGACCCATCACTTCCTGAATTTACTTAGCTTATTATAAGCTAACATCATCCTTAATTGTCTCTAAAGGTGGTTTGGTTGACCAATGCTATTCCTTACGGCTAGAGTATGCAATGCCCTAAGTTCATCAAGGTTTAATGTTTGCAAAGTATTGAGAAAGGGGGAACAAGGTCCCATAATCAGACCATGCCATAGTCATGCCTAGTGAAGCTTTTGGTGAAGGTTTTTCTACATATGATATGCACTTATGTGCTTCTGATAATATTCGTTGGTATTACCTTAGTGCCATTTGCATTTAATTTAAACTATAGTGGAGTGGTGGTTGGAATTCAATGTTACCCATGTGATGGTAGAAACATGAAATATGTGAAGGATTCCACGCTAGCGTTGCATTCAATTTTGGACAGGAGGTATGGTTTTACCCTTTCATTCACGGTTTAGTTGTATTCTTTGGTCTGTCTGGCGACTTCTTTGTAGGAGATGGAAGCCGAGGCTTCCTCTCTATGTTTTCCTTGGGAGAGATTTGTGCAAGACCAGAGTTGCGCTCTTAGTTTGTGGTGTAGCTTTTCCGTGGAAGAGACTTCACGGTGTTCGCTATAGCTCAGGTATCATCCTGCCCATTTGGTATTTCATATTTTCTATGTAGAGGTTTATGTATTGCATTTTTATGTCAAACTAACCTCTGGTTTGGTTCTATGTGCAAGGTGAGCTCTATGATGTTTTACCACCTGGGGATGCTCTACGAAGATGTTGGTCAACAAAAATTGCTCTGGGTAAGATCATGGCCTCCTATGGACCTGCTTTCCTCTACAGAGAAATGTTTGAAGATGTTGGTTCTTGTTTTGTGGTTTGGTTTTTATAATTTTGGTTGGCTGCACTCCTGGTGGAGAGACAAGGGATTTCTAGCGAGCCATAAATATTCTTAGTAGGGCATTGCTCTATTCCATGTATGTAATTTTTTCCCATTATTGGGGTTTTAACTGTGTGATTTACACAGTAGTGATTTTTCATATTCAGGGTTTATCTATGGGTTTTAAATGAATGTAATATGTCTATCAGGCATTCCAAGTGCTCTGGCTTTGGTGTACTGTGTTTTGAAGAGAGAATCACTTCATGATTTTATGTCTATAATTAAAATTACCTTCTCGGTTTTGGTCTTTCTCTGCAATACAAAATATCTCTTAGTTTTGGTCTTTATCTCCAATAAATATTTATTATTAGCATAGGCATGATGCTTTCTATTCGAGTGTCTATGCTCTGTTGTTGGAATTGTTCAAATTCAAGCTACATTAATTTATGGGTTTTGCCTTTATTTTCGAAGTGTGCATGGATGTGAAGAATCTGGGTTTTAACGTGTTTAAAGTATGTGATTGTTTTAATTCTCGAGGAATTATATTCCTGGTCCAAAACTTGAGTGTGACCCTATTTATGTTTGGAGTTTTTGTTCTACACGATTCGATACTTGGTCAATCGTTTGAGCGTGACATGTCTGTGTATGAATTGGAATTTCCTTACTACAGGATTCGAGCCCTGGTCAAACGTTGGCACCCTGTCTGTGTGTGAATTGATATTTGATATTACGGGACTCGATGCCTGGTCAAATGATAGAATCGTGACCCTGACTGTGTGTGAATTGAAATTGATCCTTACGGGACTCGATCCCTGGTCAAACTCTGGAACCATGACCATGACTGTGTGTGAGATGGAAATCGTTCTTTACAGAATTCGATCTCTGGTCAATGCTGGAGGCATGACCCTGACTATTTGTGACTTGCGTAAGTGCATGACTTAGCATGAGTCCACCTTGTGTTTCAAGTTTTGAATAAGGAGATTTTTACTCTCGTTTTTTTTTTTTTTTTTTTTTGGCAGAGGGTAACTAAATGTTGGAATTATATTTGATATATATGATATGTGGTGTTTTAATGAAAGAAATAGTTTGATTTGTAAGTTTCCTATTCAGTGTAGTTTGATGATGTATATGGTTTTTTATGGTTTCAATATTTAATATATATAATTTATAAGTATATACTAAATATCCTATTTAGAGTTTAGGAACTTGGTCCTCGAATCCGGTTCTAGGATTCTCTCTCTAAATAGGTAGAATGGGATTTTTCTCCAGAGGTATGATAGATAACTATGGTATGCAATTTTACACATTAAAATGGAATTAAAATATAACCCATGTGCCATGGCTAATTAATTATGCCAATGACTATATGTAAATCCTATAAACAATTATGATAAGCTGTAAAATAAATATGCATGACTAATAATTGAAATCATAAGGTTTACCTGAATTTATTTCTACAAAATAGATTAAATCTACTGAAGAATCCAATCTGATTTTTATGAGCTAATCTAACATATTTATATTAAATCACAGTATATATATTTTAACAAGAATATTGAATGAGCATAATATAAGGATAAATTATTCAAATTTAAAAAATATAATCTTTGAATGAACAATAATAACATGAAGATACTTATCAGTCCTCTATTTTCTTTCCCACTAACTTGGAAACTGCCACATTCCACCCAATCGTAGACCTCAAATCATTGTTGTTTTGTTCAACAAGTCACCCCTGAGCTGAATCGAGCGTGACAAGAAATAAAAGGCCTAGGGTAAATTTTTTATCGTCCTTACTAATAGCAGAGTAGTCACAAGATTCGTTTACCAGCCATTTGTGTGGATCTTGTAAAATAATTTTCCCTAATGTTCCCACATTCCTCTCTCTAGGACACACCAAATATCATACAATTTTGTAATCTAAGCGCTCAAAGACCAACGACTAAACCCTCCAGTGAACTTGGAAACACTTGCACCTTGCAATGTTCTCTCTCTGCTACTTATAGTATTTTATGAGGAAAGGATTCTAGGAATTAAGTTTAAATCACTTAGTTTAGTTGTTAGACACACTGACTATTCTATTTTTATCTTTAATAAATAATTTAGTTTATTTTTAACTGCCACAATTTATTTTACCTTTATTTAATAAAAGTATGATTTTTACTCATCCTAACATCTAGTTGATCTTAGTTATAAACTAATCGACCATTCTAAACTCTTGAATGCTCGGTCCCTCTTTAAGTGGCAGTCCCAGGCAGTTTAAAATAACAAAGTAGATAATTTATTTTAATAATAATTCAATGGATTACTGATGCTCCAGATCTCTCATCTCAACATCAATTAATCACCATGAGTCTAAGTGCTCCAGAGCATTACTGCTGAACACTCACTCAACTAATAGTGCTCCATATCTCGCTTGCTCAACACTATTAAATCAATGGTCCTAGTGATCCAGACCTTATGCTCAACACCAGGTAAATCAATAGTGTTGGTGCTCCAGAGCTTATGCTCAACACCAGTTAGATAGTGCAAATAGTACAAATGCTCAAAACGTCACTTTCTCAACATCTTTTAATAAGACAATATTAAAAAACAAATAGGTGCTATTCATAGCTCACTTTATCAAGACCCAAATAAACAGTCTAGGTGCTCTAGAGTTCATTTTCTCAACACCTGTGAAAATGAATTAGATTTTTAGAAAAATAAACTTAAAAGAAAAGCAATATTTTCTAGGGATATTACATCCCTCCCCGCTTATAACAACACTGTCCCAGTGTTTAGGGACTTTAAATGAAACCTTGAAATAAAGAGGGTTCGGCCTCTTTCATTGCAGTTTCTTTTTCCCATGTGGCCTCTTCAGGACCGAAATGCTTTCATTCCACTTTCAACTGGACACTGGTTCATTTTCTGAGAAATGCCTAGCTCTTATCCAGTATATGAACGGTTTCTTGCACAAATTCCCCTTCGGGTTCTCCCTATACCAATGACCAACCAATTACATTTTTAGTATCATAAACATATTATTTAAGTAATGATGCATGAAAAACATTGTGGAACTTTACACATGCAGGCAGCTCTAGTTCATAGGCCACTAGGACTTTCTTGGGTAATATTTCAAATGGCCCACAAACTTTGGGAGCTAGTTTTCCGCATTTTCCCAAGCTCAGTGAGCTCCTATTTGCTTTTACTTTTATGTAAACATGTTCTCAGATATAATATTCTTTGTATTTTCTTTTTTGTCAGCATAAATTTTTGTCGGTCTTGTGCCTCTTTTATATTTTGTTGTACCTTAGTAACCAATTGTTCCAAATATTTTAATAGGTGTGGCCCTAACATGAGCCGATCCACTAGACTATCCCAAGTCATCGATGTTCTTCATTTCCTGTCGTAGAGTATTTCAAATGGGCTCATCTTGGTTGAGGTCTGATAATCATTGTTGTACACAAACTCTGCAAGATGTAAATATTCTTCCCATTGTGTAGGGTTATTCATCACATACACTCTAAGCATGTCTTCTAGTATTTGATTCAAACACTCTACTTGTCCATCAATTTGTGGATGATAATCAATACTAAAATTTTATTGTGTTTCCAATCCGGAAAATAATGATCTCCAAAAGTTACTGGTGAATTTTGTATCTCTATCGAAGATGATGGCTTTAGGTATTCCATTTAGTTTGGAAATTTATTTTAAGAAAATATATGCTATGTGAACAACTTTATAGTTAGATTTTATCGGAATGAAGTGTGCGGCTTTGGATAGTTTGTCAACTACAACCATGACTAAGTCATTATGATTCTTGTTTTTTTTTACAGTCCTATTATGAAATCCATGTTAATCACTTCCCATTTCCATTCCGGAATGGGAAAGGGTTGAAGTAATCATGTTGGGTGTTGGTGTTCAGCTTTAACTAACTGACATTCTTGGCATTTGGAAATAAATAGTGCTATGTTTGTTTCTAAATTTGGCCAGAAGAAGTGCTTCTTTACAGCTTGGATCATTTTTTGATATCCCAGGTGTCTGGAGTAGGGTTGTTGATGAAATTAATTCAATATTTCAGATTTGGTATCTCCACTCTTAGGGACATAAATTCTATCTTTAGACCAAAGTAGCCTTGATTCGTTTATTTTATATTCTTTCTCTTGTGTAAATAACCTATTTTCTCGTATTTTATGGAGAATTTCGACATAGAAACGATCATATATACTTGTTTTCCTTATTTTTTCATGTAAGTTAGAACTTGTTTGGCTTGCGGTTACCTCATAAAGTAGGTTGATCCTGCGACTTAAGGAATCCATAATATTATTCTTCTTTCCCTTGATGTGTTTTAGTTCAAAATTATAGTTGCTGAGGAAATCCAACCACCTAGCTTGCTTAGCATTTAGGTCTGGTTAGTAAAAAATATATTTCAAGCTCATATTGTCAGTCTTCAGGAGAAATTTCTTCCCCATGAGATAGTGCCTCCACATTGTCAAGGCGTGGATGATGGCAGCTAACTCAAGATCATGTGTTGGATAGTATTTCTCATGCTCAAATTCTGTGATTCGTAACATATCACAAATTCATTTTTCACAAGGACTCCCCCAATTCCTTCCTTGCTTGCGTCTTTGCAAACAACAAAGTCCCCATCGGGATCCACAATCGTTAGTATGCGTGCAATAATTAATAATTGTTTTAGTTTATGAAAACTTTCTTCGCATTTAGTTGTCCATAAGAATTTGGTTTCCTTTTTCTGTAAGGATGTCATAGGGCATGCAATCCAGGAGAAGTTCTTAATGAACTTCCTATAGTAACCTGCTAATCCTAAGAATGATCTAATGTCTGTGACATAAGCAGGTGTAGGCTATTCTTCAATAGCCTTTATCTTTTCTGGATCTACGACAATACCTTTCTTAGAGCTTATATGGCCTAGGTACTGTATTTGGAGTTTATAGAAGTCACACTTACTGAATTTAGCATACAGTTGATGTACTCGTAGGACTTGTAGTACAATCCTTAGATGTTCTTCATGTTCTTCCTTGCTTTTAGAATAGATTAGTATGTCATCTATGAATACTAGTACAAATTTATCCAGGTAATTACTGAAAATGTTGTTCATCATGCACATGAAATTTGTTGCTGCATTAGTTAGCCCGAAGGGCATTACGACAAACTTGTAGTGGCCATATTGGGTCCTAAAGGAGGTCTTGTTTGTATCTTCATCTCAGATCATTACGTGATGGTACCCAGATCGTAAGTCAATTTTGGAGAAGACTCTTGCTCCCCCAACCTGGTCAAATAGATCATCTATTCTAGGGAGTGGATACTTGTTCTTTATATTTAATTTGTTTAGCTATCAGTAGTCAATGCACATCCGCATTGTACCATATTTATTTTTCACAAAACGTATAGGTGCTCCCCATGGGGACACACTAGGTCTGATGTACCCTTTCTCAATAAGTTATTGCAGTTGCAGTTTTATTTCTACTAACTCAAGGGTACTCATGCGAAAAGGGGATTTTAAAACTGGTACCGATGCAGGCACTAGTTCTATGGAGAAATCTAAGTCTCTTTTTATTGGTAACCTTGGTATCTCTTCTGGACATACATCCATGTACTCTTCTATCACGAAAAATTATTCAATTTTCTGTTCCTTTTCATTTTCCAAGTTGTGAATGTTGACTACATAAATTTCGCAGCCCTTCCTTTCACACCTTTTTACTTATAAAGCTGATATATGTCTGATAGAGACCTTCTTAGGTATACCCTGTACCTTTCTCTGGTTTCCTTTCATATTCATTCACACGAATTTTTTTTTAGAAAATCAAGCATGACATGGTGTTGTACTCGCCAATCCATGCCTATTAGTATTTTGTATGCACCTAAAGGTAAAATGTTTAAATCTTCCTCGATTTGGAACCCGTTCATGTCAATCTTGCAACATTTAATAAGTTCTTTTTTTTCTCTTCATACCCGTGGCGAATTGTACCAACCATGGCTTACTAAGTTTGTTTTTGTTTAGTTTTCAATTTTCCACAACTTTAGGGGAAACATAACTACGACAAGCCCCTGGATCAATTAGAATGGAAATAGGTGTAGTTGATATTTTACCTTCTATTTCGACCATGGTGGATTGATGGTCTTCCTGTCTTCCATGGTTGCTTCCTCTAATAAATTATTTAGAACTCTAGTGTTTTTATTTGGGCAATTCTTGTAGTAATGGGATCCTTGACATCCCCAACATATTCCTGGTATTAGGGATTTTCTAGTTCCTCCATCCATTGTTGGCTTATTAACACTTTGTGCTGGCATATTTCACTGCTTCTCGAATTTATTGAAACTCTGGCTAGCTGGAATTTTTCTTTTTTCTTTTGGTAAGGATGTGGTCTAAATCCTAGTCTTCAGTTGTCAAAAGGGGCTCTAATATTCTCCTTCCTTTTTTTATGTTCTCAGTTCGGTGTCGGATATGTTCATAGCAGACTCTAGCCTTGTATAACGCCACTTCCAAACTCTTGGGTGAATCAAATTCAATTTTATCTCTGTATAAAGTAGGAAGGCACCCTAAGAACTGTTGTATTTTTACCTTCTCATCCCTTATGTAGGGTACATAGTGTAAAAGTTCAAGGAATCTGTTGATCAATGCATACGTGGTAAGGGAGTTTAGTTGTAGTTCATGTAATTCCCTTATTTTTTTATCAAAAAATATTTCCAACATGTATTTCTCTTGAAACAATTTTCTAAAGGTTCTTCACCCGAATCTTGTCCTAATCATTTTCTTAGTGTGTCGTAAATCTTTCCACCATCGGGAAGCTTTTCCATTCAGATTGTAGATGGCTAAGTGAGCATTCATTTGGCTAGAATACTTATGTACTTGATAGTATATTTCCATCGCTAAAAGCCATTCTTCAGCTTTCTCTCTTGAATCTAAGTCTCCTTCGAAAGTTGGAGCCTTGATATTCCTAAACTCTCCCTTCAAACTGTCATCTCTCTTTTGTTTCTTCTTACATGAGGATAATAAATAAGAATTGGAAGAATCCCCATAGTCATGGCCCAAGGTATTGGATGAGTCCAAATGTTCTAGAAACTCCTCATGTTTCTTAAATTCTAGACTATTGGTTTTCCTTTCATGGTATTGTTTAGCCAGAGATCTATTTGTTGAGTGTGTTGTTCGTCTATGGTTTTTCTTTCCGGTTAAAGTTTTTAGTAGTGCTTCGTTCACCTCATGCTTTTCTCGTCTCCAATTTAAGTTATCATCTTTGAAACTTTGACACTTTGATTGCAAGCTCTGTATTGTTTTTAATAGTTCAGAAGCTTTGACTGTCCCGAGACTGTCATTGAGTTCTACTATCAGTTCCTCTTCCCGAGGTGGTGAGTTCAAGTTCCCATGATGACTATCGTTTCTTTCAGCATTCATGATGCTTGTATGTTCTGAAAGAAATATTCAATGTGTAGGCAAACAAGATTTATTAGTTTACTCATTCATGATTTTGCAGCGGTTTAAGTAGTTTAAGCTCACAGGCCTCAAGTATTTGAATCTGGGCTCCAATACAACTTGTAATGTCCCTAAAAAATACACCTTAAAAAAAAAAAATTAAGATCCTAATATGTTGTAAAATACATGATTATATAAATTAACTTCACAACTGGTTAATTATTTATATTCTCACTTGTTTGTGTCTTGTATGATTGGTTATTCGGTTATTATAAATGTATTTTTTTATACTGTTTCCTTTTGATTGAATTTTGAGTGATCGTTAAGGTATTATTTAGAGTAATAACCTGACATAACATCTAACTCAGTGTAATAATATTTAATCACTGTGACTAGATTTGGTCTTGATCTTAACTTATATTGATGATGGAGTTTTATTTTATTGTAAGTGTTCAATGCTTGTTTTACTCTGCTTGTCATATGCTGGAATATGTTTTAAGGATGGTTGTTATCTCCGTGGATGGGTCTTGGACCCATTGCTTCCTGAGTTTACTTAGCTTATTATAAGTTCACATCGTCCTTAATTGTCTCTGTAGGTGGTTTGGTTGACCAACACTGTGTCGTATGGCTAGCGTATACAATTCCCTAAGTTCATCAAGGTTTAATCTTTGCAAAGTATAGAGAAATTGGGGTAACAAGGTCCCATAATAAGACCATACCATGGTCATTCCTAGTGAATATTTTGGTGAAGGCTTTTCTACATTCGATATGCACCTATGTGCTTATGATAATATTCGTTAGTCTCACCTTAGTGCCATTCGTATGTAATTTAAACCATAGTGGAGATGTGGTTGGCATTCACTGTTTCCCATGTGATGGAAGGTGTATGAAATGTGTAAAGGATTCCACGCTAGCGTTGCATTCAAGTTTGGACAGGAGGTAGGGTTTTACCCTTTCATTCATGGTTTGGTTGTATTCTTTGGTCTGTTTGGCGACTTTGTTGTACAAGAGGGAAGCTGAGGCTTCCTCTCTGCATTTTCCTTGGGAGATATTTGTGTAGGACCAGAGCTGCTCTCTTAGTCTGTGTTGTAACTCTTCGGAGGAGGTGACTTCACGGTGTTCGCTTTAGCTTAGGCATGATCCTACCCATTCTCTATTTGTTTTTTTTTGTGTAGAGATTTATGTATTGCATTTTTATGTCAAACTAACATTTGGTTTGGTTCTATGTGCAAGGTCAACTCTATGGCATTTTACAACCTGGGGATGCTCTTTGAAGATGTTAGTCAACAACAATTGCTTCGGTTAAGCTCATGACCTCTTATGGACCTGCTTTCCTCTACAGAGAAACATTTGAAGATGTTGGTTCTAGTTTTGTGGTTTGGTGTTTATAATGCTGGTTGGATGCGCTCCTGGTGGAGAGACAAGGGATTTCTAGAGAGCCATAAATCTTCTTAGTAGGGCGTTTCTATGTTGCATGTCTGTAATTTTTTCCCATTGCTGGGTTTTCACTTTGTAACTTAGACAGTAGTGAATTTGTATATTTAGGTTTTATCTATGGGTTTTAAATGAATGTAATACGCCTATTAGGAATTCCAAGTGCTCTTGATTTGGTGTACTGTGTTTTGAAGAGAGAAGCAATTCACGGTTTTATGTCTGTAAATTAAAATGGCCTTCTCGGTTTTGGTCTTTCTCTACAATACGAATTGTATCTCGGTTTTGGTCATTCTATTCTATACGAATTGTCTCTCATTTTTGGTCTTTCTCTGCAATACGTATTTATTATCAGCATAGACGCGATTCTTTCTATTTGGGAATCTATGCTTTGTTGTTGGAATTGTTCAGATTCAAGCTACATTAATTTATCGGTTTTGCCTTTATTTTCGAAGTGTGCATGGATGTGAAGAATATGGGTTTTAATGTGTTTAAAGTCTGTGATTGTGTTGATGCCTGAGGAATTTGATTCCTGGTACAACACTTGAGCATGACCCTGTTTATGTTTGGATTTTTGGTTCTATGGTGGATTCGATCCTTGGTCAATCATTTGAGTGTGACTTGTCTGTGTATGAATTGGAATTTCGTTGCTACAGGATTCAATCCTTGGTCAAATGCTAGGAGTGTGACCCTATCTGTGTGTGAATTGAATTTCTATCTTACGAGACTGGATCCCTGTTCAAATGCTGGAAGCATGACACTGATTGTGTTTGAATTGAAATCAATCCTTACGGGATTCGATCCCTGGTCAAACATTGGAAGCGTGACCCTGATTGTGTGTGAGATGTAAATAGTTCTTTATGGGATTCATTCCCTAGTCAACGTTGGAAGCGTGACCCTGACTATCTGTGACTTGCATAAGTGCATGATGTTAAATTTTTAGTATTAAATCACAATACTATAGGATCTTTGCTGAGAGAATAACATCTACAGTATATCAATGCATGACAATCATAATATGACAAGCATCACAAGCATCACAAGAATAAAAAACATAGAGACAAGAGACACAGAGTTTCCGTGGGGAAAACCCTAAGGTGAAAAACCCCACAACTTCCTCAGAGATAGAGAGAGCAATGGCTCAACCAAAATACAAATAAATAATACAGAGATAGTCTCCTAGCAGATGATCCTCCTTCTCCTCACTAGTGCGCCACTTTTCAGAGAGAGAGATAGATACTTTTCCGAGTGAGTAAAATAGAGATCTCGTATCTCTATTTATACTCACCTTTTTGCCCAGTGTCCTACTGGGGCCGACTTGTCTACTTGAGTACATCCACATTATATTATATATTAATTAGGGCCGACCCCATAAGGTGGTCTAATAACCCATCGGCAAGTACACCCACTTGCGACACTTGTCAATCCACATGACGACACTTCCTTATAGAGGAATAACACATCTCTTATAAGGGTACATTAAATATATATATAATACACAGATGAAATACATTCCGAAGTTACATATACATCAACACTCCCTCTTAACTAGGAAGGTATTTCTCGACACAGATCTACTAGACAAGTCTTCTTCTCTGGATCATCGTCATCGATGCATCGTCATCATCATCGTCACTGCTGCTGCTATCTCATCCAATCTCTGTCTCTACTCGTCATAGGAAGTTCTACAAAGCCAGTCCTTTTTCATACTGGATGTAGGCCCACCACCTGCAGGTCTTCGTCATCACTGGACATACTGTGGAATCCTTAGGACTTTTACGTTCGTCACAAAACCTCGCAAGAGCATCCCAGGCTATTACGAGCACACAGCTCTACCTATAGGATCTCCCAGGGCAACGAATTACATGTGACCTCACCACAAAACCTCGCAAGAGCATCCCAGGCTGTTACGAGCACACAGCTCTACCTATAGGATCTCCCAGGGCAACGAATTACATGTGGTCATGGCAAAACCTCGCAAGAGCATCCCAGGACTGATTACGGGCACACAGCCCAACCTATCGGATCTCCCAGGGAAACGAATTACATGCCATAGGACAAAACCTCGCAAAAGCATCTGCCAGATATCCCAGGGCAACGAATTACATGCCATAGGAAAAACCTCGCAAGACTATCTGTAGATCTCCCAGGGCAACGAATTACATGTCCTCCAAGAGCAAAACCTCGAAAGAGCATTTGCCAAATGTCCCAGGGCAACGAATTACATGCCATAGGCAAAACCTCGCAAGACCATCTGCAAATCTCCCAGGGCAACGAATTACATGCTCATCTGCACAACCTGATCCACGGCCACAGAGTATCATCCTGATACTCACCATACATCATCCTGATGTATCCATGATCATCCTGATCATCATCACTGCAACGTCCTGCTGCATGTCATCTGGAGCAACATCCTGAAGCTCGTCATCTATGATCATCCTGATCATCATCACTGTAACGTCCTGCTGCATGTCATCTGGAGCAACATCCTAAAGCTCGTCATCTATGATCATCCTGATCATCACTGCAACATCTTGCTGCATGTCATCTGGAGCAACATCCTGAAGCTCGTCATCTATGATCATCCTGATCATCACTGCAACATCCTGCTGCATGTCATCTGGAGCAACATCCTGAAGCTCGTCATCTACGATCATCCTGATCATCATCACTGCAACGTCCTGCTGCATGTCATCTGGAGCAACATCCTGAAGCTCGTCATCTACGATCATCCTGATCATCAATGCAACATCCTGCTGCATACCAAGTATCTACCTGATACATATCATCATACATGATCCTCCTGATCATCAATGCAACATCCTGCTGCATGCCAAGTATCTACCTGATACATATCATCATACATGATCCTCCTGATCATCAATGTATCCACCTGATACAAATACAAAACATATGATATATATCATCATACATGATCCACCTGATCATACAATGTATCCACCTGATACATATACAGATACATGGTCCAAGCATCCAACATGATGCATATAAAATACATACACATGATCCAACTGATCATATCCAGCATCCAACATGATGCGTACATACATACATAAAATGATCCAACTGATCATTTCCAGCATCCAACATGATGCGTACATACATACATAAAATGAAACAACTGATCATATCCAGCATCCAACATGATGCGTACATACATACATAAAAATGATCCAACTGATCATATCCAGCATCCAACATGATGCGTACATACATACATAAAATGATCTAACTGATCATATCAAGCAGAAACTAGAACATCATCCTGATGTTCATCATCCAGCGCTTACATCCACAGCCATGTGAAGGATCCTCCTTCCAACATGCTTGGAATGGCTTCAGCAGATGTGTCCATCACTTCTTCCTCGAAGTGTCCTCGATCTGAATAACGCCAAGCCTCTCTCTGAAGTACTCGAACTTCACCCTGGCTAGTGGCTTCGTCAGCACATCTGCAATCTGCTCGTCCGTCGCAACATACAGGAGCTTCACAGCTCCTCTCTGCACCATATCCCTGATATAGTGGTATTTGATCTCTATGTGTTTCGACCTGTCATGAAACACTGGGTTCTCGGACAGCTTCACACAACTCTGGTTATCACAGAAGATACCAGTAGCTTCCAACGGGAGATCAAATAACTCAGACAGTAGTTTCCGTAGCCATACTACCTCACAACTAGCTGAACAGGCTGCAACATACTCTGCCTCAGCTGTACTCAGTGCTACGTAGGACTGCTTCCTGCTAAACCAAGAGACCACACCTGATCCCATACTGAAGCAACACCCAGATGTGCTCTTCCTATCTGCAGCACTGCCAGCCCAATCTGAATCAACATAACCCTGCAGGTTAAACTTTTGATTCGCCTCATATCTGAGCCCATAATCCACTGTACCCTTCAGGTACCTCAGAACATGCTTTACAGCAACCAGGTGAACACTCCTCGGATCCGTCAGGAACTGGCTCAATGTGTTCACAGCAAAGCAAATATCTGGTCTCGTGTTCGTCAGGTACATCAATGACCCAATAATCTGACGATACATAGAAACATCAACTGGCTCAGATGAAGCATCACAAAGAAGCTTCAGATTCGATGCCATAGGTGTGGCCATGGCTTTGCAATCCATCATCCCAAATCTCTTCAGGATATCTACTGTGTACTTCCCTTGACCAAGGAAGATCCCACCTGCATTCTGCCACACCTCCATGCCTAGGAAATAGTGCATCATTCCCAAATCTTTCATATCGAATTCAGCTGCAAGCTTCCTCTTGGTATCTGCAATCATTCTGTCATCTCCTGTCGCAAATAGGTCATCCACATATAGTAGTAGAATCACAGGATTCCCTTCCTCAACCTTGTAGTAAAGGTTGGAATCCGCTTTACTCTTGGTAAAGCCCAAACTAGATAGGAAACTGTCCATCCTATCATACCAGGTTCTGGGAGCTTGCTTCAAGCCATACAAGGCTTTCTTTAATCTGCATACATAAGATTCCCTATCATGTATTTCAAAGCCGAGTGGCTATTCCACATATACTTCCTCTTCTACTACACCGATCAGGAAAGCAGTCTTGACATCCATCTGGTGTATCTTCCATTTCATTGCTGCAGCCAGGGCAAGTACTGTTCTGATGGAAGTATATCTGGCTACAGGTGCAAAGGTTTCTTCATAGTCTATTCCTTCCTTCTGAGAGAAACCACGAGCTACGAATCTTGCTTTATATTTTTCCACACTGCCATCTGCAGCATGCTTGATTTTGTAGATCCACTTGGAAGTCACAACAGACTTCCCTTTAGGTCTTGGGACAACATCCCAAACATCATTCTTCATAATTGATTGGTATTCCTCAACCATAGCATCCTTCCATTCTTTCTTTTCTGTTGCCTCTTCATAACTGGAAGGCTCTTTGTTCATGATGTCACAGAGTAAAGCAACATAACTGGTGTGTGATCTGGTTCTCTTCTTTGCTCTGTGTTCTTCTTATGGAATGCCAAATCTTTCTGCATCATGAATGAGCTCTCTAGCCCATATAGGTTTCCTCTTGTGAGAGTTATCCTCACGGGATGGATCTACAGGTTCTTGTGGATCTTCAAACTCACGAGCAGTTTCTGGAACTGCTTCAGTCATGGTAGTGTCCTGAAATCTTGTTTCCTTAGGTTCTTCATAAACTTCGGTAGGTGCCTTTCTTGATTTGATGAATGCTGAATTCTCATCAAATGTTACATCCCTGCTGACATCAATCTTCTTGAACCCTGGAAAATATATTCTGTAAGCCTTTTAGCTTTCACTATAACCCACAAAGATGCCCTTCTTTCTTGAAGGATCTAGTTTAGTCCTCTTCTCTTTTGGAACATGAGTATATACTGGACAACCGAATATTCTGAGATGGCTGACTTCAGGTTTCTTACCAGAAAAGACCTCTTCTAGTGTCTTGTTGTCCAATATCTTGTGGGGTGTTCTGTTCTGCACATATACAGCTGTTCTAGCTGCTTCTGCCCATAGATGCATAGGAAGATCCTGGTCATGCAACATTGCCCTTGCTGCTTCCATGATGGTTCTGTTCTTCCTTTCTGCAACTCCATTCTGTTGAGGATTATAAGAATCAGTCAACTCCCTCTTAATCCCTGAATCACTGCAAAGCTTCTTGAAGTCATTTGAGGTGAATTCTCCACCATTGTCGGATCTGAAAGTTTTGATCTTCTTGTCAGTTTGATTCTCCATCAAGTTTTTAAATTCCTTGAATTTGTCAAGCACCTCATCTTTGCCTTTCAAGAAGTATACCCAAGTCTTTCTGGAGAAGTCATCAATAAATGATACATAGTAAACATACCCACTTAGGGAACTGGATGACATGGGGCCACATACATCTGAGTGGATGATTTCCAGAATGTCTTTTGCCTTGCTTTCACTGCTTGGGAAAGCCTTCTTAATGTTCTTACCTTTTGCACATCCTTTGCAAACACCTTCATGTTTGGTCTTGATTTCAGGAAGACCTTCTACAGCCTTGCTTGCAATTGGAAGTGCTCTATAGTGCATGTGAGCAAGTCTCCTATGCCAAAGTTCACTGGGCTCCATGGATTCATGTACCATGGCATGTTCAGGTTGACCCTTTAATTTATACAAGCCTCCCTCTTGCTCTCCAATCACTACTGCATCATCAATAGTCTTTCCCTTTGGCCACATTAGAACTTGGCCATCAACAAATGCAACCCTCATACCTTTTGCATCTAAAGCAGAGATGGAGAGTAAGTTTTTCTTGAGCCCAGGTACATAGTGTTAAATTTTCAGTATTAAATCACAATACTATAGGATCTTTGCTGAGAGAATAACATCTACAGTATATCAATGCATGACAATCATAATATGACAAGCATCACAAGCATCACAAGAATCAAAAGCATAGAGACAAGAGACACAGAGTTTCCGTGGGGAAAACCCTAAGGTGAAAAACCCCACAACTTCCTCATAGATAGAGAGAGAAATGGCTCAACCAAAATACAACCAAATAATACAGAGATAGTCTCCTAGCAGATGATCCTCCTCCTCCTCACTAGTGCGCCACTTTTCAGAGAGAGAGATAGATACTTTTCCGAGTGAGTAAAATAGAGATCTCCTATCTCTATTTATACTCACCTTTTTGCCCAGTGACTTACTAGGGCCGACTTGTCTACTTGAGTACATCCACATTATATTATATATTAATTAGGGCCGACCCCATAAGGTGGTCTAATAACCCATCGGCAAGTACACACACTTGCGACACTTGTCAATCCACATGACGACACTTCCTTATAGAGGAATAACACATCTCTTATAAGGGTACAATAAATATACATATAAAATACTGATGAAATACATTCCGAAGTTACATATACATCAACACTCCCTCTTAACAAGGAAGGTATTTCTCGACACGGATTTGATAGACAAGTCTTCTTCTCTGGATCATCGTCATCGATGCATCGTCATCGTCATCGTCACTGCTGCTGCTATCTCGTCCAATCTCTGTCTCTACTCGTCATAGGAAGTTCTACAGAGCCAGTCCTTTTTCATACTGGATGTAGGCCCACCACCTGCAGGTCTTCATCATCACTGGCCATACTGTGGAATCCTCAGGACTTTTACGTGCGTCACAAAACCTCGAAAGAGCATCCCAGGCTGTTACGAGCACACAGCTCTACCTATAGGATCTCCCAGGGCACCGAATTACATGTGACCTCACCACAAAACCTCGCAAGAGCATCTGCCAGATATCCCAGGGAACCGAATTACATGCCGTAGGAAAAACCTCGAAAGACTATCTGCAGATCTCCCAGGGCAACGAATTACATGTGGTCATGGCAAAACCTCGAAAGAGCATTTGCCAGATGTCCCAGGGAACCGAATTACATGCCATAGGCAAAACCTCGAAAGACCATCTGCAAATCTCCCAGGGCACCGAATTACATGCCATAGGACAAAACCTCGAAAGAGCATCTGCCAAATATCCCAGGGAACCGAATTACATGCCATAGGCAAAACCTCGAAAGACTATCTGCAGATCTCCCAGGGCACCGAATTACATGTCCTCCCAGAGCAAAACCCCGAAAGAGCATTTGCCAGATGTCCCAGGGCACCGAATTACATGCCATAGGCAAAAACTCGAAAGACCATCTGCAAATCTCCCAGGGCACCGAATTACATGCTCATATGCACAACCTGATCCACGGCCACAGAGTATCAACCTGATACTCATCATACATCATCCTGATGTATCCATGATCATCCTGATCATCATCACTGCAACGTCCTGCTGCATGTCATCTGGAGCAACATCCTGAAGCTTGTCATCTATGATCATCCTGATCATCACTGCAACATCCTGCTGCATGTCATCTGGAGCAACATCCTGGAGCTCATCATCTATGATCATCCTGATCATCACTGCAACATCCTGCTGCATGCCAAGTATCATACATGATCCTCCTGATCATCAATGTATCCACCTGATACAAATACATGATACATATCATCATACATGATCCTCCTGATCATCAATGCATCTACCTGATGCATACCAAGTATCTACCTGATACATATCATCATACATGATCCTCCTGATCATCAATGCATCTACCTGATGCATACCAAGTATCTACCTGATACATATCATCATACATGATCCTTCTGATCATCAATGTATCCACCTGATACAAATACAAATACATGATACATATCACCATACATGATCCACCTGATCATACAATGTATCCACCTGATACATATACAGATACATGGTCCAAGCATCCAACATGATGCATACATACATACATAAAAATGATCCAACTGATCATATCCAGCATCCAACATGATGCGTACATACATACATAAAATGATCCAACTGATCATATCAAGCAGAAACCAGAACATCATTCTGATGCTCATCATCCAGCGCTTACATCCACAGCCATGTGAAGGATCCTCCTTCCAACATGCTTGGAATGGCTTCAGCAGATGTGTCCATCACTTCTTCCTCGAAGTGTCCTCGATCTGAATAACGCCAAGCCTCTCTCTGAAGTACTCGAACTTCACCCTGGCTAGTGGCTTCGTCAGCACATCTGCAATCTGCTCGTCCGTCGCAACATACAGGAGCTTCACAGCTCCTCTCTGCACCATATCCCTGATATAGTGGTATTTGATCTCTATGTGTTTCGACCTGTCATGAAACACTGGGTTCTCGGACAGCTTCACACAACTCTGGTTATCACAGAAGATACCAGTAGCTTCCAACGGGAGATCAAATAACTCAGACAGTAGTTTCCGTAGCCATACTACCTCACAACTAGCTGAACAGGCTGCAACATACTCTACCTCAGCTGTACTCAGTGCTACGTAGGACTGCTTCCTGCTAAACCAAGAGACCACACCTGATCCCATACTGAAGCAACACCCAGATGTGCTCTTCCTATCTGCAGCACTGCCAGCCCAATCTGAATCAACATAACCCTGCAGGTTAAACTTTTGATTCGCCTCATATCTGAGCCCATAATCCACTGTACCCTTCAGGTACCTCAGAACATGCTTTACAGCAACCAGGTGAACACTCCTCGGATCCGTCAGGAACTGGCTCAATGTGTTCACAGCAAAGCAAATATCTGGTCTCGTGTTCGTCAGGTACATCAATGACCCAATAATCTGACGATACATAGAAACATCAACTGGCTCAGATGAAGCATCACAAAGAAGCTTCAGATTCGATGCCATAGGTGTGGCCATGGCTTTGCAATCCATCATCCCAAATCTCTTCAGGATATCTACTGTGTACTTCCCTTGACCAAGGAAGATCCCACCTGCATTCTGCCACACCTCCATGCCTAGGAAATAGTGCATCATTCCCAAATCTTTCATATCGAATTCAGCTGCAAGCTTCCTCTTGGTATCTGCAATCATTCTGTCATCTCCTGTCGCAAATAGGTCATCCACATATAGTAGTAGAATCACAGGATTCCCTTCCTCAACCTTGTAGTAAAGGTTGGAATCCGCTTTACTCTTGGTAAAGCCCAAACTAGATAGGAAACTGTCCATCCTATCATACCAGGTTCTGGGAGCTTGCTTCAAGCCATACAAGGCTTTCTTTAATCTGCATACATAAGATTCCCTATCATGTATTTCAAAGCCGAGTGGCTATTCCACATATACTTCCTCTTCTACTACACCGTTCAGGAAAGCAGTCTTGACATCCATCTGGTGTATCTTCCATTTCATTGCTGCAGCCAGGGCAAGTACTGTTCTGATGGAAGTATATCTGGCTACAGGTGCAAAGGTTTCTTCATAGTCTATTCCTTCCTTCTGAGAGAAACCACGAGCTACGAATCTTGCTTTATATTTTTCCACACTGCCATCTGCAGCATGCTTGATTTTGTAGATCCACTTGGAAGTCACAACAGACTTCCCTTTAGGTCTTGGGACAACATCCCAAACATCATTCTTCATAATTGATTGGTATTCCTCAACCATAGCATCCTTCCATTCTTTCTTTTCTGTTGCCTCTTCATAACTGGAAGGCTCTTTGTTCATGATGTCACAGAGTAAAGCAACATAACTGGTGTGTGATCTGGTTCTCTTCTTTGCTCTGTGTTCTTCTTATGGAATGCCAAATCTTTCTGCATCATGAATGAGCTCTCTAGCCCATATAGGTTTCCTCTTGTGAGAGTTATCCTCACGGGATGGATCTACAGGTTCTTGTGGATCTTCAAACTCACGAGCAGTTTCTGGAACTGCTTCAGTCATGGTAGTGTCCTGAAATCTTGTTTCCTTAGGTTCTTCATAAACTTCGGTAGGTGCCTTTCTTGATTTGATGAATGCTGAATTCTCATCAAATGTTACATCCCTGCTGACATCAATCTTCTTGAACCCTGGAAAATATATTCTGTAAGCCTTTTAGCTTTCACTATAACCCACAAAGATGCCCTTCTTTCTTGAAGGATCTAGTTTAGTCCTCTTCTCTTTTGGAACATGAGTATATACTGTACAACCGAATATTCTGAGATGGCTGACTTCAGGTTTCTTACCAGAAAAGACCTCTTCTAGTGTCTTGTTGTCCAATATCTTGTGGGGTGTTCTGTTCTGCACATATACAGCTGTTCTAGCTGCTTCTGCCCATAGATGCATAGGAAGATCCTGGTCATGCAACATTGCCCTTGCTGCTTCCATGATGGTTCTGTTCTTCCTTTCTGCAACTCCATTCTGTTGAGGATTATAAGAATCAGTCAACTCCCTCTTAATCCCTGAATCACTGCAAAGCTTCTTGAAGTCATTTGAGGTGAATTCTCCACCATTGTCGGATCTGAAAGTTTTGATCTTCTTGTCAGTTTGATTCTCCATCAAGTTTTTAAATTCCTTGAATTTGTCAAGCACCTCATCTTTGCCTTTCAAGAAGTATACCCAAGTCTTTCTGGAGAAGTCATCAATAAATGATACATAGTAAACATACCCACTTAGGGAACTGGATGACATGGGGCCACATACATCTGAGTGGATGATTTCCAGAATGTCTTTTGCCTTGCTTTCACTGCTTGGGAAAGCCTTCTTAATGTTCTTACCTTTTGCACATCCTTTGCAAACACCTTCATGTTTGGTCTTGATTTCAGGAAGACCTTCTACAGCCTTGCTTGCAATTGGAAGTGCTCTATAGTGCATGTGAGCAAGTCTCCTATGCCAAAGTTCACTGGGCTCCATGGATTCATGTACCATGGCATGTTCAGGTTGACCCTTTAATTTATACAAGCCTCCCTCTTGCTCTCCAATCACTACTGCATCATCAATAGTCTTTCCCTTTGGCCACATTAGAACTTGGCCATCAACAAATGCAACCCTCATACCTTTTGCATCTAAAGCAGAGATGGAGAGTAAGTTTTTCTTGAGCCCAGGTACATAGTGTTAAATTTTCAGTATTAAATCACAATACTATAGGATCTTTGCTGAGAGAATAACATCTACAGTATATCAATGCATGACAATCATAATATGACAAGCATCACAAGCATCACAAGAATCAAAAGCATAGAGACAAGAGACACAGAGTTTCCGTGGGGAAAACCCTAAGGTGAAAAACCCCACAACTTCCTCATAGATAGAGAGAGAAATGGCTCAACCAAAATACAACCAAATAATACAGAGATAGTCTCCTAGCAGATGATCCTCCTCCTCCTCACTAGTGCGCCACTTTTCAGAGAGAGAGATAGATACTTTTCCGAGTGAGTAAAATAGAGATCTCCTATCTCTATTTATACTCACCTTTTTGCCCAGTGACTTACTAGGGCCGACTTGTCTACTTGAGTACATCCACATTATATTATATATTAATTAGGGCCGACCCCATAAGGTGGTCTAATAACCCATCGGCAAGTACACACACTTGCGACACTTGTCAATCCACATGACGACACTTCCTTATAGAGGAATAACACATCTCTTATAAGGGTACAATAAATATACATATAAAATACTGATGAAATACATTCCGAAGTTACATATACATCAACACTCCCTCTTAACAAGGAAGGTATTTCTCGACACGGATTTGATAGACAAGTCTTCTTCTCTGGATCATCGTCATCGATGCATCGTCATCGTCATCGTCACTGCTGCTGCTATCTCGTCCAATCTCTGTCTCTACTCGTCATAGGAAGTTCTACAGAGCCAGTCCTTTTTCATACTGGATGTAGGCCCACCACCTGCAGGTCTTCATCATCACTGGCCATACTGTGGAATCCTCAGGACTTTTACGTGCGTCACAAAACCTCGAAAGAGCATCCCAGGCTGTTACGAGCACACAGCTCTACCTATAGGATCTCCCAGGGCACCGAATTACATGTGACCTCACCACAAAACCTCGCAAGAGCATCTGCCAGATATCCCAGGGAACCGAATTACATGCCGTAGGAAAAACCTCGAAAGACTATCTGCAGATCTCCCAGGGCAACGAATTACATGTGGTCATGGCAAAACCTCGAAAGAGCATTTTCCAGATGTCCCAGGGAACCGAATTACATGCCATAGGCAAAACCTCGAAAGACCATCTGCAAATCTCCCAGGGCACCGAATTACATGCCATAGGACAAAACCTCGAAAGAGCATCTGCCAAATATCCCAGGGAACCGAATTACATGCCATAGGCAAAACCTCGAAAGACTATCTGCAGATCTCCCAGGGCACCGAATTACATGTCCTCCCAGAGCAAAACCCCGAAAGAGCATTTGCCAGATGTCCCAGGGCACCGAATTACATGCCATAGGCAAAAACTCGAAAGACCATCTGCAAATCTCCCAGGGCACCGAATTACATGCTCATATGCACAACCTGATCCACGGCCACAGAGTATCAACCTGATACTCATCATACATCATCCTGATGTATCCATGATCATCCTGATCATCATCACTGCAACGTCCTGCTGCATGTCATCTGGAGCAACATCCTGAAGCTTGTCATCTATGATCATCCTGATCATCACTGCAACATCCTGCTGCATGTCATCTGGAGCAACATCCTGGAGCTCATCATCTATGATCATCCTGATCATCACTGCAACATCCTGCTGCATGCCAAGTATCATACATGATCCTCCTGATCATCAATGTATCCACCTGATACAAATACATGATACATATCATCATACATGATCCTCCTGATCATCAATGCATCTACCTGATGCATACCAAGTATCTACCTGATACATATCATCATACATGATCCTCCTGATCATCAATGCATCTACCTGATGCATACCAAGTATCTACCTGATACATATCATCATACATGATCCTTCTGATCATCAATGTATCCACCTGATACAAATACAAATACATGATACATATCACCATACATGATCCACCTGATCATACAATGTATCCACCTGATACATATACAGATACATGGTCCAAGCATCCAACATGATGCATACATACATACATAAAAATGATCCAACTGATCATATCCAGCATCCAACATGATGCGTACATACATACATAAAATGATCCAACTGATCATATCAAGCAGAAACCAGAACATCATTCTGATGCTCATCATCCAGCGCTTACATCCACAGCCATGTGAAGGATCCTCCTTCCAACATGCTTGGAATGGCTTCAGCAGATGTGTCCATCACTTCTTCCTCGAAGTGTCCTCGATCTGAATAACGCCAAGCCTCTCTCTGAAGTACTCGAACTTCACCCTGGCTAGTGGCTTCGTCAGCACATCTGCAATCTGCTCGTCCGTCGCAACATACAGGAGCTTCACAGCTCCTCTCTGCACCATATCCCTGATATAGTGGTATTTGATCTCTATGTGTTTCGACCTGTCATGAAACACTGGGTTCTCGGACAGCTTCACACAACTCTGGTTATCACAGAAGATACCAGTAGCTTCCAACGGGAGATCAAATAACTCAGACAGTAGTTTCCGTAGCCATACTACCTCACAACTAGCTGAACAGGCTGCAACATACTCTACCTCAGCTGTACTCAGTGCTACGTAGGACTGCTTCCTGCTAAACCAAGAGACCACACCTGATCCCATACTGAAGCAACACCCAGATGTGCTCTTCCTATCTGCAGCACTGCCAGCCCAATCTGAATCAACATAACCCTGCAGGTTAAACTTTTGATTCGCCTCATATCTGAGCCCATAATCCACTGTACCCTTCAGGTACCTCAGAACATGCTTTACAGCAACCAGGTGAACACTCCTCGGATCCGTCAGGAACTGGCTCAATGTGTTCACAGCAAAGCAAATATCTGGTCTCGTGTTCGTCAGGTACATCAATGACCCAATAATCTGACGATACATAGAAACATCAACTGGCTCAGATGAAGCATCACAAAGAAGCTTCAGATTCGATGCCATAGGTGTGGCCATGGCTTTGCAATCCATCATCCCAAATCTCTTCAGGATATCTACTGTGTACTTCCCTTGACCAAGGAAGATCCCACCTGCATTCTGCCACACCTCCATGCCTAGGAAATAGTGCATCATTCCCAAATCTTTCATATCGAATTCAGCTGCAAGCTTCCTCTTGGTATCTGCAATCATTCTGTCATCTCCTGTCGCAAATAGGTCATCCACATATAGTAGTAGAATCACAGGATTCCCTTCCTCAACCTTGTAGTAAAGGTTGGAATCCGCTTTACTCTTGGTAAAGCCCAAACTAGATAGGAAACTGTCCATCCTATCATACCAGGTTCTGGGAGCTTGCTTCAAGCCATACAAGGCTTTCTTTAATCTGCATACATAAGATTCCCTATCATGTATTTCAAAGCCGAGTGGCTATTCCACATATACTTCCTCTTCTACTACACCGTTCAGGAAAGCAGTCTTGACATCCATCTGGTGTATCTTCCATTTCATTGCTGCAGCCAGGGCAAGTACTGTTCTGATGGAAGTATATCTGGCTACAGGTGCAAAGGTTTCTTCATAGTCTATTCCTTCCTTCTGAGAGAAACCACGAGCTACGAATCTTGCTTTATATTTTTCCACACTGCCATCTGCAGCATGCTTGATTTTGTAGATCCACTTGGAAGTCACAACAGACTTCCCTTTAGGTCTTGGGACAACATCCCAAACATCATTCTTCATAATTGATTGGTATTCCTCAACCATAGCATCCTTCCATTCTTTCTTTTCTGTTGCCTCTTCATAACTGGAAGGCTCTTTGTTCATGATGTCACAGAGTAAAGCAACATAACTGGTGTGTGATCTGGTTCTCTTCTTTGCTCTGTGTTCTTCTTATGGAATGCCAAATCTTTCTGCATCATGAATGAGCTCTCTAGCCCATATAGGTTTCCTCTTGTGAGAGTTATCCTCACGGGATGGATCTACAGGTTCTTGTGGATCTTCAAACTCACGAGCAGTTTCTGGAACTGCTTCAGTCATGGTAGTGTCCTGAAATCTTGTTTCCTTAGGTTCTTCATAAACTTCGGTAGGTGCCTTTCTTGATTTGATGAATGCTGAATTCTCATCAAATGTTACATCCCTGCTGACATCAATCTTCTTGAACCCTGGAAAATATATTCTGTAAGCCTTTTAGCTTTCACTATAACCCACAAAGATGCCCTTCTTTCTTGAAGGATCTAGTTTAGTCCTCTTCTCTTTTGGAACATGAGTATATACTGGACAACCGAATATTCTGAGATGGCTGACTTCAGGTTTCTTACCAGAAAAGACCTCTTCTAGTGTCTTGTTGTCCAATATCTTGTGGGGTGTTCTGTTCTGCACATATACAGCTGTTCTAGCTGCTTCTGCCCATAGATGCATAGGAAGATCCTGGTCATGCAACATTGCCCTTGCTGCTTCCATGATGGTTCTGTTCTTCCTTTCTGCAACTCCATTCTGTTGAGGATTATAAGAATCAGTCAACTCCCTCTTAATCCCTGAATCACTGCAAAGCTTCTTGAAGTCATTTGAGGTGAATTCTCCACCATTGTCGGATCTGAAAGTTTTGATCTTCTTGTCAGTTTGATTCTCCATCAAGTTTTTAAATTCCTTGAATTTGTCAAGCACCTCATCTTTGCCTTTCAAGAAGTATACCCAAGTCTTTCTGGAGAAGTCATCAATAAATGATACATAGTAAACATACCCACTTAGGGAACTGGATGACATGGGGCCACATACATCTGAGTGGATGATTTCCAGAATGTCTTTTGCCTTGCTTTCACTGCTTGGGAAAGCCTTCTTAATGTTCTTACCTTTTGCACATCCTTTGCAAACACCTTCATGTTTGGTCTTGATTTCAGGAAGACCTTCTACAGCCTTGCTTGCAATTGGAAGTGCTCTATAGTGCATGTGAGCAAGTCTCCTATGCCAAAGTTCACTGGGCTCCATGGATTCATGTACCATGGCATGTTCAGGTTGACCCTTTAATTTATACAAGCCTCCCTCTTGCTCTCCAATCACTACTGCATCATCAATAGTCTTTCCCTTTGGCCACATTAGAACTTGGCCATCAACAAATGCAACCCTCATACCTTTTGCATCTAAAGCAGAGATGGAGAGTAAGTTTTTCTTGAGCCCAGGTACATAGTGTTAAATTTTCAGTATTAAATCACAATACTATAGGATCTTTGCTGAGAGAATAACATCTACAGTATATCAATGCATGACAATCATAATATGACAAGCATCACAAGCATCACAAGAATCAAAAGCATAGAGACAAGAGACACAGAGTTTCCGTGGGGAAAACCCTAAGGTGAAAAACCCCACAACTTCCTCATAGATAGAGAGAGAAATGGCTCAACCAAAATACAACCAAATAATACAGAGATAGTCTCCTAGCAGATGATCCTCCTCCTCCTCACTAGTGCGCCACTTTTCAGAGAGAGAGATAGATACTTTTCCGAGTGAGTAAAATAGAGATCTCCTATCTCTATTTATACTCACCTTTTTGCCCAGTGACTTACTAGGGCCGACTTGTCTACTTGAGTACATCCACATTATATTATATATTAATTAGGGCCGACCCCATAAGGTGGTCTAATAACCCATCGGCAAGTACACACACTTGCGACACTTGTCAATCCACATGACGACACTTCCTTATAGAGGAATAACACATCTCTTATAAGGGTACAATAAATATACATATAAAATACTGATGAAATACATTCCGAAGTTACATATACATCAACACTCCCTCTTAACAAGGAAGGTATTTCTCGACACGGATTTGATAGACAAGTCTTCTTCTCTGGATCATCGTCATCGATGCATCGTCATCGTCATCGTCACTGCTGCTGCTATCTCGTCCAATCTCTGTCTCTACTCGTCATAGGAAGTTCTACAGAGCCAGTCCTTTTTCATACTGGATGTAGGCCCACCACCTGCAGGTCTTCATCATCACTGGCCATACTGTGGAATCCTCAGGACTTTTACGTGCGTCACAAAACCTCGAAAGAGCATCCCAGGCTGTTACGAGCACACAGCTCTACCTATAGGATCTCCCAGGGCACCGAATTACATGTGACCTCACCACAAAACCTCGCAAGAGCATCTGCCAGATATCCCAGGGAACCGAATTACATGCCGTAGGAAAAACCTCGAAAGACTATCTGCAGATATCCCAGGGCAACGAATTACATGTGGTCATGGCAAAACCTCGAAAGAGCATTTGCCAGATGTCCCAGGGAACCGAATTACATGCCATAGGCAAAACCTCGAAAGACCATCTGCAAATCTCCCAGGGCACCGAATTACATGCCATAGGACAAAACCTCGAAAGAGCATCTGCCAAATATCCCAGGGAACCGAATTACATGCCATAGGCAAAACCTCGAAAGACTATCTGCAGATCTCCCAGGGCACCGAATTACATGTCCTCCCAGAGCAAAACCCCGAAAGAGCATTTGCCAGATGTCCCAGGGCACCGAATTACATGCCATAGGCAAAAACTCGAAAGACCATCTGCAAATCTCCCAGGGCACCGAATTACATGCTCATATGCACAACCTGATCCACGGCCACAGAGTATCAACCTGATACTCATCATACATCATCCTGATGTATCCATGATCATCCTGATCATCATCACTGCAACGTCCTGCTGCATGTCATCTGGAGCAACATCCTGAAGCTTGTCATCTATGATCATCCTGATCATCACTGCAACATCCTGCTGCATGTCATCTGGAGCAACATCCTGGAGCTCATCATCTATGATCATCCTGATCATCACTGCAACATCCTGCTGCATGCCAAGTATCATACATGATCCTCCTGATCATCAATGTATCCACCTGATACAAATACATGATACATATCATCATACATGATCCTCCTGATCATCAATGCATCTACCTGATGCATACCAAGTATCTACCTGATACATATCATCATACATGATCCTCCTGATCATCAATGCATCTACCTGATGCATACCAAGTATCTACCTGATACATATCATCATACATGATCCTTCTGATCATCAATGTATCCACCTGATACAAATACAAATACATGATACATATCACCATACATGATCCACCTGATCATACAATGTATCCACCTGATACATATACAGATACATGGTCCAAGCATCCAACATGATGCATACATACATACATAAAAATGATCCAACTGATCATATCCAGCATCCAACATGATGCGTACATACATACATAAAATGATCCAACTGATCATATCAAGCAGAAACCAGAACATCATTCTGATGCTCATCATCCAGCGCTTACATCCACAGCCATGTGAAGGATCCTCCTTCCAACATGCTTGGAATGGCTTCAGCAAATGTGTCTGTCACTTCTTCCTCGAAGTGTCCTCGATCTGAATAACACCAAGCCTCTCTCTGAAGTACTCGAACTTCACCCTGGCTAGTGGCTTCGTCAGCACATCTGCAATCTGCTCGTCCGTCGCAACATATAGGAGCTTCACAGCTCCTCTCTGCACCATATCCCTGATATAGTGATATTTGATCTCTATGTGTTTCGACCTGTCATGAAACACTGGGTTCTCGGACAGCTTCACACAACTCTGGTTATCACAGAAGATACCAGTAGCCTCCAACGGGAGATCAAATAACTCAGACAGTAGCTTTCGTAGCCATATTGCCTCACAACTAGCTGAACAGGCTGCAACATACTCTGCCTCAGATGTACTCAGTGCTACGCAGGACTGCTTCCTGCTAAACCAAGAGATCACACCTGATCCCATACTGAAGCAACACCCAGATGTGCTCTTCCTATCTGCAGCACTGCCAGCCCAATCTGAATCAACATAACCATGCAGGTTAAACTTTTGATTCGCCTCATATCTGAGCCCATAATCCACTGTACCCTTCAGGTACCTCAGAACATGCTTTACAGCAACTAGGTGAACACTCCTCGGATCCGTCAGGAACTGGCTCAATGTGTTCACAGCAAAGCAAATGTCTGGTCTTGTGTTCGTCAGGTACATCAAGGACCCAATCATCTGACGATACATAGAAACATCAACTGGCTCAGATGAAGCATCACAAAGAAGCTTCAGATTCGATGCCATAGGTGTGGCCATGGCCTTGCAATCCATCATCCCATATCTCTTCAGGATATCTACTGTGTACTTCCCTTGACCAAGGAAGATCCCACCTACATTCTGCCACACCTCCATACCTAGGAAATAGTGCATCATTCCCAAGTCTTTCATATCGAATTCAGCTGCAAGCTTCCTCTTGGTATCCGCAATCAGTCTGTCATCTCCTGTCACAAATAGGTCATCCACATATAGTAGTAGAATCACAGGATTCCCTTCCTCAACTTTGTAGTAAAGGTTGGAATCTGCTTTACTCTTGGTAAAGCCCAAACTAGATAGGAAACTGTCCATCCTACCATACCAGGTTCTGGGAGCTTGCTTCAAGCCATACAAGGCTTTCTTCAATCTGCATACATAAGATTCCCTGTCATGTATTTCAAAGCCGAGTTGTTGTTCCACATATACTTCCTCTTCTACTACACCGTTTAGGAAAGCAGTCTTGACATCCATCTGGTGTATCTTCCATTTCATTGCTGCGGCCAAGGCAAGTACTGTTCTGATGGAACTATATCTGGCTACAGGTGCAAAGGTTTCTTCATAGTCTATTCCTTCCTTCTGAGAGAAACCACGAGCTACGAATCTTGCTTTATATTTTTCCACACTGCCATCTGCAGCATGCTTGATTTTGTAGATCCACTTGGAAGTCACAACAGACTTCCCTTTAGGTCTTGGGACAACATCCCAAACATCATTCTTCATAATTGATTGATATTCCTCAACCATAGCATCCTTCCATTCTTTCTTTTCTGCTGCCTCTTCATAACTGGAAGGCTCTTTGTTCATGATGTCACAGAGTAAAGCAACATAACTGGTGTGTGATCTGGTTCTCTTCTTTGCTCTGTGTTCTTCTTCTGGAATGCCAAATCTTTCTGCATCATGAATGAGCTCTCTAGCCCATACAGGTTTCCTCTTGTGAGAGTTATCCTCACGAGGTGGATCTACAGGTTCTTGTGGATCTTCAAACTCACGAGCAGTTTCTGGAACTGCATCAGTCATGGTAGTGTCTTGAAATCTTGTTTCCTTAGGTTCTTCATAAACTTCAATAGGTGCCTTTCTTGATTTGATGAACGCTGAATTTTCATCAAATGTTACATCCCTGCTGACATCAATCTTCTTGAACCCTGGAAAATATATTCTGTAAGCCTTCGAGCTTTCACTATAACCCACAAAGATGCCCTTCTTTCCTGAAGGATCTAGTTTAGTCCTCTTCTCCTTTGGGATATGAGTGTATACTGGACAACCAAATATTCTGAGATGGCTGATTTCAGGTTTCTTACCAGAAAAGACTTCTTCTGGTGTCTTGTTGTCCAATATTTTGTGGGGTGTTCTATTCTGCACATATACAGCTGTTCTAGCTGCTTCTGCCCAAAGATGCATAAGAAGATCCTGGTCATGCAACATTGCCCTTGCTACTTCCATGATAGTTCTGTTCTTCCTTTCTGCAACTCCATTCTGTTGAGGATTATATGGAGCAGTCAACTCCCTCTTAATCCTTGAATCACTGCAAAGCTTCTTGAAGTCATTTGAGGTGAATTCTCCACCATTGTCAGATCTGAATGTTTTGATTTTCTTGTCAGTTTGATTCTCCATCAAGGTTTTGAATTCCTTGAATTTATCAAACACCTCATCTTTGACCTTCAAGAAGTATACCCAAGTCTTCCTGGAGAAGTCATCAATAAATGATACATAGTAAACATACCCACTCAGGGAGCTGGATGACATAGGGCCACATACATCTGAGTGGATGATTTCTAGAATATCTTTTGCCTTGCTTTCACTGCTTGGGAAAGCCTTCTTAATGTTCTTACCTTTTGCACATCCTTTGCAAACACCTTCATGTTTGGTCTTGATTTCAGGAAGACCCTCTACAGCCTTGCTTGCAATTGGAAGTGCTCTATAGTGCATGTGAGCAAGTCTTCTATGCCAAAGTTCACTTGGCTCCATGGATTCATGTACCATGGCATGTTCAGGTTGACCCTTTAATTTGTACAAGCCTCCCTCTTGCTCTCCAATCACTACTGCATCATCTATGGTCTTTCCCTTTGGCCACATTAGTACTTGGCCATCAACAAATGCAACTCTCATACCTTTTGCATCTAAAGCAGAGATGGAGAGTAAGTTCTTCTTGAGTCCAGGTACATAGAGGACTTCCTTCATCTTCAGAGATTTTCCAGAATCTAGGTTGTAAGAAGCTTCACCACTTCCTTTGATTGGGTATTGATAATCATCCCCAAGTTTCACCTTATGGGGTGATTCATGTTCAGAAAGGTTCACAAAAGATTCCTTGAACCCAGTCATGTGTTTGGAAGCCCCACTATCAATCAACCAATCATTACAACCATGGGAGATGGTACCAGTGAGTGCAGAGATCAGAACATAGTCTTCTTCACTTGATGAATCATCATCACTACTACTTTCTGCCTTAGCCTTCTTCTTTGGGGGTTCATCATCTTCAGCAGCATGAGCATGAGACCTTCTTTTGCTGCCCTTCTTCTTCTTACTAGGATTTTTATTATTATCCCTTTTGTTCTTAGGACAATCTGAAGCAAAGTGACCCTTCTCATTGCATGTGAAGCATCTTAGGTCTTTCTTATTCTTTTGATAGGATCTATTGTGGTGAGGGTGATCCTTCTTGATTTTGCTTCTTTTGGTGTGAGCTGCAAGAGCTTGATCTTCTCCTCCCATCTTTTCCTCACGAGCTATAAGCCTAGCTTCTTCTTGAGAACATTCTTCCCAAAGTCTACTGAAGGAGATCAACTTCTTCCTTGCACAAATTCCTTGAATAAAGGAATCCCATGACCTGGGTAGGCCATTTAGAGTGGTCATCACCACTTCACCATTCTCCACCATTTCATCTACTGCTTCTAATTGTTCCTTGATCTGAGAGACCCTTGAAAAGTAGGATTGAATGGTTTCTCCATTCTGAAACTTCACTGCTTTCAATTGGTTCCGCAGGGTCATCTTCCGATTTATATTCTTTCCTTCAAATAGCTTGGTCAAAGATTCAAACATCTCTTTGGGTGTCTTGAGAGAAGACACATGGGGTATGAGATGGTCTTTGATAGAATCAGCAATGATTCTCTTTTCCTTGACCAAGTTCTTCTTGTGCAATACCTTGGCCTCTTCATCCTCTGGGATAGGGATGTCCTCTTTCACATATGAGTCCAACTCATTCTCTTCCAGGATTAGCCCAATCCTATACTTCCAGGCTCGGAAGTTATCAGCCCCTTCAAGCTTATCCTCAAGCTTGGTGTGTAGAGACATCTTTAAGAGTACTTCAAATGGAAATAGAAAAGAGTTAGGACTTACCACTTGAAGTGCTGAAAACTGGATCTGGTCCCGGATTAGGGTTTGTTAGAGAAACCCTAAAAATTCAAAATGTGAATTTAAAAATTCCGAAAGGATAGAAAGATGCGCCTTGGAGAGCTGATCAGCCTAGTACATTCAGAATTTGAGATCAGCAAAGTCTTGCCCTTCAAAATTGCCTTTTTGTCCTCCCGGGTTCACTAGGGAGAGCCCTGAATTAGGGTTTGAGTTTCCCGGAGATCTACCCAGCCAAAAATCTCTATCCAAAGCTCAAACCTTCGATTTTTGCAAGGAGCTTCCAGCTGTACCTTCAGTTTCTAGAAATTCCTATTTTTGTGGAAACCCTAATTTTTAGGGCCAAAACTGAAAATGCTCGGAACTGAAATCTGATTGGACAGAAAGATGCGCCTTGATGAGTAGATCCAATATACTATACTGAATTTCAAAAATCTGTGGAGAGAAACCCAATAAACAAGCAATACAAGCTTCCGTCACTGCAAAATGTCTTCTTCTCAGTTAAGCTCTGATACCATGTTAAATTTTCAGTATTAAATCACAATACTATAGGATCTTTGCTGAGAGAATAACATCTACAGTATATCAATGCATGACAATCATAATATGACAAGCATCACAAGCATCACAAGAATCAAAAGCATAGAGACAAGAGACACAGAGTTTCCGTGGGGAAAACCCTAAGGTGAAAAACCCCACAACTTCCTCAGAGATAGAGAGAGCAATGGCTCAACCAAGATACAACCAAATAATACAGAGATAGTCTCCTAGCAGATGATCCTCCTCCTCCTCACTAGTGCGCCACTTTTCAGAGAGAGAGATAGATACTTTTCCGAGTGAGTAAAATAGAGATCTCCTATCTCTATTTATACTCACCTTTTTTCCCAGTGACTTACTAGGGACGACTTGTCTACTTGAGTACATCCACATTATATTATATATTAATTAGGGCCGACCCCATAAGGTGGTCTAATAACCCATCGGCAAGTACACACACTTGCGACACTTGTCAATCCACATGACGACACTTCCTTATAGAGGAATAACACATCTCTTATAAGGGTACAATAAATATACATATAAAATACTGATGAAATACATTCCGAAGTTACATATACATCAACACATAGAGGACTTCCTTCATCTTCAGAGATTTTCCAGAATCTAGGTTGTAAGAGGCTTCACCACTTCCTTTGATTGGGTATTGATAATCATCCCCAAGTTTCACCTTATGGGGTGATTCATGTTCAGAAAGGTTCACAAAAGATTCCTTGAACCCAGTCATGTGTTTGGAAGCCCCACTATCAATCAACCAATCATTACAACCATGGGAGATGGTACCAGTGAGTGCAGAGATCAGAACATACTCTTCTTCACTTGATGAATCATCATCACTACTACTTTCTGCCTTAGCCTTCTTCTTTGGGGGTTCATCATCTTCAGCAGCATGAGCATGAAACCTTCTTTTGCTGCCCTTCTTCTTCTTACTAGGATTTTTGTTATTATCCCTTTTGTTCTTAGGACAATCTGAAGCAAAGTGACCCTTCTCATTGCATGTGAAACATCTTAGGTCTTTCCTGTTCTTCTTTTGATGGGACCTATTGAGGCGAGAGGGATCCTTCTTGATTTTGCTTCTTTTGGTGTGAGCTGCAAGAGCTTGATCTTCTCCTCCCATCTTTTCCTCACGAGCTATAAGTCTAGCTTCTTCTTGAGAGCATTCTTCCCGAAGTCTACTGAAGGAGATCAACTTCTTCCTTGCACAAATTCCTTGAATAAAGGAATCCCATGACCTGGGTAGGCCATTTAGAGTAGTCATCACCACCTCACCATTCTCCACCATTTCATCTACTGCTTCTAATTGTTCCTTGATCTGAGAGACCCTTGAAAAGTAAGGTTGAATGTTTTCTCCATTCTGAAACTTCACTGCTTTCAATTGGTTCCGCAGGGTCATCTTCCGATTTATGTTCTTTCCTTCAAATAGCTTGGTCAAATATTCAAACATCTCTTTGGGTGTCTTGAGAGAAGACACATGGGGTATAAGATGGTCTTTGATAGAATCAGCAATGATTCTCTTTGCCTTGACCAAGTTCTTCTTGTTCAATGCCTTGGCCTCTTCATCCTCTGGGATAGGAATGTCTTCTTTCACATATGAGTCCAACTCATTCTCTTCCAGGATTAGCCCAATCCTATACTTCCAGGCTCGGAAGTTATCAGCCCCTTCAAGCTTATCCTCAAGCTTGGTGTGAAGAGACATCTTTAAGAGTACTTCAAATGTAAATAGAAGAGATTTAGAACTTACCGCTTGAGGTGCTGAAAACTGGATCTGGTCCCGGATTAGGGTTTGTCACGGAAACCCTAAAAATTCAAAATGTGAATTTCAAAATTTTGAAAGGATAGAAAGATGCACCTTGGAGAGCTGATCATCCTAGTACATTCAGAATTTGAGATCAGCAAAGTCTTGCCCTTCAGAATTGCCTTTTTGTCCTTCCGGGTTTACTAGGGAGAGCCCTGAATTAGGGTTTGAGTTTCCCGGAGATCTACCCAGCCAAAAATCTCGATCCAAAGCTCAAACCTTCGATTTTTGCAAGGAGCTTCTAGCTGTACCTTCAGTTTCCAGAAATTCCTATTTTTGTGGAAACCCTAATTTTTAGGGCCAAAACTGAAAATGCTCGGAACTGAAATCTGATTGGACAGAAAGATGCGCCTTGATGAGTAGATCCAATATACTATACTGAATTTCAAAAATCTGTGGAGAGAAACCCAATAAACAAGCAATACAAGCTTCCGTCACTGCAAAATGTCTTCTTCTCAGTTAAGCTCTGATACCATGTTAAATTTTCAGTATTAAATCACAATACTATAGGATCTTTGCTGAGAGAATAACATCTACAGTATATCAATGCATGACAAGCATCACAAGCATCACAAGAATCAAAAGCATAGAGACAAGAGACACAGAGTTTCCGTGGGGAAAACCCTAAGGTGAAAAACCCCACAACTTCCTCAGAGATAGAGAGAGCAATGGCTCAACCAAGATACAACCAAATAATACAGAGATAGTCTCCTAGCAGATGATCCTCCTCCTCCTCACTAGTGCGCCACTTTTCAGAGAGAGAGATAGATACTTTTCCGAGTGAGTAAAATAGAGATCTCCTATCTCTATTTATACTCACCTTTTTTCCCAGTGACTTACTAGGGCCGACTTGTCTACTTGAGTACATCCACATTATATTATATATTAATTAGGGCCGACCCCATAAGGTGGTCTAATAACCCATCGGCAAGTACACACACTTGCGACACTTGTCAATCCACATGACGACACTTCCTTATAGAGGAATAACACATCTCTTATAAGGGTACAATAAATATACATATAAAATACTGATGAAATACATTCCGAAGTTACATATACATCAACACAGGACTTACCATGAGTCCACCTCGTGATTCAGTTTTTGACTAAGGAGAGTTTTACTCTCGGTTTGTTTGTGCAAAGGGTAACAAAATGTTGGAATTCTATTTCATATATGAATATATGTGATGTTTTAATGAAGGAAATGGTTTGATTTGTAAGTTTCCTATTTAGTGTAGTTTGATGATTTATATGGTTTTTGATGGTTTCTATAATTAATATATATAATTTATAAGTATATATTAAATATCCTATTTAGATTTTAGGGACTTCGTCTCGGAATCCTGTTCTAGGATTCTCTCTGTATATAGGTAAAATGGGAGTTTTCTACGGAGGTACAATAGATAACTATGGTATGTGATTTTACACATTAAATTGGAATTAAAAGATAACCCATATGTCATGGCTAATTAATTCTGCCAATGACTATATGTAAATCCTATAAATAATGATTATACATTGTAAAGTAAATCTACATGACTAATAATTGAAATCATAAGATTTACTAGAATTTATTTCTACAAAATAGATTAAATCTACTGAAGAACCTAATCTCACTTTTATGAGCAGATCTAACATATTTATATTAAATCATAGTATATAGATTTTAATAAGAATATTGCATGAGTAGAATATAAAGAGAAACAATTCAAATTTATAAAATATAATCTTTGAATGAACAATAATAACATGAAGATACTTATCAATCCTCTATTTTCTTCGTGACGGACTTAGAAATGTCCACATTCCACCCAACCGTAGACATGAAATCATTCCTGGTTTGTTCAGCAGGTCACCCCTGAGCTGAACCAAGCATGACAAGAACTAGAAGGACTAGGGTAAATTTGTTGTCTTTCTTACTAATAGCAGAGTAGTCACAAGGTCTGTTTACTAGCCATTTGTGTGGATCTTGTAAAATAATTTCCCCTAATATTCCCATAGTCCTCTCTCTAGGACACACCAAATATCAAACAATTTTGTAATCTAAGCACTCAAAGACCCATGACTGAACCCTCCAATGAACTTGGAAACACTTTCCCCTTCCAATGTTCTCTCTCTGCTACTTAAAATATTTTATGAGGAAAGGCTTCTAAGAATTAGGTTTAAATCACTCAATTTAGTTGTTAGACACACTGATTGTTCTGTTTTTATCTTTAGTAAATAATTAAGTTTATTTTTTACTCTCACAATTTATTTTATCTCTATTTAATAGATGTAGGATTTTTACTCATCCTAACATCTAATTGATATTATTTATCAACTACTCGACCATTCTAAACTCTTGCATTCTTGGTCCCTCTTTGAGTGGCAGTCCCAGTCAGTTTAAAAGAATAAAGTAGATACTTTAGTTTAATAATAATTGAATAAATTATAGATGCTCTAGAGATCTCAGCTCTATTAGGATATTTAGACACTTAGGAGTTAGTTAAGATCAACTTGTGTAATATATCCATCAGGGATAGTGTGTTTCTTTAGTATGCATTAGTATGCATTTGTAAATACTTAATCCGACGGTCACTATATGTTCCCGACATAGAGTGATCCGACGGCTCAACTTCTCTTAGATCAAACCTAACCTTGATCCGTGGCTTAGCACCTGATTGGTCCATGATCTCTATTTAAAGAACATGGAGGGTCATTGTTTAGTTGATCGATTATGAGAAGCTCATTTGTAACTTTCTTTCTTTGCATAATAACTTTTCCCATAGAAGCTATTTGGCCGGGGCCGTGGAGTTTTTCCGTCAAGAGGGTTTAAACCATGTCAAAACATCAGTGTGTTGATCTATGATCTGTTTGTGTGAAGTGGTTTCTCTAGGTGTTCGGTCCTTTGGTAGTACCATGTCAAAACATCAGTGTGTTGATCTATGATCTGTTTGTGTGAAGTGGTTTCTCTAGGTGTTCGGTCCTTTGGTAGTACCCTGTGTACCCGAACATGGTATCAAAGCTTTTATGAAGTGTCACTTCCGGTTATGATCTAGATCTTGAACTGTTGTTGCCGAAACTCGAAAGGGTTTCTAGTTCTGGTATTTCTATGCATTTCTGGACTGTGGGAGGTGTTCCATTGCGTCTGGAGCGTTGTTTCCATTGGGAAATAGTTTTCGTTTGATAAAAAACGGTTCCCGGTTGCTCCAGAAACGCGTATTTCATTAGATCTGTAGGTATAATGTTACAGTGACACATTTTTTTATTTTCTTGTTTTAAAAGGAAAAAATCTCATATTGCATCATTTTTTACTATTAGATTTTTTTTGGGTTCGGATTGTTCCTTTCCCATCTGCGTATGCTCTTTGCCGTGCACCTTGAGCGATCTCGGCAAATCAGAAATAGAAAGGGAAAGGGTTTTTCTCGGCTGCGTATGCTCTTTGTCGTGCACCTTGCGCGATCTCAGCAAATCAAAAACAGAGAGAAAACATAGACTTTCCAGGCAAGCTAACGAGATCTAACTCCATAAGTGTGGAAAAAAGAAATTGTTTCAATTTGTGGTGTGTTTTGCAGGAAAAAGGGCAAGCACGCAAACCGAGAAAGAAGAGTAAAAAAAAAAAAAAAAAAGCCCCCTTCCTCATTCCCATATTTTACATACCTTTTAATCTAACTCACTTGGTTCAAAGTTGCCTTATTTCTTAATAGGTCTTGAGTTCAAGTCTTAGGAAGTTACTTTTAAAAGAAAAAGTGCATGCAATTTCTATTTTCAAGTTACTTTATTGTAAAAGTGCATCTCACTTAAATAATAAAAAATAAAAATACAAGTGAGTCACTTAAGTTTTTTTTTGTTGCATTATTTAAAAATAATATCATTGTAAAAGTGAAATCACTTATTTTACAAAAGTGGTTCACTTAAAGCAACTTTCTTGTAATGTGATTGTGAAAAGGTTCATCTTGGGAAGAGGGGGGTTCTTTTTTTGCTGGACATTCTCTAGTTGCCACGTCACTATTGGGGACATCTTCAACAGTTTCTTTGTTCAAGCATAACTTCATCATACAGAGTCCGTTTTCAGTGCCTTTTTTTTTAAACTGCATATTTTTTCGAGCTCTTCACATCCAGACTATTGGTTTCTACTTTTACAGACATTAATTTACAAATATGGCCTCCCCTTATGATATTCTACTTAATAGTTCCAACTATTTCTCATGAAAATCTCATATGGAGGATGTTCTACGAAGTAGGAGACCTTTCAGAATTACAACAGGGAAAGAAAAAGAACCCACTGATGATGATAAGAAAATAAAATGGGCAAATAGATGTGATGAAGCTCGTGGATTGATTGGGATGTCAATCTCTACTGATTTGCGATTCCACATATCTGGAATTGATGAACCTAATGCTGCTTGGGACAAGTTGGAATCTGTGTTTGGTAAACACAATAAAATTCGAGGTCACCAACTCGAAAATGAGTTGATTTATTTAAACCCAAGTGACTTTTCATGCATTCAAGATTATTTATCTAAGTACAAAACTCTTAAACTCTTATGTGCAGAATATAAGATTGAGAGGGAAGACAAACAATGCATTTATCATATTCTTTCCAAACTTGGACCTGCATATTCTATTTTTGTATCGACATTTTACTCCATGAAAGCATCCTTGAATGCAGCTAGCTATCAAGAGCCTAGTCTTGAATCCTTTTGTGATTCCTTGATTAGAGAACAAGATAAACTCATTCATCTTGGAATAATCAACAATGCAAATACATCTGGGAAAGCCTTATTGTTCTAACAGAAAGAAAAGTCCAAGCCTCCCAAGAAACAAAATTTTCACAATAATAAGTCAAACAAGGGTCCCAAACCCTCTCAGTCAACTCCTTCTGTAAAAAATGACAAAGGATCCAAGCCAAAAGGAAAGAAGACTGAGCGTCATTGCAACTATTGCGGGAAAGATAATCATGATGAATCTAAGTGTTTCAAGAAGATGGCAGCCTTGGAAGCAGCAATGAAGAAGCACCACATCAGCCTAGATTCATCTTCAGAATCTGCCTCTCATGGACATGCACTTTGTGCTTCTGGTTATTCTTATAATGCATCTTCTTCTTCTACTTCAAATGAATGGCTCATTGATTCTGGAGCATCTTATCATATGGCTAAGGATCAAGCCATCTTTTCTACTATGCATGAATGTAACACCAAAAAAATATTTATTGGTGATGATAGATCTCTAAGTGTTGTAGGAGCTGAAATAGTTCCAGTAGATAATGGTCATTTTAGTGATGTACTATGTGTTCCAAGAATTTCCTGCAATTTGTTATCAGTTTATCAGATCACTCATTCTGGTGAAGGTAAAACTGTGACCTTTACACCTCACCAAGTTGTAATCAAGGATTTTAAAGATCCTCAATAGATCCTAGCTACCGAAATTATTGATGATATTACCAGGTTGTACAAGTTTAACAACTTTGGGTCATCACCTTTCCCTTCATTTTTTGTTGCTCATAGTGATAACTTGAGCAAAATTTGGCATGAGCGATTTGGTCACTTAAATTATCACTCATTACAACAATTATGTAAAGAAAATATGGTGACAGGTCTTCTGATGGTATCTTGCAGGGATGGTGTTTGCTCCAGTTGTGTACTCGAAAAACATCATCGGGACAGTTTTGACAAACGTGCCTCTTGGCACGCCTCGGTTCCCTTGGAGCTTGTGCATAGTGACTTGTGTGGTCCTCTTCCATCTGCTTCCTTTTCTAGTTTCAAATATTTCTTAACTTTCATTGATGATTACACCAGACGCACTTGGGTTTATTTCCTAAAAATTAAGAGCGAAGTATTTAACATGTTCTTGGCCTACAACGCCCTTGTGGAAAAACAATCTGGTCATCAAATTATTAAGTTAAGATCTGACAATGGAGGAGAATATGTTAACAATAAGTTCACTACTTTCTGCACTGAACAAGGCATCCAACAACAACACACTGTTCCATATACACCACAACAAAATGCTATAGCTGAGCGGAAGAACCGCACTTTAAAAGAAATGGCTAATTGTATGATCCAATCTAAGGGACTAAGTCTTCAATTTTGGGCTGAAGCCATTAATTGTGCAAATTACATAGTTAATCGCACCCCCACTAAAGCGTTACAAAGTATAACACCAGAAGAAGCATGGAGTAAAACTAAACCTGATGTAAGTCACTTCCGTGTGTTTGGTAGTGAAGCATGGGCTCACATTTCGGATGAAAAACGGAAAGCATTGCAGCCTAAAAATGAAAAGTGCATATTTGTTGGATATTTTGAAGATGTAAAAGGTTATAGACTTGTTCAACCACATTCTCATGATATAATCATTAGAAGAGATGTTAAATTTGATGAAAATCTCTTGGCCTGCGAGCCTAACTCGACGATTGTGCCATCTTTGGCCTGCAAGCCTGATTCGGCGTTTGTGCCTTCTTCTTCTTCTTCTTCCAACTTCCTTTACGGGTTTCCAACTCCAGTTTCTGATGATGACAGTGAGGATGAAAATCCACCTCTGCCTGCTCATGTTCCTCCAGTTGCACCAGCACAAGTGCTTCCTCGATGGGTCCGTTCAACATGTGAAGCAGCTGGTGATCTTGCCGGTGATCCTAGAGATCAACGTCGAATACGTTCTCAGTTTCAGCAAGCCTCTTCCCTTTTGGCTCAAGTTTCCGAGAATCATGATCCATAAACTTTTGCAGAAGCTTCAGGGAATCCAGATTGGGATGTAGCCATGGATGAAGAATATTGTTCCTTAATGGCGAATGATACTTGGGATCTTGTACCTCTTCCAAAAGGAAGAAAACTTGTTAGATGTAAATGGATCTACAGAACTAAATATGCTTCAGATGGAAGTGTTGAAAGACTTAAGGCAAGGTTAGTTTCCAAAGGTTTTTCCCAAGTTGAAGGGATTGACTACAATGAAATCTTTGCTCCCGTCGCAAAAATGAACTCCATCTGCCTTGTTCTTTCCCTTGCAGCCTTACACAACTGGGAAGTCCATCAAATGTATGTCAAGTCTTCCTTCTTACATGGTCATTTACCGGAGGAAATTTACATGGAACAACCTCCTGGCTATGTTTAGAATAACTCTAGCCTTGTCTGTCGCCTTAATAAATCCTTTTATGGCCTTAAGCAAGCTCCTAGATCTTGGTATGCGAAAATGGATAACTTTCTCCTTGACACTGATTTTTCTAGATGCCATTCTGACCCCAATGTCTATACCAAGAAAGTAGGGAACCATCTCATCATACTTGTTCTATATGTTGATGACCTTATTCTTACTGGTAGTGACCCTAAGCTTATAACCCATGTGAAATCCAGTCTTAAACAAAATTTTGAAATGTTAGACTTAGGACATTTGCATTATTTTCTTGGTCTCCAAGTCCTGCAAACCAAAGAAGGAATCTTTCTTTCTCAGTCTAAGTATGCTTGTGACCTTCTTCATTGCTTTCACATGGAAGATTGTACAGCAGCCCCTTCTCCCTTCCAGTCTGGAGTCAAACTTTCTGCCACTTGTACTTCACCTGAAGTCGATGCCACCTTGTATCGTCAGCTTGTTGGTAGTCTCTTATACTTGACTCATTCCCATCTTGACCTTTCCTTTTCCATTGGTCGTGTTTCCCGTTATATGCAAACACCTCATGAAAGTCACTGGAAAGAAGTTAAAAGAATACTTCGATATATTCGACGTACAGCTCAGTTTGGGATTCATTACAGTACAGGGGGGAAACCTTTGTTGGTTGGTTTCACTGATTCAGATTGGGTCGGCGATCCTGATGATCGAAAGTCTACTGCAGGTTATCTTTTCAGTCTGGGATCTAGACCTATTACTTGGGCTTGTAAGAAACAACAAGCTCTTACTCTTTCTTCAGCAGAGGCAGAATATCGAGCAGCAGTTAATGCCAGTAAGGAAGATTTATGGCTTCGACAGATCCTTTCAAAGTTTGGATTCGAGCAGCAGCAGCCTACTCCACTTTGGTGCGACAGTCAAAGTGCCATCAAGCTTGCCAAAGATCCAGTTCTACATCAACGCAGCAAACACATTGAGCTACATATGCACTTCATCAGAAATCTTGTTCATGATCGTGTTCTTGAAGTGCTCTTTTGCCCTACAGATGATCAAGTTGCAGACATCTTCACCAAGTCTCTTACAGAAGCGAAGTTTTCTAAACTTCGATCTATGTTAGCAATTCAGGAACTTGTCATTAGGGGGATAGGATCTAATGCCTCCTTCCTTCTCCTAATAGTGTCACTTTTGTAAATCCTTCAATCCTATCCCAAGTTGTTCTTAAGGGGGGATGTTAGGATATTTAGACACTTAGGATTTAGTTAAGATCAACCTGTGTAATATATCCGTTAGGGATAGTGTGTTTCTTTAGTATGCATTAGTATGCATTTGTGAATACTTAATCCGACAGCCACGATATGTTCCCGACATAGAGTGATCCAATGGCTCAACTTCTCTTAGATCAAACCTAACCTTGATCCGTGGCTTAACACCCGATTGGTCCATGATCTCTATTTAAAGAGCATGGAGGGTCATTGTTTAGTTGATCGATTATGAGAAGCTCATTTGTAACTTTCTTTCTTTGCATAATAAATTGTCCCGTAGAAGCTATTTGGCTAGGGCCGTGGAGTGTTTCCCTCAAGAGGGTTTAAACCACATCAAAACATCGGTGTATTGATCTGTGATCTGTTTGTGTGAAGTGGTTTCTCTTGGTGTTCGGTCCTTTGGTAGTACCCTGTGTACCCGAACAAGCTCAACATTAGTTAATCACCATGATTCTAAGTGCTCTAGAGAATTATTTATCAACACTCACTCAACTAATAGTGCTCCAGAGCTCACTTGTTCAACACTATTAAATAAATGGTCTGGGTTCTCCAGAGCTTATGCTCAACACTAGTTGAATCAATAGTCCTGGTGCTCTAGAGCTTTTGCTCAACACTGGTTAACTAGTACAAACAGTCTAGATGCTGTAGAGCTCACTTGCTCAACATCTTTTAATAAGACAATATTAAAAATAGTTTTAGGTGTTATTCAGAGCTCACTTGCTCAACACCCAAATAAACAATCTAGGTGCGCCAAAGTTCATTTGCTCAACACCTGTCAAAATGAATTATCTTTTTAGAAAAATAAACATAAAACAAAAGTAATCTTTTCTTGGGATATTACAGGTCCTATAATAAAAAGATCCATTGATGAGTTGGAATTCAAGGACCAGTAGAATTTGAAGAGAAAGAGTCAAACATAATGGTTTACTTGGCATATTTGTCATAAAAAAGAAATACTTTTTTAATTCGTATATTCAACTTATCTCCCTAAGGTTTTACTCAAATTTTGAGTGTGAGCAATCATTGGATGCATTGCATTCCACATCCAATGATCATCCACATTGCATACTTTTGATGGACCCCACCCCACAAAAAAGAGAAATACATACAAAAATGTGTTACTAAGAGAAATATATAAAAGAATGTGTTACTTGAAAGTGACACATTTTTTATGTATTTCTTTTTTTTCATGGGGTTGGATCCATCAAAATATGTAGTGTGGTACTCGTTGGATGTGGAATTGAATCATCCAATGAGTGCTTCTATTCGAAATTGGAAAAAAACCATAGGGATATATGTTGAAAATACAAAGAAAAAAAGAGTTTTTTCTCTCTTCCTCCAAAATTCATAATTATTTTTTTTAACTATTATTTACTTATTTTCCTTAGGAGGCCCACTATAGACCCCAAATTTTCTTTAATGAAATAACTTGCTATCTGAATTGCTCTTCAAAACCCATAATAGTCATCCTACACACACTCAAGCTGTTTAATTTCCATCATTTACTTGGGGTGGGCATGTTATGCTTTTACAATGTAAGGAATGAACTAAAAGGTTTGAAGGAAAACAGCCTGGTTGATGCTTTATATTTATGCATTGTAGGAATGACTACTATGGGTTATGGATACCTTGTTCCTCATAGAATTCTTGCAAGATTTTTTCTTGTTTCTTTTTCTTTGTTGGAATGACCCTTGTGGGTTTGCTTCAAGCAGCAGTGCAACATAGTACCTTGTTGAGAAGTAGGAGAGGTTATTGATTAAGGTTTTTCATGCTTTCCAAAGTCATGGCATAGATAAGTTTTCTAATAAATGTTAAACCCACAAAGCAAAATGGAAGCTATTGGTATCCTTGGAAATTCTTCTAGCACTAATTGTTGTTGGTATAGTTGTCTTGCATGAGGTTGAGAGTTTGGATTTCCGAAATTCATTTCATTTTGGTTTCTCAACCATTACAACTTTAGGATATGGAGATCAAATATTTTCAACGGAAGGGGGGAACATCTTTGTTGTTGTTTGGATCTTGGTCAGTACCATATGCCTTGCTTAGTTCATTTTGTACCTTGCTAAGCAAAGAACTTAAGGCAGGTAACAATCATTGGTGCATTGGTTTCTGACCCACAAGACTACCATTATTGACCTTGGAGTAGTAGATATGGGTTCTGATGGAGTTGGGAGGTATAGTTTGTATGGTGTTGTTCCCATAAGAAAAATTGCATTTATGTTGCAGTACCTAGAAAAAGTGTTCATAAGTAGCATTTTATCCTCAAATTGCAATTTTATATGACATTTTATGAATAAATGGTTAACTAATTAGAGAAATTTAAATCAATGGTTATCGTTGATCCAATCTTTCCTTCTAGCTCATAGCACAATATCTTCAAACATTATATTTAGAATTTCATATGGGATGGGACTCTAATTTATTTTTTCTTTGCAATGCTGCAAAAATTGTTATTTATAAGTTGAAAGAGATGGGCAAGATTGGAGAGGAAGATATGGCCCTTGTATTTAAAGAGTTTGATTATCTTGATGCATACCACTCAGGTTCACTAACAATATCTGACTTGAAAATTGCACAAAAAGAACAAGCAAATTTAGAAAATATTACATGCAGTAATATTGGCAATTTAAAGTTTCCTTACTAATGTATTCTCTGGTGTTTGATTTATATGCTGCTAATATTTCAGCCTGTTTTGTACTATTATTTTTTGAGAGAGAATGATTTTTAGTATTCTTTATCGTCTTCTCAAAATGTGATAACTTATTACTAACTCTAGGAACTTCTAGGAAAAACAAATCAAGGAATTGGAAGGCTAAAATTGATATATATTAGCTTTGATATCTCCATGGCTTTTGTAAGTACCAGACATTCCTCTAATAGGCCTTGGCCTAATTGAAGATGATATGCACAAAATATTCAACGGTGTATCTTCTTCTTAGTGTTAGGAATGTCTTGCATGAGCTCTATTTCTAAGTTCTCCAATGTATATGTAGTTCCAAATAGAGGAAATGATTGTGTAGTATTGGTACTTACTAGTTGTTACTTGATAAATGTCATATCAATTGTTAAAGTTTAAAATGCTCATTAGATGCCTGACTTTTTCAGGTTTGTAATGTTGTATAGAATAAAAGAAAATACTTTTCTGTAGTAATTGTGTAGTGAATTGGAGAATGACAATTTTGGAATTTTGAAGTCATTTGGTCATGACCTGTCACAAGTCATACGTATGATGTACATATATTATGGAATTCAAATTTGATGAAAAATTTCCCCTCATTGATGCTTTAGTACACTTGTCACATGATTTGATATTACTATTGCATTCATTTCTCTCTCTCTCTCTCTCTCTCTCTCTCTCTCTCTCTCTCTCTCTCTCTCTCTCTCTCTCATATATATATATATATATATATATATATATATATATATATATATATATATATATATATATATATGATTTTTTTTTCCAAGGAAGCTGGCTCAATTATAGTAGTAGCCATGTAATAGCCCAACAGGTTGTTTCCTGAATGATCAGTTTTTTTCTCTTTAATCCTAAGACATAACTAAGTAATCAAGATCTAATCAAATCGAGTATTAAACACATCACTTAACACCTAAGGGAGGGATGCCAATAGTTTCACACTTAATAACCATAAATAACAATACCTAGGTAACATAAGGATAGCATAACTTTAAAAAAGAAAGGATGCAAATGAATTTGAACCCTCGTTCTTTAAGAAGCAACAATGAAATCAAAGGATGAGTCATTGAGATGCATGATGTATCTGAGTTGTTGGGCGCCAAAGTGAAACTGAAATGCAAATCAACTTGGTCGCAAAAAATAGTGATACAGAGGGGGATAGTTGGATGAGGACATGGAATTAGATATAAATACAGTCCTTGTGAGATCTAGCACATCTTTTTCACAACAACTCTGCCTAATTCTTCCTTCTTTACAAAACACCTATTTGGTTTAAGTTTCTCATTTTCATCCATTTCACCCTCCAACATCAGCCTATCGACATCTCATCGCACCTTCTTGGGAAAATTGCTAATATTACATTTATGTAACAATTATTACCTACTTTAAAAATACTATTTGTAATACCCCGAGTTTTGACTTGGAATGTGTTTAACCAAAATTATGTAAATGATGTAAATATGCTAGTACGAATTCCTAGTGCGGAGCTCAAGGCCAAGGATAGAATAGCGAATGGCTAGGCATGTATGATGTATATATTTCGTTTGGGCCGAATGGTGGGCTTGTCATGCTAAGTTGAAAGATATGTAAATATTATATTGCATAACTAATAAAATAGTCCAAGATGGCTATGTAAAGAGCACCAAAGGGGCTATGATTCCACCAGAGGCGAAGAGGAAAGGGGGCCTATGGGAAACTAAATCCTTTGTTGCTAAGTGTCAACCTTAGGAATCATCATATTTCTGCAATGTGATTTGAATAAGCCAATGACCTCCTTCAGACTAGTGAACCCAATCATCGAATGCATGTGTGAGGTTGGTGGGAAAAGTCACCTGAAGTAGTTATTGAAGAATGGGGTTGATTACACTTTTGGGACAGTTTTATCACATTTCATAAGCGAGTCTGTAGCTCCCAGGAGTACTTTATTCTATGGTCAGAAGCTATGTCAGTTTTCTTTCCACCATTATCTCATATCCCTTGGAGTCAACCCTCATTCTATCATTCTTTTAGGTGGATCTACAATACATAGAGCCCTTGGTGGCTATTCTAAACCATTACCAAGCTGTGTATAACCCAGAAATTCGAAATTAGAAACTAGAGTGTAGATTTGAAGGGAAAATAGATGGTTGTAGGTGATCAAAGAGGTTGGGAAAGCTAGTAGCCTTACCCAGGAAGCTTTGCTACTCATAGGTGCTTGAGAAGCCACAAATTGAAGCTACAGGTGATTCTCCTACAACACACATCGTATTGGACATCTTGTATGCACACACAAGAAGCACCTTCCAAGATGGATCTCCAAGAGAATTGTGGATCGATGAAGGTCAATGCCTAAGCCCAGAACGATGTTGTGTGGGGTAGGTATTGTGGGAATGAAGGCTATGGTGGCTAAGTGAGATCCTTGTAGAGCTATGTAGGAGCATTTGGCTAAGCATAGAGTGCAAAATGGGTATTGGGATTTGAGAGAGAAGCCTGTAGGTGTTTCATTTTCCCTAGTGGCCTCATAGCCCGACTTGGGGTTGGCCTCTCAACAAAAAGAGTATATGATGGACATAGTGCCTATGGTTGAGTGGAAAATTTCTCTAACACAACTAGTTGCTTAGATCTGTGTTGGATAAAGATAAGTATTCTTTTCTATTTCAATACGCAATGTTTTTATTTGTTGCCCGTAATGATTGAGTTTGTATATGCTTGCTAAATGTGTGTGGTTACGATTTATTTCTGCTATGTATTTTATTTATGCATTTGTACACATCTTTTAAATATTATAAAATCGTAATTTGGCTATTTGAAAACCTAAAGTTGATTCGTATCCCCTTCCGATCAAATTTGATCATATTAAGTGAAGGTTTTGTTTTTATGGAAACTCATGAATGTTAAAAATCATTCCTCCAAATATATAAAAAATGTTTATGGAAATATCACAAGTATATAACAAAGACTCAATGAATGTACAACAATGCACACAAAAATACATTGAATTATATTAGAAATAAATTAATTAATATGAAAATTGTATTTTGATTTAGATGAATTTTTTATTTATTTTGTTTATAAATATAATGTGACTATTATATATATTAAAAAAAACTAAAAGATATTAATAATTAATTATATTAATTTAATATATCATTTGATAAAAACAAATTTTCATTTAATGAGTTATGATCATAATGAATTTTTTAGATTACAAGAAATAAAATCTAACCATTAAATGATAACCAGTTATGATCACAATGTATTTTAATCCAATGACTTGTCATTACATTGAGTTTTGATGTGATTTTTCTTCATAATTTCATTTTAAAAGTTGTTGTGATGAATTTGAATTAACAAAATAAAACTACTTAAGCACGGGAGAGAAACACTTCACACAAAAGAGCTTTGAAATTGAGACGAAAGTAAGATCAAGTTTATTTGCTAGCAATACTCTCTAAAATGAAGAATCAATAAAAGAATCTACTCAGTTGATGAACATGGAAGATAGATATATATATATATATATATATATATATATTGCATAGTTTCATTGAAGTTGAATATGTGGATCATATATAAAAGCCTCATAAAAAAATGGAGATATTGATATGGAGTTTGAAAATTGAGTTTGTGTTTATGCAATCCAAACTACCAGGTTTGTCAAACAAATATTACAGTTATAAAATGTGTATCTATCTTGGTTATAAAAGTGCATCCATGTTATTAAGTCACTTATGTGATATTTTTACATAAAATAAAAAACATCTAAAACTCCCTTATGCAAACAAGTTTCAAAAGACCATTTTTAGCACTAAAACCTTTATTTAAGGGAATCTGACCTATTTTTTTCGCATAGCCACTGCTAGTACCCCTAGACTAACCCACTTTGTGCAAAATTGCATAATAGTGTTTGTGATACCACTCAAAGGTGAAAGAAGTTATAGAGATGGCATGTGCCTTGGTTAGAGGCATTGTTGAAAATACTTGAGGTTTTGAGCACTATTTTCTTATGTAAGTCACGCGTTTCATTTTTAATATTCTCTATATCTCTATACCCATTATTTCTACCCAAAAAAATAATAATGAAGGCCATATCCCAATTATATTTCAAAGATCCCATTGAAAGGCTCTATGTGGTGTTTCAATGCAACTTTTATCATGCTTGATCCCAAGAAACATTTTTAAATTGTTAAAGCCCTTGGTGTCCTTCTCTAAGTATTGTCAAGAACGAAAAACCCATAAGTCTTGTTTAAAATATCATAATGTATATTTTTATACCTCAAATAGCTAGAAGATTCCCAAAACGGGACGTATTTTGTGGGTTGTAGGTGTTTCTCATGGTAATTGAGCCAAGGGAGCTTAATTCGATGCACAAGGCCCTTGTTTCCCTTTCCAAAATATTATTTAAAGCATATGACCCCTTTGTGGTTCACAACTAACCTAGTTATGGTTCCCATATCCAAATTTGAGGTGATGGATACCATATAAACATCATATGTGGTGGTTTAAGGACTCAACCATGACACTTAAGTGTAAGAAGTAAGGTCTCTAGGGTTTAATTCTATTATTTTCTTCCCTTGACAATACATGAGGACCCTAGACTCATCCATCATACCCAAGACCTTGTATTAATGGCACCCATATGTAACTCACATGTCAAATACTTGCTAGAGAGGGATTTTGTCATTTTTTTATACATGTTATTAATGGTTGTTGAGCTCAAGAAGGTTTAGTTAGGGTAAAGGTTTTTGTATCCATATTAACCAATTTTATTCCTTCACACCTATTTCAAATGCACAAAAATATTCATGGAAACTATATCCCACTTAAAGGCCAAATACCCCCTACAAAATTTATGTGTGTTGGTTCAAGTATTTGTTCTTCATGAGATCAAGAAGCTTCAAAAATACAGTAAGGCACCCTTTTTCATTCTTTGATGGTAGTCGAGGACTCACGACCTATACATGGTCTACAAAACCTTCTAATGGTGTCCATATACATCTCAAATGCCAAGGACCCCTTAGAGAGGTGTGGTTTGATGTTTCTCTTCACGGGGATTGATTTTGAGGAGTGTTTTATGGGGATTAAGTGCCATTGTTTCATCCCTCGACATTATTTAGACCTCAATAACCTTTATCGCTTATCAGTATCTACATTCAATATTCCCAAATACATATAATAGGATATAGATATTCTACATGGCTCTCATGTGGTGGTTTGAGGGTGCTTTCATATTGCTTAATCTTGAGAAACTCTGTTAGGGATTGAGGTTATTATTTCCTTCCCCAAGTACAGTCAAGTAATTCATGTTTTTTAACCCTAAAATGACCATAGTCAAGGCCACAAGATCCATCTATGTTGCACAAAAAATCATAATGGAATGCATATGCAACTCTTATGCTAATGATCTTCTAGCGAGGGATCACACCATGGTTTCTAACAATTCTCCATAACACATGCCCAAGAAGGTGAAATTATGGCTTAAAACCCTTATTACCAACTTTCACCATGTTCAGGCCCTAAGAGCTATTTCTAATGCACAAAACCTTCTCATGGTGTTGATATCCCAATTAGCGGCTTGCGAAAAAATCCTAGAAAGGACTCAAGTGTTGGCTAGAGGAATCACTGAAAAATATAATCCTGACAAGATTCAACTATACCAAGGCACTTTTTTCATTGTTTAACCGTGATTAAGGCTATGTGACCCATCCTTAGTGCAAAAATCCTCGTAACTGAATCCATAACATACTCTAGTGCCAAAAACCCCTAGATATTTCCTATGTCATGATTTTCAAGTGCTATCCATGGTAATTGAGCCTAGGAAACTACATTTAGTGCCTACGGTCCAAGTGTTTTACTCCTCTAACAATGGCACTTGAGCTCTAGAATGTTCATTTAGGACTTAAGAGCCTTGTTCTCTCCGTTAATGATGTTTAGGCCTCCAAACCCATTTCCACTACAAAAAACCTACTCATGTCACCTATATCCCACTTTGATGCCAAAAACATCCCAACAATGGACTTATATTCCTTATGTGAGGTAAAGACACATTTTTATTTATAAGGGCTTGTGTTGTGGTTTAATCATGGACTTTGTATCCCTCCAGTATTCCAAAGATACCCTATCAAGGCCCCATGTGGTGGTTCAAAGAGGAATTCATGGTGTTATATCCTAAATATATTTACAATTTGTAGCCATTGTTCATGCCACTCGAGACTAAGAATATTCATTTTGGAGACAAGGATCTTCTTGTCCTCCCTTGGCATTTTATATTCACAAGTGATCTATCAATAGTGCCCATATCCCACTTAGACATGAATGACACCCTACAATGGTCATATGTGGTTATTCAAGCACACTTCCAATATTTTTGAGACTAAGAATAAAGGATTAGAGTTGAAGTATCTTTCACTAAACTCTTAACTATGTTCAAGGACCTGAAATCCTTCATTGATTCCTAAGACCTCATAATGCTATCCATATTCAACTTAGATGCCAATGAATCCTAGGGAAAAACTTATATCATGATTTCTATATGTTTTTCATGATGTTTGAGCTTAGAAAGTTTTAATTAAGGATCAAGGAACTTTCCCCCTCATGAACATGTTTAGGACTTAGCAACCTTTTTTGGCGCACTAAACCTAATCATGGTGCATGTACCCCCTACAAAGAAATCCTATGTTGGTTGAAGCACTTAAATTCAAATATCATATGACTAAGAATATTCACAAATATCTTGAGATAATTACTTTTCTTCCTCAACTATGGTTAAGGCCCCATGACCCATCTTTGATGCAAAAACCTTCAAACTATGTCGCTACTGAACTCAAATGCAAAATATCCCCCTATAAAGAATGTGTGTTTTGGCTTCCAATTACTATTTAAGGTGATTAAGCCCGAGAAGCTACGTTAAGGTCCTAAGGAACAATGCTCTCCTCTCCTAACAATGGTGGTCAAGGCCAAAATGATTCACTTAGTGTTAAAGCTCCTTGTATTATCCATAACCATGCTTAAGCCTAAAGACCTATTGCCACTGCACAAAACCTACTCATCATGCATATATCCCACTCAAATGCTAATGAACATCAACCATGGCCCCAAGAATGGTTCTTGGTGTGTACCCAAAACATATTCCATTTTATGGCCTATGTTGTCATTTAGTCATTGCATCCATATCCCTTTTGTAGGCTAGAGATACACTATATTGGTATATTGTGGTGGTTTAAGAATAAATTGATGGCAATATAAGCCTCAATATTTGTGCATTGTCGATTTTATTCCTAAAACTTGAACTCCAAAATATTCATTTCGGGGACAAGGATCTTATTGTCCTCCCCTGACCTTGCATATACCTCGAGACTTATTATTAATTCATAAGCAACCTAGTCCTGGAATTTATATACCAATTGGAGGTGAGTGATATATCCTATAGAGGTTATATGTGTTGGTTCCATGACTCAGTAATGGTGCTTGATCTTGAGAAGAATGTCTTTTCATAGGATGCTCTTTTTTCCATTTCCCAACTATGGTCAAGGACACGAGATCCATCTATGATTCCCAAGACCTCATAATGGTTCCCATATTAAAATCGAATGCTAAATACTCGATGTAAAGGGATCCTAGCATGATTTTTATCTTTTATCCATGATTCTTCACCTCAAAAAAGTTCAGTTAGAGATTAATGCCATTTTTTCTCTCTTAACTACCATGCTTATGCCTCAACACCCATTTCCAATGCACAAAACCTACACATGGAGTATGTATCCCACTTGGATTCCTATAAAAACATTATAGAGGACTCATGTGTTGGTTCAAGCACACATTCAAGGTTTCTAATCCCAACAAGATTTAATAATACCTTAAGGAACTTGTTTCATTTAGGATAACATATTTGTAGTTTGATATCATACGATTAAGTAGTTTGAGCTAGTGGATTCGTTGAATTCACTAGCAGGTTCCTAAATATTTTCGTTTCTGACTCATTACTTCCACGTAAATACCTACTACATCTATGTGATACTTTTTTTTTAAATGATGGTTCACCGATGTGATCCAATGAATTCATTATAATATTGCATTTGTAGTTTAATATCATAAGGTAAGTATCGTTTCATTAATATAAATTTGAATTCTCCTATTCATTGTATGGAATACATGGAATAGCATTTGTGGAATTCTTATAGTAGTAAAAAATAATGTAATGTATGAAAATCTATTATCATAAGTTTAGAGAATATATTGAACTATGTTTATTGAAATATATAAAGGAATTGATAGATTAGTTGATAAGGTTTGAACATGGTAAGGTAGAAGTAAGGTTTTGCTTTATCTTAACTCGTATCAATGCTAAAAAATATCCTTCAATATATATAGAAATTGTTTATGAAAATATCATTAGTATATAAGAAACAGGTAATGATATAAGAAACAGTTAATGATGTACAACTATAAGCATTATGAATGCAAACAATAAAAATATTGAATTATATTAGTAATAAATAAATTAATATGAAAATTTTATTTTAATAAATAAATTAATAATAAAATATGAAAACTTTATTTTGACTTAGATGAAAATTTATTTTATTTTGTTTATAAATTTAGTGTGATTATTTCATATATTATAAACAAGAGCCACGAGGTGGCAATGTCCTGTGGTTTTGCAGAGATTGCAGTGCCTGGGCTATGGTTCCACCAAATGACTAAAGCATTTCCACATTTGGGAATAAAAGAAACCAAATCACAGTCTCATAGTTTCCACGAATACCGGATTTTAGTTCGTAGTAGATTAGTGAGTTGATGAAATTCCATCAAATTGCAGGTTGAGATGAAGGAAAATCGAGCTATTAATATTTAACCTCGATGTTGCTAGTACAAGGATCAAACCGCCATATTGCTAAAGCATTTGATGCCAAAGGCAAAATTGTTGATTTAATTACACCAATGATGCATAAAATTACCATCAGAAACTATATGAAGAATTGGTCACAAATTGCTGCACCATATTGAAGAATTCAAAGGTCAATAAGATTAAAAGATTAAGGCTGCATTGATCAAAGCTATTTATCAAATACCATCTTCCCAAATGTACATAGTTGCAGCCTACGACAGTTATAGCTATCCATTTGCTTTTTCCATATAAAATTATAGGTAAACCACTCATTAACTAATAATCCATGGCTTACAAGGCCTCAACTTAGGCATACATGCTAAGATGGAAAACTTACATGGAGAAGCTGAAAATGTTTCATACAACATGAGCACTTATGTCTTCTAGACACCACTGAAATGAATCTACATTGACCTGTTAAAGGGTTTAGATAATATAGATCTCTTAATTTTGTGACGGTTTTCAGTTTTGATCATTATTCACTGGTATGCTATACATGCAATTTGATTTAATGCATGATTCGGTATTTACATATGGCAGTCTGTGTGCTCATACCAAGTTATGTCCAACAATTTGCAGTTGTTATAAGTAAAACTATCATACCTCTGAAATAAATGCCATCATAAAAGGCCTTTAATGCAACAGTAGAAGATAACCAAACCAATCTATTTGTGAATCATGATGAGGACAGACAAACGACAAAGTTTGCATCTTGCACAGAATGCAAACGTGTTGTGGCAGATAAACACATCAAAAATATTAATCCAATATTCATAATAAATAACCTTGGTGAAGTGTCAGCAATAAGACAACAATATTTAATTCACTAAGATAGTTATCAACCAATCAATATAAGTGCTATTAGCAAAAGATCTGATGTCAGTAATATGACATAAAATCAAATTTCAATTTGCCATTTCATATATTCTGATTCAGTTTCTACATACCAGTTAATAGATGACATCATTTTTATGCCTTATACAAATACATGAAACCTTTGATTCAGTCCTTATCTCCCTCTAACTTGATTTTTAAATTATTAAAAACTTTAAGCAGAATGTAAGAATCAAAAGTAGAATAACATAAACCGGGAGTAGCTATTAGTGGCTGCAAGTCTATCAGCGCTTTCAAGCATTATTGCCCCCTTTTTTAATGGACTCAAACAATAAATTGCAGTGACATAAACTCAAAAACGGCACAAAGTATCTGGCAGCCTTCTCAGTGTACAGCTAGTTTCAAAAGAAGAGGAAACGGGAATTAATATATAAGCTCATTTCAGATATGCATAAAGTATATTAATAAAAGAACCGAATATTGCAATAAAAAACCAGATCTCAATTTTCTGGTGCAATTATTCTTTCAGTATATATAGTTTTGTAACAAATATTTTTTTTCTCGCACTATATATATTTGAATCCATTCAAATTTCAAAAATGGAATAAAAAATTGCAAGGGCTTAATATCCATGAAATGTCATCTTATTAACCGCTAAAATATTATCCAGGATCAAATATCTTGATGCCCTGTGGTGACATAGTCTTAAAGCTTCCAACTCCTAGAATCAATAAGTAGGAAAATACAAAGAACGATGCACTATAATTCTCTAAATGCATGGAATAAGACTATGCTTCACAAAATAAGGAAGAAGAGGAGAAATATGTGAGTTCAGGTACAAATAATGTAAAAGTATTTCAGATAGAAAATGGTTAGAAATTTTAAAATTCCAAAAAAGCAATAAATTTTAATACCTTGAAAAATAATAAATATTCACAATCACAGATCCATTCTTGACTGATATATCATTTTTGAGTATATTCTTAGTTTTCCATTTCACTAAAACTAAAAATCTTAAAATAAAATTCAAAAGTTCTTACAGTTGAAGTTTTTTGCTATTTGTTCAAACAAAAAATTTGCAAGTCCATATCCAGGTTCATTGGTCCCTTTGTTCCTAAGCATTTTTTTCATATCATTCTGCTGGAGATAATTTAAGTTTTGTATCTTCAGCAGAATGCTATGGATATATCTTCAATTTTTGTAGTTGTGACAGTTTGAACTCTAAGAAATGGTGTCTGTTTTCTTGTTACTGTATATTGCATATTTTGCAAGCTGTTTTCTCACACAGGCACTATTGCTTCCAATTTTGAGTTGGTAAGATTCAGGTTCAAACATGCCATGTACTTTTCTAGGTGCCTATGTTGTAGCGTGGCCTAGCAGGTATGGAGAACTACTTAAGCTCCTCTATTTTCCCCAAAAGTAGTGCTTAAGCTCAAATTCTCTAAATGGCATTAAACATTTTAATATTTTGTATGTATGCATTGGATGAACCTCTATCATTGCTTTATTGCACTATTCCATCTTCCTATTTTATTTTCAGATAACAAGATTTTTTCTTTCCTGTCCTTGCATATTTACTTTTAGTTCTCTTCCTCAATTTTTTAAATAAAAATGTTTTCAATGAGGAACTAAAGTATAGTTTCAAAGATAGACTAGTGTCAACTGTTTACTAATTATGGGCCCTGAGGCTAACAAAGGCCATTCTATTGGTAATAGCTATTGCAAATGCATGTTGCGAGACCACGGCTATTGTATTAAATGTGATAGTTCAAGGGCAACCTGTAATTGCCTCACAACAGCGATTGCTGGATAGCTATCTTAGGTGTGATCAAGCATGTATTTAGATAATCACCATGCAACATGGATAATTTTTTCTGTGTTTACTTTGGAAGTGCGGTCTAGAGGCGAACAACGAGGTTATGTGGCTTGTATTAATGCAGAGAACTAGCTTCAAAACCCCCTGAGTCGGTGCGGATGAGACCGGGTGCAAGCTCTAGATGACTTTGACAGCATAGACATACCGGCCATAGTGCAGCAGCATAGGCAAAGAGATTCTATAAGATGTATTTCTGAGCAAACAAACAAAAATCAATATACTCCAAAGTCAACAACTTTGGAGTAGATAAAAATAACAGTAAAATGTCACAAAGGAGACACTCATTTTAATCACCGATGTCTATATTGGGTGTCAGCTGCATAAAACTCTACTCGATCAACATCACGGAACAATTCTTAAACTGAGTTTGACAATGTAGGAACATATTGCCATGTAGGAAATATTATACTGAGTTTGACAATGTAGGAACATATTGCCATGCAGGAAATATTATACTATATATGTAAATCTGTGTTATGTATATTTGTCTGCTTAGCAGATGACAAAAACTATGGAAATGTTAATCAACAAGAGTCTTGGTGTATTTTTTATATTGTCTAAAGGCATTACATAAGCAAAAAAACAGTTCTTCGATACTTCTGTCAATAAGGCAGAAGACAAAAAAGGAATAAGTCCAACAAACTGAGTTTTGTTAATAAACCAAAGGACCAAAAAAGGCAATAAGTCCAACATACTGCAATTGTGCTTTTGCATGAGCAAATGGGTCTTTGCACTTTTTTTGTTGCAAAAATGTTATGCAATATCAACTTTTGTATTCGTTGTAGCCCCATTGCCATTGTGGTGGTTTTTGATTGTTGTTCCACCTGCCAATAGCATTCAAAATGTGGTCAGAATAATTGGAAAAAAGTAGCAAGAATGGAAGTATTTGTAAAGACTAGATACTATTTCAAGTATAATATTGAAAGTACTCATAGTTTATGTCAATTTGCATAATTTCAAAGCAATAAATCTTTAGGAACAATTTAGCAACAGAGAAAATCTTACGAAGAATAACAAATTATTGTATCAGGTTGTGTAATAAATTATAGTAAATTATTTTCCAACACAGCTTTTATCAATAGTTAGAGTATTAGGCTACTGAAATTAGCATTTCACCAAATGTTAGTATTTAAATCGTAGCTATTTAAATCATTCCATTCTATGATCATAGTTTCGAACTTTGCAACACATACTCAAAATCAAATGTGAATCAAAATTTTGTGAAAATTGTTTAAGCGAAAACTAACCAGGGAAAGTTTATAAATTGAAAAATGATTATATGTTAAACTAGATATACACCAAATGTTTTGAAGCTGCAAACCATTAATGTAAACTGAGGAAATGGAAAAGTGTTTCTGTTTGTAGCTAATGCAATTGAGTACAATTTTCAAAACACAGTTTGCAGAGGTCGGTAATATTGAATAAAAAACTTGAATTCTTTAGAACAAAAAATAGATTTGTGTACCTGAAACTCAGTTTCTTTTCAAGTTGATGATTCTGTTGTCCAAAGCCAATGTAAATAGCCCTTGCTGGGAAAACCTTCGCAGATTGAAAACTGTTGATGATATGTTTTTTGAGTATTCTTCAAATGAAATATTTGCTACTTCTAAACAATACTCTTTTAGCTGTGGGTTGCGCAGTGTGCATTCTATCAATCCATCATTTGTGTCTAAATTGCATTTCAGACTATGCTCATATATAATTTCCATTTCTTTTTTGCAAAATGCACAGACCACACAGCTCTGAATCAGTGGTTGTTTACATTCAGCACAGATGCATCGATACAGAGGTGCAAATGAATTTCTTGGTTTCAGTATTCCGTGTATCTGTCAAAGTCAGAGAACAAATGAACATATAAAATGCATATAATATCAGCATATTTTTAAATAGAACTATTTTTTTTTATTTGAATATTAATTGAACTTAGATTCAAAGCACTATGACTAATTACAATGGTAATGGGCAAGGTAGCCATTGGCTAACTGTTGTTAGCCAAAGGGTAAAAGCAAAGAGACATTGCAAAAAGCAATCTTTGGAAACTGATGAATAAGAGTGTTGTGAACAGAGTTATAGGCTTGAATATAAAATTTGTTGCAATGCAAACAATGTTTTGAAGCACCCATAGAAAGAGAATAAATTGTACTTTGCCAGCATGCAATAAATATTGTATGTACAAAGAGGAGTGCCATTTAATGGATATGCAAAGGTTGCATTGTCATAATTTTGCTTCTCACATTGAGAGTACAGACACACAATGCACTTTTGCAAAAAGCAGAATATCCAATTTGCAACGTCGCTGCAAATGCAATTTTGATGAGTTAAAAAAATATAAAATCTGTCTCGTGGCACTTTAAGTGTTCTACATCTATCTTCCGATCACACAAATCTAATCATGCCACTGTCATCTTATCTAGCATCAATAATTTTAGATGATCTAGATATTGTGAATTAGTTGGATGCACTTTTAGTAGCTAAAAGCCTTCTTTGCAAAGAGAGCTTGATATTGATTACATCTCAAGATAAAGATGTTCTCAGAAGCTGGAGAGTGGAAACGTCATCAATTTATAAAGCAACTGGCCTCAATACACAATACTCCTGAGAGCTCTTGTGATTTGATGCCTTCAACCAGTCTTTTCCAATCGTAGTATTTGAATCTTTCCATAAATTCTTAGAAGCTTGTGATGGATTCCCTTTATCTTTAAAAGTATTTGGGGTGCTTGTCTATGGAAAAAATGAGATGTCTTATTGGGAAGACCAATTGGATAGAGGCTTAAACATATGATTCCAAATGAGACTCAAAGAAGACTTAAAATTAGTTATGATGTGCTCAAATAAATCTAACAACTCGATTGATTTTTTGGAAAAACAAATACTTCTGTCTTAATGGCTAAAAGAGCTTAAATTCCATAGCTTTAAGCAACATGTGCTCAGGAGATATAGTAGTGGAAAAGGAGATTTCTGATTGCAGGAACCAGATCTGCAGATTTGTTTTTAAAATAGAGTTTTCAAAGTGGCCCTTTTGCAAATGGATAAAACAACCTAAAAGCAATGACCTAGGCAAGCATGTGCTTGTTAGCCTTGAGGATAGAATTACAAATACACAAGATTTGTTGATTATAAGAAAAATGTGTACTCAAGATCAGAAACAGTGATACAAGAGAGAAACCATGAGAACTCAAGGAGATATGAGAGGGTTTACCAATTGGGAAGGTCTAGCTACGAAATATTAACCCCATATTTCTTTGCACAAATCAAGGGCTAATATTTAGCTACACTACCCAATGTTGATGCCAATACAAGCACATTCAGACTTTTCCAGTGATTAAAGCTTGTTTGAGAATCAGTTTGATGAGATTTTGAGAAACTTTTATCAAGTTATTTTTAGCAATTTGGTTTTCTGCGGCATGCATGTGAGATGTTTAAATATTCTTGGTCATCACAAAGTCTATTATACATAACAAAGGCAATGGACTTAGACAATGAACAAGAGAAAAAAAAACAACGAAAGGTCTTAAGCACTGAAACTAGTTTGCAGCAAACTACATTGTGTTTGAGAAAGAAGCAATTTCTCAATAGACCTGTGTCTTTGAGTCAATAATTGGCAGCAAATTTTGAATTGCATAATCATCATTAAGAGGGTCAATAAAAGTAGCTGCACAGGTCCAGAGCATGTGGCTTGTTTTCGTGTCATTTCGAACAATGTTTTTAAATAGATAGAATGGAGGATTATCAGATGCAAGTTGTTCTTGAATTTGCAAGAACAGTTCTTTGTAGCCTTCATTGACCTATAGCTGCAATAGTAGAAGACAACAGTTAATAAGCATAAATTGTAATTAGAAATCGTTAAATCTATTTGTGTTTGTTTTTTTCCTATTTTTTTGTTTATATAAAAAGTGAAAATTTTATTTGCGTTTAAAAAACAACAATTCCAAAAGAACACTAGCTATGCAAGTAGCATATTTACTATTGCATGGTCGTTTGCCGTTCCACCGTCTTTGATATACAAGTCAAACTGCTTGTTGTTGCATTCACATGCAACAACAATTGCTGCAACAGAGCCAATAGAGTAGGAGTCATTGGATGACAACAGATCACCAATTGTCATATCTGGAGCTAGCTTTCTGATTTTGCAAACTCGATCAATTGTCTAAATTATTGTATGTGGGAATATGACTATTGAATACTTGGCATCGCCTCTGTCATACTGGCATTTTTTTTATAGCCCAAATCGAGTGATTCTTAGACTTTTGCTGGTTGAGAAATAGCTACCAAAACGTTTGATCAAGTTGTCACTTATTCCAGCAGTGATTGTCATTAGCCCATCTCTATCAACAAAGTCTGCATGCAGTATTTGTGCCTTTACAGGAGAACTTTGTATTTTGTTCTGTGCGGGCCCATATACGGCCAAGATGTCTCCTTCGAAAACAATTTTTGGTGTTGTTGTGCATAGCTCTATAATAGTAGCTGCTTCTGGAGGTGTTTGTCTGAACCTGCTATTGTTATAGTTAGAGAAAAAGCCGAAGGAGGAAATTATCAGCGATCAATAGCAGGAATGTTGAAACTTAAATCAAGCTTGAGAAAATATTTGTCAATGCAATAGTTATATTCTATTGTTTTATGTGCTAGAAAATTGTAAAAGAAAATGAGGAAGTTTCAAGTGTTAAAAATGATATAAAAAGCAATCAGGACGAAAATAATTGCATACCTTTTTGCACTTTCAGGAGTTGACACTGCTCCCATTGTCGGGCTGTTTGGTGCTGATGTTGTTTTTGTTGTGTTGTGCATAGGCAATGAACTATTTTCCATTATTTTTCAATTTTCAATTTCAGTTTCAAAAGCTATGCATGCGAAAAGTATTAAGCAAACCAACTGTAGCTGAGATTGCTAATTAGTGTAAAAAGTAGAGGAGATTTATAACAGATGGAAAATATGACAACAAACAGATACCATGAAAAGAAGAAAAGCAAAAGAAAACAAATGTCTATAATTCTTTGACTAGATTTTTAACATTTGCATAGCGCAAAGTCTATGTAATGTTAAGCATTTCAATTAAACAAGTGCTGAAAACTATGTTATTTACAGCCAAATATTGAACAAATTTTCATGTACAATTATCTTGAACATAAGAATTTGTTATTAAAACATTTTATGTAGCTTATATATGGTCTGCATTTTTATAAAATGGAGACAGCAGGTGAATACTTTTTGTAAAGAGTGTCTACATATGTTGTGGCATAATTGTTATTTTTTAGATCTGAACTGTGAACAAAATAAAATGTAAACAACTTTCAACAATAAAAAAAAGCAAAAGTTGACATCACGAAATAGATTACAAGAATATGAGAAAGTTTGACAGAATTTAAACTCATAGCTATGACATCAACGTTGCAAATGCCCAAAGCTAATTTAAATCTAGCTTAGTGTGAGTAGGCAAAAACCAAATTGCTGTAGTTTAAAGTGCATGAAAGTTGCAGAAGAAAAAAAAGTACCTGCTTTTGATTTCGTGCAAATATGCTATCATGGATCCGTCCATAGATAGCAAGACAATAAAATTAGATAATGAAAAATTGAATAGACTACGCTTTTTTATCAAAGGATCGATAAGAAAGTTGAATAGTGATCAGTCCAATAAGCATCTGAAATATTGAAAACAATATCTCTGTGTTTCAAATTTGTCCAGAAGTGATCAAGCATCAAACTAGTGTTTGTTGTTGCCTTTGTTGTTTTCAGTGTCAAGCCTTTCATTTGCATAAACATTTGCAATTTCCTTTTTTGATGTTGTTTCTTGCAACATGTCAATGTTCAGGTCACCAGCTACTACGGTTTGAGTAGTTGATGTGCAAGTTGACAAAATGCAACTCAGTATATGAAAGAGATCATCAAGCACACCACATGGTCTATTGTAAATGTTCACTACTTTCAATACATTGTACCCTAATTCAAGATCTATGCAAATTGATTCGGTGGAGTTTTTTGTATAGTTTTTAAAATCGATGATGGCAATGTGTTTTTTAATCAATGTAAGGATTCCATGCATTGAAAATGCTGAAAAGAAATTGTATTTTTCTATCATTGTTGTTTCTTTGGAAGGTGTGTGCATGTGAGTTTCTTGCAAACATAAAATGTCTGCTTGCATAAGTTCATGATCATTCAGGATATCATCATAGTGCAAAAGCAAGCTGCGTGTGTTCAATGATGAAATGAGTAATTGCCTAACATTTGGCATTGAATGCAGACCGTATTCAAATTGCAAACTCGCATGTGTTTTTAATCTATTTATTTCAGTCATGACTTTTGGACAAGATATAAAATTTCTTTGTTCTAACTTGTTTAAAAGATAAAGACAATCAATATCTTTGACACGTGACAGCGCAGTGTAAACAAGGCCATGTCTCTTAATTCCTTTTGGGTCAAATGCCAATTTGTTCATTGTCAATCCTTGTGCTCTATGGATTGTCCTTGCACATGCCAATTGAATTGGGAATTGTGCTCGCATAACATTCATTTTATTTTCAAGTGTTGTTTGTATCACAATTCTTTTGATTGGTGTCCAACTGGACTTTACGGCAGGTGTATAAAGATGTTGCATAGTAGCATGTTGCTTGTCTCCAACTTTTGGATCTGCAAACTCAATCCAAACAATATCATGGCTTGTTTGTGTATAGTGTTTAAACACACCTTATGCACCATTGACCAAGCCATCCTCAATTGAGTAGTTGCCTCCAACTAGTTCAATAAGCATATCCTTTTTTACTACTATCATAGAGGGGAGTCACAATGTTTTTTGTCTATGGTCATTTTTTTCAATTGACTCAATTTTTCTATCGTGTGATACCAGTGTGAATGTTTATGTTTGCATAGCTGATAACATTTTTGAGTTATGTTGTTGAACATCCTTATTACTATAGAAAAGATAAGGAAACGTTGCATCTACTGGTGGTTGTTTGTAGCAATGTTGGTTTAAGTAATCTATGTCATCCAGTGTTTGAGAGCATGTTCTAATTCTATTCAAAATTGAAATGAATTTTTGATTTCTTTGACGTACAACTATTGTAAGTTCATAGCATTTTATGGCATCGGACCAAAATGTGTAATGAAATGTTTGTTGTTTGAATCTTGGTTGTTCAAAAATCCAACAATCCTGAATAGGTTGTGCTTGACACAAATCACCACAGAATATGACATCAAGGTTTCCAAATGCTTTTGTTGGTGTGTGCATTATTTCACGTAGTCGTTTGTCAATATTGTATAGCATTCGAGACCATATTAAAGAGACTGCATCAATCAACAATACTCGAAGTTGTTCACAATCTTTTGTCAAAAGATCTAGGGTGTTTGAATTTAGAGGAAGCATGTTTGAACTTAGTGGCAGTCTGAGAGCAGAGTGGACTGTAATGCCACCTGCATTATATGCTGCTTTTCCAGTAAATGCAACTATAAGACCCTTTTTATTTAAAGGATCACTACCAATTTCCTTGTCATAGTAATGCAAAAGACCATCATAGATTGCTTTTGCGGTGTAAGTTTTACCTGTTCCTGCCCCTCCTATCAGGAACAAGCGAATTGGAGTCAACGGATTGTTTTTTTCCTTGCAATAACTTCTTTCACAATTGATTGTTGTTCAGTATTTAGCTTTCTTCGAATTGCATGGTATTCATGCATGTTCAATAGAAATGGATTTTCTGTCAAGATGCACCCATTTTCAGCTTTTGATCCATTGGACATAGTTTTTCGGATTAGATCATGTTGAATGTCATATTGTTCAAATGCAGAAGTAGTTGTTGTTTCGTCTATTGTCAAAGGAGCCATAGTTGTGTCTTGCAATTCAATTGTTTCAACAGCATTATCAAGGTCACCCCACTTTGTTGTTGTTGGTGCCATAAAGTTTTGTTCAACATTGTCTATTTGTTCTTTGAATGCAACATATGCATCAGACCATGTTTTGAAATTGCTTTTTAGTAGGTTGCAGTTGTCTCTATGCGGCATAAAGAGGATGATCTTTTCTCTAAAGAAATTCTCAGGGTCTTTTTGTTTGTTATAGCGAATAAATCGTATGATACATGGTCTATTTCCTTTTCTTGTAATTGAGTGGATACAAGAATAGAAAGATGCATATTCTGCCAAGGAGATGTTTTCAAGCTCATCAGGACATGCAATGTATTTGTCCAAAATTGATGGGCAAATAATGTCATCAGAGTCATCTGGTTCTTTTTCCAAAAGTGATGGTTTTTTCAAGACAACTATTTTTTTGTCGTCCGGAGCAGTGTTAATGAAAATAGTCTTCCTGGAGGATGAATGTAGAGGTAACGACAATATGACATGTACTGCTTGTCTAGTAGACATTTGTTGCATGTTCAGAAGCATATTTCCAAGCTTACGTATCATTTCGATCTTTCCATCATTCTCAAGAAGACATTGTTCTTTGATCTTTTTTAAAGCATTTGTCATGGATCTATCAAATTTGGTGATGTAAGAGCTTACATACGTTGTTGTAGCATAAGCATCTAAGATATATTGTGCATCTGTATTTTCCTGCCATAACTCTGGTATCGCTTTTGCAAATGAATTGATCCAAATGTCAGCAGGATCTCTTTTTAGTATTAAGGTAGAACGAGAAAGCAAAGACCGTAGTAGCAAAATGTATTCATCTCTGGTTAGTTGTAGCTCTAGGAGTAATTGTGCAAATGACATGTTTTTATAATATTCCTTATGTTCAATAAGAACAAATACTTTTTTTGCTCTTTGAATGAGATCATCTGGAGCATTTTCTAATGGCTCTAGAATGATGGTACTATCCATAGGAGGCAATGGGAAATTGAATCTACATGTGGAATGTCGATGTTTTCTACATGTTTTTGTGTGACGATGTGTTTGAATTTGAATAAGATTTTGATCAAGTAAAAACGAGTATGTGGATATATAGCGATCAACAAAACTAATAATCTCCTTGTTTGAATTTTTTCCATAAACAGGTGCATTTTGAATCCAAATTAGTCCATGTTCATGCTCATTTCCTCTTTGTTGAAATTCGATCGTAAAAAAAAAATCTTGTATTTTTCCAAACAATGTATTGTTTTTTAACATAAGAGACTTTAGTGCTACTATTTTGTGTCTATAGTAGCGAGTACAAATCACTGGGTGTCTTCTTATTAACGTATCAATATTTTCTTCCAATGCATTGTCTTGTAAGTTTGACAAATGTTTTTCCTCAATTTGTTTCAACGCATTGCATAAAGGTGCCCAAAGGTGTTCTACACTTGTAAAGGTTAAAAAGAACGTAGGAGGACCAAGCTGTCGAATCATTGCAAATAGATCTTTTTTCATATTTTCAAAGTAGTCAGGTGATGTTCTAATTGCTTTCAACGTACGATACCCAATCGGAGATTGGAGTATTTTTACAAGATTGTATTTTGACTTGACATCTCTTGCCAATATTGTTTTGTCCTTTAACTCTCCCATGCGAATTGATATCCAAGCAGTGTTTTTTACTTGTTTTATTATGACTTTAATTGCTTTAAAGAAAATATTCGTGCAATGTGTTTCAAAGTCTATACTTTCATGTTGTAGCTCCCACTGTGATACTTGTTGATAAGAGAAGCGATCGAAAATTTCATTTGGTCGACTAAATCCGTAGAAAAGTGTAGGAAAATTTAGCTCTTCAGAGTATTTGTCTTGGAAAATGCTCAATGGTCGAAAGTTCTCGGAAGGTGCAATTTCTATGATTTTGTTGTCTAAGTCATCTATTAGATGTGTTTCTCCATATCCATGTATCAATGTTTCTGATATTGGTTCTATGTTTATTTCATTTTCATCATCATCTGTTTGTTCCGTTGTTTCTTGAGTATTTGATTGTTGTTTGGCTGTTTCACTAAATATTTTTTCCCAATTAGTATCGATTACAATGCCTTCAATTTTATAAAGTTTGGTTTTGCATAAATCACTCAGCGCAGTCATAATGATCTTTGGCCGAATATTTCCAGATAGATATGCGTTTTTGTATTCCAATTTTCGCTTTAGCATAACTGCAACTGTCAAATTGTCATCTAGACTTCTAGGCAATGCTGTTTGAACTCTATCCAAGTCTGCAGGGACATTGATAATTGAGCCAGTTAGCCCAATTTGTGCTCTTTTATAACCAAGTTGTCTTATCTGTGCAAAGGCTATTCTTGGTGACACCAATCGTTCTTCCAAAGGAGTCAGCATAGTTACAGATGGCAATATGTTATTGTGGTGGATTCGTGTAGGCGATGTAAACATAGGCAATTTCCCATTAGCAATTACTTTCTTGCAAGGTCTACAAATTTGAACAAGTAGCATTGCACATGACACATCTTCTGTATTTGCTAGAGTTTGAAAAGCTAATTTAATTGAGCTGTTCACACAACAAATGTCTTTTTTAAAATGCAGTTGTTTACACACAGAACATGCATGAATAGGTGTGTCTTGAATAACTTTTAAGTATCTAACAACTTCTTTCTTTGCCTTTGTACATTCCTTTTGCTTTTGACGAATGTCCATTCCTTGTCTACGCATATTGTGTTTCAACAAGCACAAGTTTTTTTGTGTATTGTCATCAATGCATGTTTGCATGCTAGTTTTGCTTTTTGAAAATTGCTTAGCTATGCAAGAGTTTTTTTGTTCTATGTTTCCTATCTTTTGTTTTTGCCTCTTTACTTTAATTGCATTTATGTATATTGGTTTGTTCAAGGATCCCTTGTCAATGTTCTTCTCTACAATGTTTTCTTTTGCTATTGTCTATTTGTTCTTTTCAGAATTATCCATTGCAATTGCAGTAGAAGTATTTCTCTTGCAATTGAGCGGAAAGGGAATTTTATTTCCACAATGTTCTTGTAACAAAGGTTGGAAATACGAATGCATTTTATCTATTACATGTTGCATTAGGCATAGAACTTTCGACGATCTATTTGTTGCATAGAATATTGCAATATTTTCTTGCAAATTATTGCTCCATAGATGTATGTTAGTGCCTAGTAGCTCACATAACCATTGGAGAGCAAATCGATCTCCTTCTATATGACCAATGATATATGGCTCTGCCAAATGCATAATATAGGTTTCCCATCCAAAAACAAGAGATGTATCTGCTAATGTGTTTTTATAAAGATATATGTCCAAGCATTTTATTGCTCTAATATCGTTTGAAGCAATAGAATTATAAAATCTTTGCGCAACTGTTTTTCTAACACTTTGTCCATCAGCGAAGTGTGTTAATTTGGAAATTGATTCAAACAAGGAGTCATGATAATTGCCAGGAAGTCGATATGACATTTCAACTTGGTTATGTAGACATTGATTTACATTTGCGCTATGAGGAAGCATATCAACGGTTTGTCTATTGGCTTGCATTGTTTTATATGACAACAACGGTTCGAAGTGGCCAAAAGCTGGTGTGTGGTCATGGAACAATATATTGTAGAAATATTCAAATTTCCCAGAATTGAAATGAAGGTATTTTGTTTCTTTTGTTAATGACCAAACAACGACTGGAACGTTCAACCATTTTGAAAACCACTTGATGCAAAATATATCACCCCATAGTCCATATACACTTTGATCATCTGGCTGCGAAGCAGATTGCGACATGCGATTGAGATATTCGTTGACATTTCCTATGTTATGCAATTCTAGCAAATAGTCAACTGTCAATTCTGTGCGCATTGATAACAATGCAGAGGGATCTTTCTGATCTAGACAAACACGAAAATGATTCACAATTCCTTCTCTTATCTCTATCGATGTGTATCGGAAATGCAATAATATTGCAAGTGTGTCAAACAGGCAATTTCCTGGCTCATAGTGAAAATTTTCTAGTCGAAACAGATTGCTTGTAGCCAAAGCATGATCAATTTGTTCCCAATTAGAATGTTTGATCCCAAGACCATCTCCCCTTAAAACATAATCACTTTTACTTTTGTCTTTTCGCATATTGCCTACAAAAACATTTGCAATAGCATATATTTCTTGCCTTTTTTGTTGTTCTTTTTTCTATGTATCTGGTCGTTTGTATAGGAAAACCTGCAGGCAAGTGAAGTGAAACAGATCCTAAGGAAAAGAAAATAAGAGAAGGGCATGGAATTTTTTCAAGCCATGATGTTGTAAACATTGTAAATTGTTCTTGTCATTGCAAATAAGCAAAGCAAATGAAGGAACATATTGACGACAAACTTTTTTCAAATGAAGTGTATTTTGCCCTCTTAGTAGAATAGAAAAAAACGGGATGTTGATTGCTAACTTGAAATTATTAAATATCCAAGATTTGGTATCAATGCAAAAAAATGCCAATTAGAAAACAAGAAAATTCTATGTCTATGTGTTCAGTTTTTTTTTTGAAACTATATTTGAGTTTGTTATCTTACAAGCACTAAGATGGATTTTTGTAGGAAACTATCTAGCTATGGTTCTGGTTAGAGTGAAAGGTTTCAACGCTTAAAAGGTCGAAGTCACTTTATGAAGAAATATGGATATAATGTTTCTCATCACACATCACTACACACTTGATTTCCTATCCTACTCAGGGGGAATCATTAGATTCAATGCAATATTAGATTCATTGGTGACCTATAACAAAGGGAATCAAACCGAACGCATTACATTGCCTATTTAATGTCGATGAATCATTCTACATAACCTTGTACATATATCTTAAGCAAATATGATGATAAACATAAGCTCAATCTCATATATTAGCATAAAGATTTGGTCCTACCATTCATTAACACTGTACACATATCTAAGGTTATGGAATTACATACATGTAGATCCACGTGATTTACGTGACATCACATATGCTAGTTACCTATTATAAGGTATGGTCTTCATTCTTAGCTTCCATATAATAACAATGTGATAAGTTTATATGTGGTGCTAAGCTTAACCCATGAGCATAACCCTATGTGTTTGTCCATAATCAATTGCACACGTTATTAATAATGCTTATACTATTCTTAAGCTGGGAATCATAATAATCAATACAAGCAACTAATGTCTACTAGTATGAACAACGTATATGTTTAATATGATCGTGATAAGCATTGCTTATTACGATAGCTTAGGTATCGTTATTGCTATGGAGATTACACTCTTCTCTATTTTCCGGCTGCACCAACACTAGATAATTATAGCGAAAGCCATGTAAAACAATCTCCCCTATATGAATAATTACACATAATACATAAGGTTAAATAAATCACTTATAGCTTACATTGGTTACATATCAGTTATTTATGAGACAATTCACAACATACATACTATATTCCTTGATGAGGACTCCCAACAACCTAGATGTATGTTCACTAGCAGGAAACTCAATAAGTTCAGCTTCTTCTTAATGCAAGTTTGGTGAACTTGCTAGGAATCCTCTAGATCATAGTCAAACACACCTATCTCTATTAATATAGTTACATAGACTAACTTGCCTTTGACACACTACACTTACAATATCAATTCACTAGTGACCTATAACAAAGAGAATCAAAGGCAAGTCATTACATTTCCTACTTAATATGGATGAATCATTCTACATCAAAGCTCATTCGCTTTGAAATGGTGACGTAAGTCTTGGAATCGGAAGGTCAAGAGCCGACGGTGCAATGCCATCAGCGCCTGCTCATTTGTTTAATGCATAACAGGATGTTGAAGCCACATTGTAGAGGGCGTTGAAGCCACGTTGAGTGGTGACATAAGCTGAGCTTAACCCATCAGCATAACCCTATGTGTTTGTCCATAATCAATTGCACACGTTATTAATAATGCTTATACTATTCTTAAGCTGGGAATCATAATAATCAATACAAGCAACTAATGTCTACTAGTATGAACAACGTATATGTTTAATATGATCATGATAAGCATTGCTTATTACAATAGCTTAGGTATGGTTATTGCTATGGAGATTACACTCTTCTCTATCTTCCGGTTGCACCAACACTAGATAATTATAGCGAAAGCCATGTAAAACAATCTCCCCTATATGAATAATTGCACATAATACATAAGGTTAAATAAATCACTTATAGCTTACATTGGTTACATATCAGTTATTTATGAGACAATTCACAACATACATACTATATTCCTTGATGAGGACTCCCAACAACCTAGATGTATGTTCACCAGCGGGAAACTCAATAAGTTTAGCTTCTTCTTAATGCAATTTTGGTGAACTTGCTGGGAATCCCCTAGATCCTAGTCAAACACACCTATCTCTATTAATATAGTTACATAGACTAACTTGCCTTTGACACACTACACTTACAATATCAATTCACTAGTGACCTATAACAAGGAGAATCAAAGGCAAGTCATTACATTGCCTACTTAATATGGATGAATCATTCTACATCAAAGCTCATTCGCTCTGAAATGGTGATGTAAGTCTTGGAATCGGCAAGCCAAGAGCCGGCGGTGCAATGCCGTCAGCGTTTGCTCATTTGTTTAATGCATGACAGGATGTTGAAGCCACGTTGTAGAGGGCGTTGCGGGTCTGGTCATTTGTTTAATGCATCGCAGGTTGACATGAAAAAGAGCAGCAGGTTGAAGCCACGTTGAAGCCAACATTCGAGGCATAAAGTCTTGAGCGGGTATGAAAGACACCTGCTAGCTCATAGCGTATTCTAGTTTGTGAGTATTGAAACAAATTGATAAGGTTTGGCTTGTGCCAGGGTGACGGTGCTCCCATGCTTTCATCTTGGTTGGGCGAAGGAGAAGTCCAAGGTTGCGGATCGCGTATTTGTCTGCATTTGTTGCCTTGGTTCAGGTAGATTCAGGGTTTGTTACCTATTGTAGATAAGAAGATACATAGCAACTATGTAAAATTATCTTGTTCGTTAGTCATCGGCCAATCTGAACCCAATAAGACTAGGAAGGTCGAGTGAAGTCAATGCTTTCAACCAATTACTAAACTACAACCAATAAAAACAACCCCTCCTAGAATAGCACAAGCAATGCTTAACATCTCCTTCAAGTGGCAAAATGCATGAACATATGTGCAATAGAACCAGACACAAAGTAAAGGATTAGCAAAGTGAGCCAACATGTGTGTCACTATGCCAAGTTAATATAACCATGCCTCCACATGTGTGGCAAGAGAGGGAGCTCAAGGAAGATGATGTGCCATTAGCGTAACCTACACTCTTCAGGGGATTTGCAGTATGGCAGAAATGGACTTACTCCGGGCATTGTCAAGGCTTAGGCAGAGCGCAGTAGCTGAGTGGTTGGAGCCATTTCACAGCGTTGATGAGTGAAGAAGAAGAACATTGTGCAGCTGCAAAGATGGGCATTCTGGGATTGGGATTGAAGAGACTGTGGTGAGTGTTGTTGTTGTAGGTGTGAAAGATTCCCTTTCATTTCATTACATGGAAGGGATAGGTAATGGGCGTGTCTATTATATTATGTGTCCTGCATAAAAATATGCAGCAACATGGCCCTTAAAACCAAAATTGGACGTCCGACAACTTGCACATAAGATGTCAAATAAATCGGGAAATTCATACTAGCACTACTATTGTGATATTTGCATTATAATCTTATGTCAAGTGGATATAACAGACTATATAATGTATAAAGCAGGTATGCTTGTAGGAGTTTTTGACTTGACGCTTGATTTGGAATAAGTAGGAACAAATGAATGTACTAACAAATGTCCCATAATATGGGAATGTAAGTGATGGTTGAAATACATTGTATTTTTCGTTTATATAGCAGACCACTCGAGCACAAGGTCATAAGGTGACAAATCATTAATAACAAGTCAAACACATGAGAATCATTTACAAATAAATAAATGTAAATAAGTTGATCCTTGCAATGTAAATATATGCATAGGGCCCAAGACCTTAGCACAGAATTTATCCACAACAAAGTTATTACATAAATAGCCACACGAAAAAGAACCATGTATGCACAGGGACAAAGCCTTTTCACACAGAATACGAAACTAAAAACATGTAAACAAAGCATAGACGTATACATACAGAGAATGGGCATATATACACAAGTTTGTAGATAAATAAACCTTGAATCTACGTGAACTAAGGCAACAAAGGCAGAGGAATAGGCGATCCCTGACCTTGGACTTCTCCTTCTGCTACTGCTCTTGCTGCTCCTTTCTCTGTGTCTGTGTGTTTTGTTTTGTGTTCTTCGCCCAACTGAGATGAAACCATGCGAGCACCAATACCCTGGCACAAGCCAAACCTTATGAATTCGTTTGAAAATTCACAAAATAAAATATGCTATGAAACCATAAAACTGACTCACCAGGTGGCGTAGTAGCTGTCTTTCGTAGCCGATCAAGATTTTATGACTTGAATGTTGGCTTCAACGTGTCTATTCAAAGTGGCTTCAACGCCCTTTTCACTGTCATGTCAATTGGGGCAAGTTCTATGATTCATTAAACAAATGAGCAGACCCTGACAGCATCGCACCACCGACTCTTGGGGTGCCTATTTCAAGACTCACGCCATCATTTCACAGCGAACGACATTTGACATAAATCATTTTTTATAAAATTTAGTTTAATAAAAAATAGATTATAACAATGTAAAACCATATACATAAAAAAAATTAAACTCAAGTGCGAGGAAAATTAAGTAGATTAATTAATAGGGTACGAGCGATCCATATATTTCCTGCCACGCAGGATATAATAATAATAATAATAGCATGAGTATGATTGTAACTTGGCAATGATACACTAATTAAAACCTCATTGTTAGAGACAACCTGAAAAATGCTCTAGCATTGCTCGCAACCAGGTCTGGAATTTGACGGCCTAAAGAACGTTTTTAGGCCGAAATTTTTTTTCAGTTCTTAAACCTATTTGACAGTAAAAAAAAAATGCTGGTAGGTCAACAACTACCTCCATTAACAATTTCAAACCGTTGATTCGACATTTACAGGGTTAAGGCCCATGCCATAAATTTTAATAAGTGGTGATCACCGTTTGACAAGACAATTCAAGCAAGCAGACTTGCAGTGACCCATTCCATGCACCAACACGATAGCAGCTACAAAGGTGAATGCACACCAATAATTGACATTCACCTAAATTTGACAGGTGCATTGACATCCAAACGTGTAGCAACAACATAGCAGGGAAGAACAGCAAGCACAAAAAATGCTAGCATATAGACAAACATAGAGCAGCACGACGAGCTGTTTTTCCTTCCACTTAGAGAGGCCTTGCAAAAAAGAAAACTAAATTAGATACTGCTATGAAATTAACACACAAACATAGTTCTATTCCGACCACAAGATAATGATAATAACATAGACAAAATGCATAATGCATAAAACCAGCAGGCACACAAAAGTAAAAAATGCTACTAATAGTAATCTTATGCATGAATCAAGAAAAAATCCTAGGCTTGTGAAAGAAGCATTTTGGTGCATATCAATGTGTGAAAGAAGCATTTTGCTGCATATCAATGGCTGCCTGACGCAACGAAGATGCCTCTTCTTCCTTCAAGTTAGTGTTTGCAATTTAGAGCAATGTTGCTCTTGCTTCAACAAAGAGAGTCAACATTTCAATCTTGCTCTCCCTGTTTGTTAAATCTATAGAGGACATCTCCAAACCAGAAATTCCTTTGAGAAGTCCAAACCAAACAACATTGTTATTTGCTAAGAATATTTTGGTAAATTTATGAGATAGAGTCAAATTTCAAAACCTTAAAATAGAACAACAAAAAACAATATTGAATTATGTATATACTGAAACTATGGATACATTGCAAGATAGATGAGCTGAAGTAATAGAATAGTGGAGGAAAATAATGGACTCTAACAGAACAATTGTTAAAAGAATGGTGAAAATCCACAACATCGGTTGTCGAGGTACCTCTCATCTCCTCAAGACTTTTATTTAATTTAATTTTTACAAAATTACTGCATTTTGTTAGTTTGTCCTCTCTAAGTTCATTGGTGAAAGTTCATCAATTCGATCATTAGTGAATTACATATGACAAAATCCCTAAAATGATATATCTGTGAAAATAAACCATACTCCGGCTTTAAAAATATGAAAAGTTTACACTCAGATCAGTGGAACTTTACATAATATTTGCATGCTTTTTAGGTTTGGCTATGTATACATAAAGCTTTGACAGAGAACATGGAATAAAAGTCCAATGGTCGATAGGGTTTTAGCCTATTTTTTATTAATTTTATGGTATATTAATTTGACACTATTTAAATTTGTATAAAACCTAAACTGAAATGGACAGAAAATACAAGACCGTCGTCAAATTCCCGTTTGACACGCAAAATAAATTTGAATTTCCAGCCCTGTTCACAATCTCCAAGGGGTTGCAAAGCGAAACCTTCAGGAAACAAAACGAAAATGGTGAGTCTTGAGAGGCTTCTCAAAGGAGAAAACCCTCATTGCATCTACCGAGGTTGAAGTACAATGTATTTAAATGGATATTAAGACCCATGAACTACCAACTTTTTCATACGCATTGAGTTATCAACCAGCTAGCTGGCTATATTAATGATCATCGTAAACATAAGCTCTACGATGGACAATATCAACAATACATGCAGTTACAATTCGACGTTGAAGCATAACTTATGGTTAAGCGAGATCATGCTAAGATATCCAGGTTCGAATCCATAACTTATGTAATCATTGAGTACCTGCAAAAAAAATTAATATGCTTTAGCTTAATGCTAAGCAAGCCACCCAACGTGGCATCATAGACAAGCTCAAAGGCACAGTGTATAACTCTCCATCATATTCCAAGCTCCACAAGTACACTCGAACTACATAACTCTCCAAAGAAATTGCCAACACACGAATCAACCCCTGACCCACACAAAAAATCCCTAAAATGATATATCTGTGGAAATCAACCATGCTTCGACTTTAAAAACATCAAAAGTTTATAGTCAGATCAGTGGAAGTTTACATAATATTTGCATGCTTTTTAGGTTTGGCTATGTATACATAAATCTTGCACAGAGAACATGGAATAAAAGTCCAATGGCCACTAGGGTTTTAGGCTATTTTTTATTAATTTTATGGTCTATTAATTTGACACTCTTTAAATTTGTATAAAACGTAAACTGAAAGCCGCAGAAAATACAAGACCGTCATCAAATTTGCGTTTGACATGCAAAATAAATTTGAAATTCCAGACTTGCTCGCAACCTCCAAGGGTTGCAAAGCGAAACCTTCAGGGAACAAAATGAAAATGATGAAGTCTTGAGAGCCTTCTCCAACGACAAAACCCTCATTGCATCTACCGAGGTTGAAGTACAATGTATTTAAATGGATATTAAGACCCATGAACTATGAACTTTTTCATACGCATTGAGTTATCAACCAGGTAGTTCGCTATATTAGTGATCATCGTAACCATAAGCTCCACGATGGACAATATCAACGATACATGTAGTTACAATGTGACGTGGAAGCATAACTTATGGTTAAGCGAGATCATGCTAAGATATCCAAGTTCGAATCCATAAATCATGTAATCATTGAGTACCTGCAAAAAAATTTAATATGCTTCAGCTTAATGCTAAGCAAGCCGCCCAACGTGGCATCATACATAAGCTCAAAGGCACAGTGTATAACTCTCCATTATATTTCAGGCTCCACAAGTACACTCGAACTACATAACCCTCCGAAGAAATTGCCGACACAGGATTCAACCCCTGACCCGCATGAAAACACACCACAGCAAGCTGAAATCAAAACCCCAAACCCAAATCCGAATGAAAGCGCTCAAAATCAAAACCGAGAAATCGTTCTTCGTAAATTTCCCCTAGAAACGGTCCATGGAAGCTACAAAACCGGCGGCATTCCTTTATGCTGACATCCTTCTCGCTCTTAAGTAAACCGCGCACTGAACTCAAAGGTCTGCAACTCCATTTCTACTATTCTCTTCGGCCCCGAGACCTTAGTAGAGAATTTATGCACAACAAAGTTATTACATAAATAGCCATACGAAAAACAAACTATGTATGCACAGGGACAAAGCCTTTTCAGACAGAATACGAAACTAAAAACCTGTAAACAAAGGATAGATGCATACACAGAGAAAATGAGCATATATACACAGGTTCGTAGAGAATGAGCATAGACGTAAACCTTTTCTTCGGCGCTGAGACCTTAGCAAACAATTTATCCACAACAAAGTTATTACATAAATAGCCATACGAACAAAACCTATGTGTGCACAGGGACAAAGCCTTTTCAGACAGAACACAAAACTAAAAACATGCAAACAAACAATAGACGTATACACACAGAGAATGAGCATATATACACAGGTTCCTAAACAATGAGCATAGACGTAAGCCTTTTCTTCGGCCCCGAAACCTTAGCACATGAAACAAACGCAGACGAATATGCCATCCACGACCTTGGACTTCTCCTTCGTCCAACCAAGATGAAACCATGGGAGCACCATCACCCTAGCACAAGCCAAATTTTATCAATTCGTTTCAACACTCACAAACTAAAATACGCTATGAACTAGCAGGTGTCTTTCATAACCACTCAAGAATTTATGGCTCGAATGTTGCCTTCAACGTGGCTTCAACCTACTGCTCCCTGTCATGTCAACCTGCCATGCATTAAACAAATGACCAGACGTGCAACGTCCCCATTTCAAGACCTACGTCACCAGTCAATGTGGCTTCAACGCCCTCTACAACGTGGCTTCAACATCCTGTCATGCATTAAACAAATGAGCAGACGCTGACGGCATTGCACCGCCGGCTCTTGGCGTGCCGATTCCAAGACTTACGTCACCATTTCAGAGCGAATGAGCTTTGAAATAAATAATTTTTATAAAATTTAGTTTAATAAAAAAAACATTGCAACTATGTAAAACCATATAGCTAAAAAAAAATTGAACTCGAGTACGAGCTAGACTAGGTAGACTAGATAGGTGATAATAGGGTCCGAGCGATCCATTTATATTCTGCTACGCATTGTTATGAAATTTAAACATTACATTAAACTAAATTACTAAATTAAATATTCAATGCAACATACTTTATCTCATCCTAACAATCCCATACTTCGATTAAGTTGCAGCTAAAGTCTATAACATAATCCCATGTTCTGATAAAGCTATTGAACTAATGAATCTATTAGACTTTTGATAATGGTGAAGTCCAATCTAATAACCATTTCCAAAAAATGCTCCACAACCCCATCTTTCAATAAGGTCATAATTAAGGAATTTTTTACATTTTAAAATTTGAAAATATAAAGTATAAGTGACTTCCAAATTAATAATTTTTTAAAGCTCTTTTCCATTTCTCGAATTATGTAAAAAAATATGTGGAAAAATATTACAGAATAACAATTATTACACGTTTTTATTTAAAGATATTTTGCAGTTATTTTAAATGATATATGCCTTTGATTTTTTTGGTTTAATTAAGGAAGAGAATCGGTATTTTTGTTTGAATATTCTAGTGAAAATTATTTTAAATAAAGAAAGTTTAAATATCACTTATCAACCAGGTAGTTCGCTATATTAATGATCATAGTAAACATAAGCTCCATGATGGACAATATCAATGATACACGTAGTTACAATGTGACATGGAAGCATAACTTATGGTTAAGCGAGATCATGCTAAGATATCCAGGTTCGAATCCATAACTCCTGTAATCATTGAGTGCCTGCAAAAAAATTTAATATGCTTTAGCTTAATGCTAAGCAAGCCACCCAACATGCCATCATAAACAAGCTCAAAGGCACAGTGTATAACTCTCCGTTATATTCTAGGCTCCACAAGTACACTCGAACTACATAACCCTCCAAAGAAATTGCCGACACACGAATCAACCCTTGACCCACACGAAAACACGCCAGAGCAAGCTGAAATCAAAACCCCAAACCCAAATCCGAATGAAAGCACTCAAAATCAAAACTGAGAAATCGTTCTTCGTAAATTTCTCCTAAAAACAATCCATGGAAGCTACAAAACCGGCGGCATTCTTTTATGCTGACATCCTTCTCGCTCTTATGTAAACCGCGCACTGAACTCAAAGGTTTGCAACTCCATTTCTGCTATTCTCTTCGGCCCCGAGACCTTAGCAGAGAATTTATCCACAACAAAGTTATTACATAAATAGCCATATGACAACACGAAACTAAAAACATGTAAACAAACCATAGACATATACACACAGAGAATGAGCATATATACACAGGTTCGTAAACAATGAGCATAGACGTAAGCCTTTTCTTCGGCCCTGAGACCTTAGCACATAATTTATCCACAACAAAGTTATTACAAAAATAGCCATACGAAAAAACCTATGTATGCACAGGAACAAAGCCTTTTCAGACAGAATACAAAACTAAAAACCTGTAAACAAAGCATAGACGTATAGACACAGACAATGAGCATATATGCATAGGTTCGTAGATAAATAAACCCTAAATCTACCTGAACTAAGGCAACAAACGCAGACGAATAGACGAGCCGTGATGTTGGACTTCTCCTTCTGCTGCTGCTTCTCCTCTCTCCGTGCACGAACAACTAACAAACCCTGAATCTACCTGAACCAAGGCAACAAACGCAGACGAATACACGATCCCTGACCTTGGACTTCTCCTTCTCCCAACCAAGATGAAACCATGGGAGGACCGTCACCCTGGCACAAGCCAAACCTTATCAATTCGTTTCAATACTCACAAACTAAAATACGCTATGAGCTAGCAGGTGTCTTTCATACCCGCTCAAGACTTTATGCCTCGAATGTTGGCTTCAACCTGCTACTCCCTGTCATGTCAACTTGCCATGCATTAAACAAATTACCAGACCCGCACCGTCCCCATTTCAAGACTTACATCACCACTCAACCTGGCTTCAACGCCCTCTACAATGTGGCTTCAACATCCTGTCATGCATTAAACGAATGAGCAGACGCTGACGGCATACACTCGAACTACATAACCCTCCAAAGAAATTGCCGACACACAAATCAACCCCTGACCCGCACGAAAACACGCCACAGCAAGCTGAAATGAAAACCCCAAACCCAAATCCGAACGAAAGCACTCAAAATCAAAACCGAGAAATCATTCTTCGTAAATTTCTCCTAAAAACGGTCCATGGAAGCTACAAAACCGGTGGCATTCCTTTATGCTGACATCCTTCTCGCTCTTAAGTAAACTGCGCACTGAACTCAAAGCTTTGCAACTCCATTTCTGCTATTCTCTTCGGCCCCGAGACCTTAGCAGAGAATTTATCCACAACAAAGTTATTACATAAATAGCCATACGAAAAAACAAACTATGTATGCATAGGGACAAAGCATTTTGAGACAGAATACAAAACTAAAAACCTGTAAACAAAGCATAAACGCATACACACAGAAAATGAGCATATATACATAGGTTCGTAGAGAATCAGCATAGACGTAAGCCTTTTCTTCGGCCCCGAGACCTTAGCAAACAATTTATCCACAACAAACTTATTACACAAATAGCCATACGAAGAAAACCTATGTGTGCACAGGGACAAAGCCTTTTCAGACAGAATACGAAACTAAAAACATGTAAACAAACCATAGATGTATACACACAGAGAATGAGCATATATACACAGGTTCGTAAACAATGAGCATAGACGTAAGCCTTTTCTTCGGCCCCGAGACCTTAGCACAGAATTTATCCACAACAAAGTTATTACATAAATAGCCATACGAAAAAAACACTAGGTATGCACAGCGACAAAGCCTTTTCAGACAGAATACGAAACTAAAAACATGTAAACAAAGCATAGACGTATACAAACAAACAATGAGCATATATGCACAGCTTCGTAGATAAATAAACCCTGAATCTACCTGAACTAAGGCAACAAACGCAGACGAATAGACGATCCGCGACGTTGGACTTCTCCTTCTGCTGCTGCTGCTCCTCTCTCCATGCACAAACAGCTAACAAACCCTGAATCTACCTGAACCAAGGCAACAAACGCAGATGAATACCTCCTCCGCCCAACCAAGATGAAACCATGGGAGGACCGTCACCCTAGAACAAGCCAAACCTTATCAATTCGTTTCAATACTCACAAACTAGAATACGCTATGAGCTAGCAGGTGTCTTTCATACCCGCTCAAGACTTTATGCCTCTAATGTTGGCTTCAACATGGCTTCAACTTGCTGCTCCCTATCATGTCAACCTGCCATGCATTAAACAAATGACCAGACCCGCACGGCCCCCATTTCAAGACGTACGTCACCACTCAACGTGGCTTCAACGCCCTCTACAACGTGGCTTCAACATCCTGTCATGCATTAAACAAACGAGGCTTCAACATCCTGTCATGCATTAAACAAACGAGCAGACGCTGACGGCATCGCGCCGCCGGCTCTTGGGATGCCGATTCCAAGACTTACGTCACCATTTCAGAGCGGATCAGCTTTGAAATAAATAATTTTTATAAAATTTAGTTTAATAATTAAAACATTGCAACTATGTAAAACCATATAGCTAAAAAAAAAATTGTACTCGAGTACGAGCTAGACTAGGTAGACTAGGTAGGTGATAATAGGGTCCGGGCGATCCATTTATATCCTGCTACGCAAGACATAAAAAAACAAACGATAATAATTATTAATAATATTAATTTAATATGCCATTTGATAAATTATGATATAACCAATTGTGATCACAACGAATTATCTCTAACAACATTAATCATAAACAAATTTTCTACGAACGATAATAATAATTAATATATTAATTTAATATGACATTTGATAAATTATGATATAACCAATTGTGATCACAATGAATTATCTCTAACAACTTTAATCACAAAAAAATTGCTTTTAATGAGTTTTGATCAATGAATTTTTTAGATCACAAGAAAGAAAATCTAACCAGTTAGATAATAACAACTTATGATCACAATGAATTTTAATCCAATGACTTGTCATCACAGTGAATTTTGATTTGATTTTTCTTCATAAATTCATCTTAAAAGTTGTTGTGATGACTTTGAACTATCAAAACAAAAATACTCAAACATTAGAGAGAAACGCTTACACAAAAGAGCACCAAAATTGAACTGAAAGAGGGATCAAGTTTATTTGCTAGCAATACTCTCTAAAATGAAGAAGTGTCAATAGAAGACAACTCATTTGATGAACATGAAAGGCCTATGTATTTAAGATTTATGAAACATATACGAATTAAATTGAAGAGAATATATATATATATATATATATATATATATATATATATATATATAGAGAGAGAGAGAGAGTAGTTTCACCAAAGCTGAAAATGCCGATTATCTCTAAAATCTCATCGAAAATGGAGATATTGATAATGAGTTTGGAAAATGAGTTTGTTTGTGTTTATGCAATCCAAACTACTAGGTTTGTAACTCAAATATTACAATTATAAACATGTGTACATGTTTTGGTTATAAAAGTGCATGCATGTTATTAAGTCATGTATGTGATATTTTGACATAAAATAATAAACATGTAAAAATCCCTCATGCAAACATGTTTCAAAAGACCATCTTTAGCACTACAACCTTGATTTAAGGGCATATGACCTATTTTTCTCCTCCAGCCATTGCTAGTACCCCTAGACTCACCCACTTTGTGCAAAATTGCACAATAGTGTTTGTGATACCATAGCTTGAAGGTGAAAGAACTGATAGACATGGCATGTGTCATGGTTAGAGACATTGTTCAAAATACTTGAGGTTTGGAGCATTATTTTCCTTTGTAAGGCCCTTGTTTCCTTTTTACTATTTTCTATAGCCCTTACCCATCATTTCTACCCCAAAAAATCATGAAGGCAATAACCCAATTATATTTCAAAGATCCCATAGAAAGGCTCTATGTGGTGTTTCAGTGCAACTTTTATCATGCTTGATCCCAAGAAACCTTCTGAAATTATTAAATCCCTTCGTGTCCTTTTCTAAGCATTGTTAGGACCCAAATACCCATAAGTCTGGTTGATAATATCATAATTTATGTTTGCATACCTTCCATAATTAGAAGATCCCCAAAAGAGGACATGTTTTGAGGGTTGTAGGTGTTTCTCATGGAAATTGAGCCAATGAAGCTTAATTTAGGGCACAAGGCCATTGTTTCCCTTTCCAAATTCTTCTTTAAATCATAGGACCCATTTGTGGTTCAAAACTAACTTAGTTATTGTACCCCTATCCCACTTTAAGGTGTTGGTTACCATATAAACGTCATGTGTGGTGGTTTGAGGACTCAACCATGACACTTAATCCTAAAAAGTAAGGTATAGGGTCTAAGTCTATTATTTTCTTCCCTTGACAATATGTGAGGATCCCATACTTATTTGGCATGCCCAAGACCTTGTAATGGTACCCATATGTATCTCATATGTCAAAGACTTGCTAGAGAGGGATTTTGTCATTTTGTATATTTGTTGTTAATGGTTGTTGAGCTCAAGAAGTTTCAATTAGGGTAAAGATTTTTGTTTCCATCTTAACCATGTTTATTCCTTCAAACCTATTTCAAATGCACAAAACAAAATTCACAATGGAAGCTATTTGTATCCTTGGAAATTCTTCCAGCACTAATTGTGGTTGGTATAGTTGTCTTGCATGAGGTTGAGGGTTTGGATTTCCTAAATTCATTTTATTTTGTTTGTTCAACAATTACAAATTTAGGATATGGAGATCAAAGGTTTTCAATAGAAGGGGGACACATATTGGTTGTTGTTTGGATCTTGGTCAGTACCATATGCCTTGCTTAGTTCTTTTTGTACCTAGCTAAGGCAAGAACTGAAGGTAGGTAACAATCATTGGTGCATTGGGTTCTGACCCACAAGACTACCATTATGGAACTTGAAGCAGTAGATATGGATTCTGATGGAGTTCTGAGGTATAGTATATATGGTGTTCTTTCCATAAAAAAAACTTGTATCTGTGTTGTAGTACCTAGGAAAAGTGTTCATAAGTCGCATTTTATCCTCCAAATTGCAATTATATATGACATTTTCTGAATAAATGGTTGACTAATTAGAGAAATTTAAATCAATGGTTATGGTTGATCCAATCTTTCCTTCTAGCTCATAGCACAATATCTTCAAACATTCTATTTAGAATTTCATATGGGATGGAACTCTAATTTAATTTTGCTTTGCAATGTTGCAAAAATTGCTACTTATAAGTTGAAAGAGATGGGGGAGATTGGAGAGGAAGATGTGGCGCCTGTATTTAAACAGTTTTATTAGCTTGATGCATACCACTCGGGTTTCTGACAGTATCTAACTTGAAAATTGCACAACAAGAACAAGCAAATTAAGAAAATATTACATGCAGTAAGATTAGCAATTTAATGTATTCTCTGGTGTTTGATTTATATGCTGCTAATCTTTCGACCTGTTTTGTACTATTATTTTTTGATAGATAATGCTTTTGGGTATTCTTTATCATCTTCTCAGAATGTGATAACTTATTACTAACTCCATGAACTTCTATGAAAAACAATTGAAGGAATTGGAAGGCTAAAATTGATATATATTGGCTTTGATATATCCATGGCTATTGTAAGAATCAAGCATTCCTCTAATAGGCCTTGGCCTAATTGAAGGTGATATTTACAAAATATTAAAGTGCGTATCTTCTTCTTAGTGTTAGGAATATCTTGCATGAGCTCTATTTCTATGTTCTTCGATGTATATGTAGTTCCAAATAGAGGAAATGATTATGTAGTATTGCTACTTACTAGTTGTTACTTGATATATGTGATATCAATTGTTAAAGTTCAAAATGCTCATTAGATGCCTGACTTTTTCATGTTTGTAACATTATATAGAATAAAAGAAAATATGTTCTCTAGTAGTTGTGTAGTGAATTGGAGAATGACAGTTTTGGAATTTTGAAATCGTTTGGTCATGACCTATCACAAGTCATACATATGATGTACATATATTATGGAATTCAAATTGGATGAAAAACTTAACTATTGAATTTTTGTTTAGTTTTTAATTTCATCCTCGTTGATGATTTTGTACACTTGTCACATGATTTGATAGTGCTATTGCATTCATTTAAGGTTCGATGTTTTTAATCTTTAAAATTTTATGAATGACTTATGAGTTATTAATGGGATTTGATTTTCAATCGGAACATATTTACTTAAAGATCGTGCACCTGTATGAATGTCACAACTATAAAGATCATAAGTAGAGGTATAGTTGTGAGGTAAAATTCATTAAGCTTTGCTCCACTAGAATTTTGGGGAAATTTCCACCCTCATGATGTGACACCAGGGTTACTCGTGAAGAGCATTGCTTAATCTTAGAGCTAACATAATCTCTCTCTCTCTCTCTCTCTCTCTCTCTCTCTCTCTCTCTCTCTCTCTCTCTCTCTATCTGTGTGTGTGTGTGTGTGTATGATTTCTTTCTTATCCAAGGATAACCTTGCAGGTGTCCGTCCATGCTTCCCTATAATATCCACTTCGAGGGTGGCTCAGTTGTCAATTATAGTAGTAGCCATGTAATAGCCCAACAGGTTGTTTCCTGAATGATCAGTTTTTTCTCTTTAAGCCTAAGACATAACTAAGTAATCAAGATCTAATCAAATCGAGTATTAAACACATCACTTAACACCTAAGGGAGGGATGCCAATAGTTTCACACTTAATAACCATAAATAACAATACCTAGGTAACATAAGGATAGCATAACTTTAAACAAGAAAGGATGCAAATGAATTTGAACCCTCGTTCTTTAAGAAGAAACAATGAAATCAAAGCATTAGTCTCTGAGATGCATGATGTATCTGAGTTGTTGGGATCCAAAGTGAAACTAAAATGCAAATCAACTCGATCGCAAAAAATAGCAATACAGAGGGGGATAGTTGGATGAGGACATGGAATTAGATATAAATACAGTCCTTGTGAGATCTAGTACATCTTTTTCACAACAACTCTGCCTAATTCTTCCTTCTTTACAAAACACCTATTTGGTTTAAGTTTCTCATTTTCATCCATTTCACCCTCCAACATCAGCCTATCGACATCTCATCGCACCTTCTTGGGAAAATTGCTAATATTACATTTATGTAACAATTATTACCTACTTTAAAACTACTATTTGTAATACCCCGAGTTTTGACTTGGAATGTATTTAACCAAAATTATGTAAATGATGTAAATATGCTAGTATGAATTCCGAGTGCGGAGCTCAAGGCCAAGGATAGAATAGCAAATTGTTAGGCATCTATGATGTATATATTTCATTCGGGCCGTATGGTGGGCTTGTCATGCTAAGTTGAAAGATATGTAAATATTATATTGCATAACTGATAAAATAGTCCAAGATGGCTATGTAATGAGCACCAAAGGGGCTATGATTCCACCAGAGGCGAAGAGGAAAGGGGGCCTATGGGAAACTAAATCCTTTGTTGCTAAGTGTCAACCTTAGGAATCATCATATTTCTAATATGTGATTTGAATAAGCCAATGACATCCTTCAGACTAGTGAACCCAATCATCGAATGCATGTGTGAGGTTGGTGGGAAAAGTCACCTGAAGCAATTATTGAAGCATGGGGCTGATTACACTTTTGGGATAGTTTTATCACATGTCAAAAGTCTATCTGTAGCTCCGAGGAGTACTTTATTCTATGGTTAGAAGCTATGTCAGTTTTATTTTCACCATTAGCTCATATCCCTTGGAGTCAACCCTCATTCTATGATTCTTTTAGGCAGATCTACAATACATAGAGCCCTTGGTGGTTGTTCTAAACCATTACCAAACTGTGTATAACCCATAAATTAAAAATTAGAAACTAGAGTGTAGATTTGAAGGGAAAAATAGATGGTTGTAGGTGAGAAAAGAGGTTGGGAAAGCTAGAAGCCTTACCCAGGAATCTTTTCTACTCACAGGTGCTTGAGAATCCACAAATTGAAGCTATAGGTGGTTTTCCTACAACACATATCGGACTGGACTTCTTGTATGCACACACTTGTTGATGTATATGTAACTTCGGAATGTATTTCATCTATGTATTTTATTGTACTCCTATAGAGATGTATTATTCCTCTATACGGAAGTGTCGTCATTTGTATTGACAAGTGTTGCAAGTGTCGTAACTTGCCGATGGGTTATTAGACCACCATGTGTGGGGTCGGCCCTGATTAAGTTAACCTGGGGTTATTAGGCTGAGTTAGACAAGTCGGCCACATAGGTTTATTAGGCTACTCAGAACAAGTATAAATAGAGAGCAGGATCTCTCTATTTGATCATCGCATCTCATTATTCACTTGTACATCACTCGGAAAGTGGCACACTAGTTGAGGAGGAGGACGAGCTGCTAGTAGAAGACTATCTCTTGTACTTTGGTTGTATCATTGCTCTTTCTATCTCTGAGGAAGTTGTGGGGTTTTTTCACCTTTATGGTTTTCCCCAGTGAAACTCTGTGTGTCTATTGTCTCATGTGATTGCTTGGTGTGATTGATATGCATTGTTATAGTTGATATACTGTACATGTTATTCTCTCAGTAAAGATCCTAGAGTATATTGAATTAATGCTCAAAAATTAACATGGGGTCAGAGCTTCCTTGAGAAGAAGACATTGTGCAGTGGCGAAAACTAGGGTTTCTTGTTTATTGGGTTTCTCTCCACATACTTTGGAAAAACAGTAAGCTAGATTGAATCTACTCATCAAGGAGAATCTATCTGTCCAATCAGAATTCAATTCTGAGCACTTTCAGTTTTGGCTCTAAACATTAGGGTTTCCTCAAAAATAGAAATTTCTGAAATATGAAGACATAGCTGGAAGCTCCTTGGAAAAATCGAATTTTAGAGCTTTGGATCAATATTTTTGGTTGGGTGAAGCTCCGGGAAACTCAAACCCTAATTCAGGGTCCTCCCTAGTGAATCCGAGAGATTGAAAAGCATTTCTGAAGGGTGAATCTTTGCAGTTTTCAAATTCTGAATATACTAGGATGATCAGCTCATCAAGGCACATCTTTCTATCTTTCCAGAATTTTGAAATTCACATTTTGAATTTTTAGGGTTTCTCTAAGAAACCCTAATCCGAGACCAGGTTCAGATCTCAGCAAATCAAGTGGTAAGACCTATATCTTTTCTATTTCCATTTGAAGCACTCTTTAAAAATGTCTCACCACACCAAGTTTGAAGATCAGCTTGAAGGGGTTGATAACTTCCGAGCATGGAAGTATAGGATTGGGTTAATCCTAGAAGAAAATGAATTGGATACTTACATAAGGGAAGAGGTCCTTGTCTCAGAGGAAGAAGAGGCTAAAGCCCTCCACAAGAAGAACTTGGTCAAGGCAAAGAGGATCATTGTTGATTCTATCAAGAACCATCTCATTCCACATGTGTCATCTCTAAAGACACCCAAAGAGATGTTTGATTCCCTGACCAAGCTATTTGAAGGAAAGAACATAAATCGGAAGATGACCCTGCGGAACCAATTGAAAGGGGTAAAGCTTCAGAATGGAGAAACCATTCAATATTATTTTTCTAGGGTCTCTCAGATCAAGGAACAACTTGAAGCGATGGATGAAATGGTGGAGAATGGTGAAATTGTCATAACCACTCTGAATGGCCTACCTAGGTCATGGAATTCCTTTATTCAAGGAATTTGTGTAAGAAGGAAGTTGATCTCCTTCAGCAGACTACGGGAGGAATGTTCTAAAAAAGAAGCAAGGCTTGTAGCCCGAGAAGAGAAGATGGGAAATGAAGATCAAGCTCTCACATCACACACCAAGAAAGGAAAATCCAAGAGGGAGCATTCTCATGCCAGGAAATCTTCACACTACCATCAACATAAAAATAAGAAAGATCTCAGATGCTTCACATGCAATGAGAAGGGACACTTTGATGCAAATTGTCCCAAGAACAAAAGGGACAACAACAACAACTTCAACAAGAAGAAGAAGAGTAACAAAAGAAGATATCATGCTCATGCTGCTGAGGATGAAGAACCTCCCAAGAAGAAGGCTAGATCAGATAGTGATGACTCATCAAGCGAAGATGAATATGTTCTAATATGCGCTCTCATGGGTACTATCTCTCATGGTTGTAATGATTGGCTTATTGACAGTGGGGCTTCCAAACACATGACTGGGTTTAAAGAATCTTTTGTAAACCTATCTGAACATGAGTCACCCCATAAGGTGAAACTTGGGGATGACTACCAATATCCTATCAAAGGAAGTGGTGAATCCTCCTACAATCTAGACTCTGGGAAGTCTTCGAAGATGAAAGAAGTTCTATATGTCCCTAGGCTCAAGAAGAATCTACTCTCCATATCTGCACTAGATGCAAAAGGTATGAGAGTTGCATTTATAGATGGCCAAGTACTTATGTGGCCAAAAGGTAAAACTATAGATGATGCAGTGGTGATTGGAGAGCAAGAGGGAGGATTATATAAATTGAAGGGACAACCTGAACATGCCATGGTACATGAATCCATGGAGCCAAGTGAACTTTGGCATAGAAGGCTTGCTCATGTGCACTATAGAGCACTACCAATTGCAAGCAAAGCTGTAGAAGGTCTTCCTGAAATCAAGACCAAGCATGAAGGTGTTTGCAAAGGCTGTGCAAAAGGAAAGAACATAAAGAAGGCATTTCCAAGCAGTGAAAGCAAATCAAAAGGAATCTTGGAATTATCCACTCCGATGTATGCGGTCCGATGTCATCCAGTTCTCTGATTTGGTATGTTTACTATATCTCTTTCATTGATGACTTCTCCAGGAATACTTGGGTTTATTTCTTGAAGAACAAAGATGAAGTGTTTGATAAGTTCAAGGAATTCAAAGCCTTGATGAAAAATCAAACTGATAAGAAAATAAAGACATTCAAATTAGACAATGGCAGAGAATTCACTTCAGGTGACTTCAAGAAGCTATGCAGTGATTCAGGGATTAAGAGGGAGTTGACCGCTCCTTACAATCCACAACAGAATGGAGTTGCAAAAAGGAAGAGTTGAACAATCATGGAAGCAGCACGGGCAATGCTGCATGACTAGGATCTTCCTATGCATCTATGGGTAGAAGCAGCTAGAACAGCTGTTTATGTGCAGAACATAACACCTCACAAGATATTGGACAACAAGACACCAGAAGAAGTCTTCACCGGTAAGAAACCTGAGGTCAGCCATCTCAGTATATTTGGTTGTCCAGTATACACACATGTTCCAAAGGAAAAGAGGACAAAGCTAGATCCTTCAGGAAAGAAGGGTATCTTTGTGGGGTACAGTGAAAGCTCAAAGGCTTATAGAATATACTTTCCAGGGTTCAAGAAGATTGATGTCAACAAGGATGTAACATTTGATGAAAATTCAGCCTTCATCAAATCAAGAAAGACACCTGTTGAAGATCATGAAGAACCAAAGGAAAACAGATTTCAAGACACTACCATGACTGAATCAATTCCAGAAGCAGATCGTGAAGTTGAATATCCACAAATACCTGTAGATCCACCTCATGAGAATAACTCTCACAAGAGGAAACCTGCATGGGCTAGAGAGCTCATTCAAAATGCCGAAAGATATGGCATTCTAGAAGAAGAACACAAAGCAAAGAAGAGAACTAGATCACATACCAGCTATGTTGCTTTACTCTGTGATATCATGAACAAAGAACCTTCCAGTTATAAAGAAGCAGCGGAAAAGAAAGAATGGAAGGATGCCATGGTCGAAGAATACTAGTCAATCATGAAGAATGATGTTTGGGATGTAATCCCAAGACGTGAAGGGAAGTCAGTGGTGACTTCCAAGTGGATCTACAAGATCAAGCATGCTGCAGATGGCAGCATAGAGAAATACAAAGCAATATTTGTAGCTCGTGGCTTCTCCCAGAAAGAAGGGCTTGATTATGAAGAGACTTTTGCTCCTGTGGCCAGATACACTTCCATTAGAACAGTACTTGCTCTGGCTATAGTGATGAAATGGAAGATACACCAGATGGATGTCAAGACAGCTTTCTTGAATGGTGTAGTCGAAGAGGAAGTGTATGTGGAGCAGCCACTTGGTTTTGAGATGCATGACAGAGAAACATATGTGTGTAGGTTGAAGAAAGCCTTGTATGGCTTGAAGCAAGCTCCTAGGACTTGGTATGGTAGGATGGACAGCTTTATATCCAGTTTAGGCTTTACCAAAAGTAAAGCAGATTCCAACCTTTACTACAAGGTTGAGGAAGGAAATCCAGTGATACTACTGTTGTATGTGGATGACCTAGTTGTTACAGGAGAAGATAGTTTGATTGTTGATACCAAGAGGAATCTTGTTGCCGAGTTCGAGATGAAGGACTTGGGGATGCTGCACTATTTTCTAGGCATGGAGGTGTAGTAGAGTGCAGATGGGATCTTCCTTGGACAAGGGAAGTATGCAGTAGAGATACTGGAGAGGTTCGGGATGATGGATTGCAAGGCCATGGCCACACCTATGGCATCGAACTTGAAGCTTCTGTGTGATGCTTCATCTGATCCGGTTGATGTCACTATGTATCATTAGATGATTGGGTCTTTGATGTACTTGATGAACATGAGACCAGATATTTGCTTTGCGGTGAACACATTGAGACACTTCCTGATAGATCCGAGGAGTGTTCACCTGGTTGCTGTAAAGCATATTCTGAGGTACCTAAAGGGTACAGTTGATTATGGGCTCAAGTATGATGTGAATCAAAAGTTTAACCTACAGGGTTATGTTGATTCAAACTGGGCAGGCAGTGCTGCAAATAGAAAGAGCACTTATGGGTGCTACTTCAGTATGGGATCAGGTGTGATCTCTTGGTTTAGCAGGAAGCAATCGTGCATAGCACTGAGTACAACCGAAGCAGAGTATGTTGTAGCTTGTTGGCTAGTTGTGAGGCAGTATGGCTCAGGAAGCTACTGTCTGAGTTATTTGATCTCCCGCTGGAGGCTACTAGTATCTTTTGTGACAACCAGAGTTGTGTGAAGCTATCTGAGAACTCGGTGTTCCACGACAGGTCAAAGCACATTGAGATCAAATATCACTATATCAGGGATATGGTGCAGAGAGGAGCAATGAAGCTCCTGTATGTTGCGACAGATGAGCAGATTGCAGATGTGTTGATGAAACCACTAGCTAGAGTGAAGTTTGAATACTTCAGAGAGAGGCTTGGTGTTCTTCAGATTGATGACACTTCGAGGAAGAAGTGATGGACACATTTGCAGGAGCCATTCCAAGCATGGTGAGAGGAGGATCCTTCCCATGACTATGGATGTAAGCGTTGAATGATGAGCATCAAGACGATGCTCCAGTTACTGCTATGTATATGCATCATGTTGGATGTTAGATATCATAAGTTGGATCATGTATATGTATATGCATCATGTTGGATGTTGGATATGATCAGTTGGATCATGTATATATATATGCATCATGTTGGATGGTTGATATGATTAGGTAGATCATGTATGATGATATGTATCAGGTAGATACATGGTATGCATCAGGTGGATGCATTGATGATCAAGATGATCATGCTATGATGACATGCATCAGGTAGATGCTTTGACATGATCAGATGGATCATGTGTGATCAATCCAAAAACACAGATGCACAGTGCCTTTTCAACATGGTGGTAGATGTGTTCTCCCATGTGCGTTGATGTAAGTGCAGAGCCTTTTCGACATGGTGGTAGATGTGTTCTCCCATGTGCATTGATGTAAGTGCAAAACCTCTCTGACATGGTGGTAGATGTGTTCTCCCATGTGCGTTGATGTAAGTGCAGAGCCTTTCTGACATGGTGCCAGATGTGTTCTCCCATGTGCGTTGATGTGAGTGCTGAGCCTTTCCCGGATGGTCAGAGGAAAGTCCTTCCATGTCGGTGAGTGTAAGTGCTGTGTTGTGTGCATCTGGACTGTTCTTCGTGGACAATGATCAGTATGATTATGAGTATCAGGATGATACTCCATGGTCGTGGACAGGTTGTGCAGTTACATGTAAAAGATCCTGGGAGATCCGATAGGTTGAGCAGTATGCTCGTAATCAGTCCTGGGATGCTCTTTCGAGGTTTTGTTGATGCACGTAATCAGTCCTGGAGATTCCACAATATGACCAGTGATGATGAAGACCTGTAGGTGGTGGGCCTACATCCAGTATGAAAAAGGACTGGCTCTGTAGAACTTCCTATGATGAGTAGATTGGAGATTGATTAAGATAGTAGTAGTAGTGACGACGACGATGATTTGAGGATGATGATTCGCTGATGATGATCCAGAGAAGAAGACTTGTGCTAGCAGATCTGTGTCGAGAAATACCTTCCTAGTTAAGAGGGAGTGTTGATGTATATGTAACTTTGGAATGTATTTCATCTATGTGTTTTATTGTACTCCTATAGAGATGTATTATTCCTCTATACGGAAGTGTCGTCATTTGTATTGACAAGTGTCGTAACTTGCCAATGGGTTATTAGACCACCATGTGTGGGGTCGGCTCTGATTAAGTTAACCTGGGGTTATTAGGCTGAGTTAGACAAGTCGGCCCCATAGGTTTATTAGGTTGCTCAAAACAAGTATAAATAGAGAGCGGGATCTCTCTATTTGATCATCTCATCTCATTATTCACTTGTACATCACTCGGAAAGTGGCGCACTAGTTGAGGAGGAGGAGGAGCGGCTAGTAGAAGACTATCTCTTGTACTTTGGTTGGACTTTGGTTGTATCATTGCTCTTTCTATCTCTGAGGAAGTTGTGGGGTTTTTTCACCTTTATGGTTTTCCCCAGTGAAAGTATGTGTGTCTATTGTCTCATGTGATTGCTTGGTGTGATTGATATGCATTGTTATACTTGATATGTTGTACATGTTATTATCTTAGTAAAGATCCTAGAGTATATTGAATTAATGCTAAAAAATTAACAACACTGAAAGCACCTTCCAAGATAGATTGCCCAAGAGAATCGTGGATCGATGAAGGTCGATGCCTGAGCCTAGAACGATGTTGTGTGGGGCAGGTATCGTGGGAACGAAGGCTATGGTGGCTAAGTGAGATCCCTGTAGAGCTATGTAGGAGTATTTGGCTAAGCATAGAGTGCAAAATGGGTTTTGGGATGAGAGAGAGAAGCCTATAAGTGTTTTGTTTTCCCCAGTGGACTCATAACCTGGCTTGGGGGTGGCCTCTGAGAAGAAAGAGTATATGCTGGACACAATTCCTATGGTTGGGTGGAAAATCACTGTTACACATCTACGTTGGATAAAGATAAGCACTCTTTTTTATTTCAATGCATAATGTTTTTATTTATTGCTCATAATGATTGAGTTCATATATACCTACTAAATATGTTTGATTGCAATTTATTTCCGCTATATATATTATTTATACATATATATATATATACATCTTTTAAATATTATGAAATCGTTATTTAGCTATAAGACAAAATTTGAAAACCTAAAGTTGATTCATATCCCCTTCCGATGTTCAGAGTTGATCATATTGAGTGAAGGGGACGTGACACTATCCCCTCACTCACTTATTATCGTCACATCCACATAATGTTTTTAATTCGTTATGATCCTAATCTCTAGTATCAAACGAATTTTGATGATTTAATTGATGTAAAGTTGGCCCTCCATTTAACAAATCCACGTAATTATCCATAGTGTATTGGAGTCACATCCACGTAATTATCCCTACCGTCCACTCACCACCAGTGTTTCTTTTAAGATGTCATATTTGTAGTTTGATATCATATGAGTAAGTGGTTTGGGCTAGTGGATTCATTGAATCGACTAGCACGTGCCTAAATATTTTGGTTTCTAACTCATTACTTCCACGTAACTACCTACTACATCTGTGTGATACATTGAATTCATTATAATATCTTATTTGTAATTTAATATCATAAGGTTAGTATCGTTTCATTAATATAAATTTGAATTCTCCTATTCATTGAATGGAATAGCATTTGTCCAATATTCATTGTAGGGAATACATGGAGTAGCATTTGTGCAAAATTCGTATACCATTCAAAAATAATGTAATGCATGAAAATATGCTATCATAAGTTTAGAGAATATATTGAACTATATTTATTGAAACATATAAACAAATTGATAAATTAGTTGATAAGGTTTGAAGATTATGTGGTAGAAGTAATGTTTTGCTTTTATCTTAACTCAATTCATCAATGTTAAAAATTATTCTTCCAAATATATAAAAAATGTTTATGGGAATATCACAAGTATATAAGAATGAAGAGTTAATGAATGTACAACTATCAGTATGAATACACACATAAAAACATTGAATTATATTAGGAATTAATATGAAAATAAGAAAATATGAAATTTTGATTTTGATTTAAATTAATATTTTTATTATTTTGTTTATAAATATAATGTGACTATTATATATTAAAAAAATGAAAGATAATAATAATTAATGATATTAATTTAATATGTTATTTGATAAAAACAAATTTTCATTTAATAAGTTATGATCATAATGAATTTTTTAGATTACAAGAAATAAAATCTAACTATTAGATGATAACAAGTTATGATCATAACGAATTTTAATCCAATAACTTGTCATTACATTGAATTTTGATGTGATTTTTTTTTATTACTTCATTTTAAAACTTTGTTGTGATGACTTTGAATTAACAAAATAAAACTACTTAAACATTGGAGAGAAACTCTTAACACAAAAGAGCTTTGAAATTGAAGCGAATATTTGTTAACAATACTTTCTAAAATGAAAAAAGTATCAATAAAAGAAGACTCATTTGATGAACATGGAAGACATATATATATATATATATATATATATATATATATAGCATAGTTTCATTGAAGTTGAATATGTGGATCATTTATAAAAGCCTCATAAAAAATGGAGATATTGGTATGGAGTTTGAAAATTGAGTTTGTGTTTATGCAATCCAAACTACGAGGTTTGCCAATCAAATATTACAATTATAAAATGTGTATCTATTTTGGTTATAAAAGTGCATGCATGTTATTAAGTCACTTATGTGATATTTTTACATAAAATAATAAACATGTAAAACTCTCTTACACAAACAAGTTTCAAAAGACAATTTTTAGCACTAAAACCTTGATTTAAGGGCATATGACCTATTTTTCTCCCATATCCATTGCTAATACCCCTAGACTAACACACTTTGTGCAAAATTGCACAATATTGTTTTTGATACCACTCAAAGGTGATAGAGATGGCATGTGTCTTGGTTAGATACATTGTTCAAAGTACTCAAGGTTTTGAGCACCATTTTCCTATGTAAGTCATGTGTTTCCTTTTTAATATTCTCTATATCTCTATACCCATCATTGATACCCAAAAAAATAATAATGAGGGCCATATCCCAATTGTATTTCAAAGATCCCCATTAAAAGGGTCCATGTGGTGTTTCAATGCAACTTTGATCATGCTTGAGCCCAAGAAACCTTTTTAAATTCTTAAAGCCCTTGGTTTCCTTCTCTAAGCATTGTCAAGACCCAAAGACCCATAAGTATTGTTGAAAATATCATAATGTATGTTGGTATCTCTCCCATATCTAGAAGATTCCCAAAACAGGATATGCATTGTAGGTTGTAGGTGTTTCTCATGGTAATTGAGCCAATGAAGCTTAATTTAGGGCACAAGGCCCTTGTTTCCCTTTCCAAAATCTTCTTTAAAGCATAGGACCCCTTTGTGGTTAAAAAATAACCCATTTGTGGTGCCCATATCTCACTTTGAGGTGATGGATACCATATAAACATCATGTGTGGTGGTTTAAGGACTCAACCATGACACTTAAGCCTACAAAGTAAGGTCTAGGGTCTAAGTCTGTTATTTTATTCCCTTGACAATACATGAGGATCCTAGACTCATCCATCATGCCCAAGACCTTGTATTAATGGCACCCATATGTAACTCACATGTCAAATACTTGCTATAGAGGGATTTTGTCATTTTTTTTATACATGGTGTTAATGGTTGTTGAGCTCAAGAAGGTTGAATAAGGGTAAAGGTTTTTGTTTCCATCTTAACCATGTTTATTCCTTCAAACCTATTTCAAATGCACAAAAACTACTCATGGAAACTATATCCCACTTAAAGGCCAAATACCCCTTACAAACTTCATGTGTGTTGGTTCAAGTATTTGTTCTTCATGACATCAAGAAGCTTCAAAAATATAGTAAGGCACCTTTTTTCATTCTTTGATGATAGTCAATGCCTCACATCTTATACATGGTCTATAAAACCTTTTAATGGTGTCCATATACAACTCAAATGCCAAGGACCCCATAGAGAGGTGTGGTTTGATGTTTTTACTCACTAGGATTGATTTTGAGGAGTGTTTTACGGGGATTAAGTGCCTTTTTTCATCCCCCGACATTGTTTAGACCTCAACAACCCTTATTGCTTCTCAACATCTAGATTCAATATTCCCAAATACATATAATAGGATAAAGATATTCTACATGGATCTCATGTGGTGGTTTGAGGGTGATTTCATATTGCTTGATCATAGTGCTATCCATGGTAATTGATCCTAGGAAATTACATTTAGGGCCTAAGGTCCAAGTGTTTTATTCCTCTAACAATGACACTTGAGCTCTAGAATGTTCATTTAGGACGCAAGAGCCTTTTCCCCGCTGTTAGTGATTTTTAGGCCTCCAAACCCATTTCCACTACAAAAAACTTACTCATGTCACCTATATTCCACTTTGATGCCAAAAAATCCCAACAATGGACTTGAGAAATATTCCCTATGTTAGGTAAAGACACAGTTTTATTTAGGGCTTGTGTTTCGGTTTAATCATGGATATTTTATCCCTCTAGTATGCCAAAGATACCTTATAGGGGCCCCATGTGGTGGTTCAAAGAGGCTTTCATGGTGTTATATTCTAAGTATATTTACAAGTTTTAGCCATTTTTCATGCCACTCAAGCCTAAGAAGATTCATTTGGGAGACAAGGATCTTCTTGTCCACCCTTGACATTTTATATTCACAAGTGATCTATCCATAGTGCCCATATCCCACTTAGACATGAATGAGACCGTATAGGGTCATATGTGGTTGTTCACGTATACTTCCAATATTTTTGAGACTAAAAATAAAGGATTAGATTTGAAGTCTCTTTCACTAAACCCTTAACTATGTTCAAGGACCTAAAACCCTTCATTAATGCCTAATACGACATAATGCTATCCATATTCAAATTATATGCCAATGACTCCTAGGGAAGAACTTATATCATGATTTCTATATGTTGTTCATGATGCTTGAGCTTAGAAAGGTTCAATTAAGGATCAAGGACCTTTTCCCCCCTTGAATGTGTGTTTAGGCCTTAACACCCTTTTTTACTGCACTAAACCTCATCATGGTGCATGTACATCACTAGAAACCCTGTGGAGAACCCCTACAAATAACTCATGTGTTGGTTGAAGCACTTGCATTCAAATATAATATGATTAAGAATATTCAAAAATATCTTGAGATGCTTACTTGTCTTCTTGAACTACAGTTAAGGCCCCATGACCCATCCTTGATGCAGAAACCTTCAAAGAATTTCGCTACTCAAATCTAATCCAAAATATCCCATATAAAGAATATGTGTTTTGGCTTGCAATTACTATTTAATGTGATTAAGCCCAATAAACTACATTAAGGTCCTAAGGAAAAATGTCCTCCTCCCCTAGCAATGGTGGTCATGGTCAAATAAATTCAATTAAGGTTAAACCTCCTTGTCTTATCCATAACCATGCTTAAGCCTAGAGATCTATTTCCACTGCACAAAACCTACTCATCATGCTTGTATTCCACTGAAGTGCTAATGAACATCAACCATGGCCCCAATAATGGTTCTTTGTGTGTACCCAAAACATATTCCTTTTTATGGCCTATGTTGTCATTTAGTCATGGCATTAATATCCCTTTAGTAGGCTAGATATACACTATATTGGTCTATTGTGGTGGTTTAAGCATAAATTGATGGCATTATAAGCCTAAAGATTTGTGCATTGTAGATTTTTTCCCTAAAACTTGAACTCAAACATATTCATTTAGGGAACAAGGATCTTATTGTCCTACCCTAACCTTGCATAGACTTCGAGACTTATTCTTAGTTCACAACTAACCTAGTCCTAAAAGTTATATCCCAATTGGAGGCGAGTGACTCAGATTAGGGCAATTTTGAGGTCTAAAATGGGCCTCATAAGAGATATAATAAAATATTGTGAGTTTGTAATTTTGTGGGGAAGGTATATTTACAACACATGTCATGCATTATAATTCATGTAACTATGGTTAAGTTAAAGTGAAAAGATATGTACAACTAAAATTAATAAAAAGTCTTCATTGATATGACTATAAACATGAGTACTTTTAAATATATAAATGTATTAAAATAAAGTACTCATAAAATAAAGTAAAATAAAATGTAGTTTTTAATTGTATATCTAAATTAAGCTTTTTAAAATAAATTATATAAAATAACTCATTAATAATTATATATTTAAAAATATATACGTATTGAAAACAAATTTTATTCCACATTCATTAATAAAATCTAACCTCACATATAATTTATTATAAAATAATATTTAATAAATTTATCATTTCCCTTTATAATTACATATTATAATTTATTATTTAAAATAGAATAAATTTTATATTTTCCAATTATATTACATTAAAACTTTAACTTATATTCAATTAATATCTTATATTAAAATCTTGAATACTTTAAAGCACATAATACAAGTTATATTAAAAGTTACCCAATAATATTATATTACCATGGTATGTTACCAAGTAATATCTAACGGTAAAAGCTTAATTCACGTTAGTTTAGTATATTAAGGCATGTAATACCTAATTAGAATTGGTAATATGTTAAATAGTTATGTTATAATAGTGAAACTTATACTTGTCATATCCAAAATCTCACGTAACTTATATTCATAGTATCTTAAAAAAGTATATTATTTTATATATATATATATATATTTGAATTTGGTTTGACTTTTGATTAAAAAAAATGTTTTTTATATTTAAAAGTAAAAGTATATTAAAGTGAATGTACTCTTAAGTATGTATATATGTATTATATTTAAAAGTAATTTTTGAGTATTTTTTTATTATGAATATGGTTAATTATGGTTTTTTATTCATTATTTAGAATTTGACAAGTAAGTAGCTTTAACTCAAACAATGCCTCCTCAACCATAATAGATGATGTCATTCTCTAGAATATGATTAGTTCTTGTAAAGTTGATTTTGATAGTATATTTTTTGTTTTGAGGCCAATTTTTTACCTCAAAATTCCCCTAATAGTATATCTTATAGAGGTTATATGTGTAGGTGCCATGACTCATTAATAGTGCTTGATCTTGAGAATAATGTCTTATCATAGGATGCTCCAACTCTGGTCAAGGACACGAGACCCATCTATGATTCCCAAAACCTCATAATGGTCGCATATTAAACTGAAATGTTAAATACTCCATAGAAAGGGCTCATAGCATAATTTTTATCTTTCACCATAATTCTTCACCTCAGAAAAGTTCAATTAGAGATTAATAACATTTTTTCTCCCTTAATTACCATGATTATACCTCAATACCCATTTCCAATGCACAAAACCCTTATATGAAGTATGTATCCCTATAAAAAAAACCCTTATACAGGACTCATGTGCTGGTTCAAGGACACATTCAAGATTTCAAATCCCGACGAAAGATTTGATAATACCTTAAAGAACTTCTTTCTTTTAAGAAAACACATTTATAGTTTGATATCATATGATTAAGTGGTTTGGGCTAGTGGATTCACTGAATCCACTAACCGGGACCTAAATATTTTGGTGTCTAACTCATTATTTCCACGTAAATGCCTACTACATCTATGTGATAATTTTTTTTTAAATAGTGGTTCACATGTGATACATTGAATTCATTTATAGTTTAATATCGTAAGGTAAGTATCATTTAATTAATATAAATTTGAATTCTCCTATTCACTTTATGGAATACATGGAATAGCATTTGTTGAAAATGCTTACATTAGTAAAAAATAATGCAATGTATGAGAATATATTATCATTAGTTTAGATAATATATCGAACTATATTTATTGAAATATATAAAGGATTTGATAGATTAGTTGATAAGGTTTGAAGATTGTGCATAGAAGTAACGTTTTGTTGTATCTCAACTCATATCAATGTTAAAAAAATATCCTTCAAAATATATAAAAAAAATGTTTAAGAAAATATCACGACTATATAATAAACAATTAAAAAATAATGTAATGTATGACAATATATTATCATTAGTTTAGATAATATATCGAACTATATTTATTGAAATATATAAAGGATTTGATAGATTAGTTGATAAGGTTTGAAGATTGTGCATAGAAGTAACGTTTTGTTTTATCTCAACTCAAATCAATGTTAAAAAAATATCCTTCAAAATATATAAAAAAAATGTTTAAGAAAATATCACGACTATATAATAAACAATTAAAAAATGTTTGAGAAAATATCACGACTATATAATAAACAATTAATGAATGTACAACTATAAGCATTATGAATGGATAAAAAAAATGTTTAAGAAAATATCACGACTATATAAGAAACAATTAATGAATGTACAATTATAAGCATTATGAATGGATACAATAAAAATATTGAATTATATTAGTAATAAATAAGTTAATATGAAAATGTGAAAAATTTATTTTCATAAATAAATTAATATGAAAATTTTATTTTGATTTAGATGAAAATTTTATTTTATTTTGCTTATAAATTTAGTGTGACTATTTTATATATTATAAAAAAAATCAACGACAGTAATAATTAATAATTTTAATTTAATATGCTATTTGATAAATTATGATATAATCAATTGTGATCACAATGAATTATCTCTAACAACTTAAATCTAAGTTGAATATGTGGATTATATATAAGGACCTCATTGAAAATGGAGATATTGATAAGGAGTTTGAAAAATGAGTTTGTTTGTGCTTATGCAATCCAAACTATTAGGTTTGTAATTCAAATATTACAATTATAAACATGTGTACGTGTTTTGGTTATAAAAGTGCATACATGTTATTAAGTCACATATGTGATATTTTTACGTAAAATAATAAACATGTAAAAATCCCTCACACAAACACATTTCAAAAGAAAATCTTTAGCACTACAACCTTGATTTAAAGGAATATGACCTATTTTTCTCCTCCGGCGATTGCTAGTACCCCTAGACTCACCCACTTTGTGCAAAATTGAACAATAGTGTTGGTGATGCCACAACTCGAAGGTGAAAGAATTGATAAAGATGGCATGTGTCATGGTTAGAGACATTGTTCCAAATAATTGAGGTTTGGAGCACCATTTTCCTATGTAAGTCGCTTGTTTCCTTTTTACTATTCTCTATAGCTATATACCCATGATTACTACCCAAAAAAATAATTAAGGAAATATCCCAATTATATTTCAAAGATCCAATAGAAAGGCTCTACATGGTGTTTCAATGCAACTTTTATCATGCTTGAGCTCAAGAAACCTTCTTAAATTATTAAATCCCTCGGTGTCCTTCTCAAAGCATTGTTAGGACCCAAACACCCATAAGTATTGTTGATAATATCATAATGTATGTTTGTATACCTCCCATAATTAGAAGATCCCCAAAAGAGGAAATGTTTTGAGGTTTGTAGGTGTTTCTCATGGAAATTGAGCCAATGAAGCTTAATTTAGGGCACAAGGCCATTGTTTCCCATTCCAAATTCTTCTTTAAAGAATAAGACCCATTTGTGGTTCAAAACTAACTTAGTTATTGTGCCCATATCCCACTTTAAGGTGTTGGATACCATATAAACATCATCTGTGGTGGTTCGAGGACTCAACCATGACACTTAATCCTAAGAATTAAGGTCTACGGTCTAAGTCTGTTATTTTCTTCCCTTAACAATATGTGAGGATCCCAAACTTACCCATCATTCCTTAGACCTTGTAATCACAACCATATGTATCTCACATGTCAAAGACTTGCTAAAGAGGGATTTTGTAATTTTTTATATATGTTGTTAATGGTTTTTGAGCTCAAGAAGTTTCAATTAGGGTAAAGGTTTTTGTTTCCATCTTAACCATGTTTATGCCTTCAAACCTATTTCAAATGGAAAAAACCTATTCATGTAAACTATATCCCACTTAAAGGCCAAAGACGCCCTAAAAATTTAATGTGCGTTGGTTCAAGTATTCAAGTATTAGTTCTTCTTGAGCTCAAGAAGCTTCAAACATATACTAAGGCACCCTTTTCATTCTTTGATGATATTCAAGGCCTTACGACACATCCATGGTCTATAAAAACTTCTAGTGGCGTCCATATCCAACTCAAATTCCAAGGACCCCCTAGAGAGGTGTAGTTTGTTGTTTCTTTTTACGGGGATCGATTTTGAGGAGTGTTTTATGGTGATTGAGTTCCTTTTTTATCCCTTAACATTGTTTAGACCTCAACAAACTTTAGTGCTTCTCAATATATAGATTCAATATGCCCAAATGCATCTAATAGGATAAAGATACCCTACATAGCTCTCATGTCGTGGTTTGAAGGTGCTTTTATACTGTTTGATCCTGAGAAACCATGTTTCTAGATTGAGGTTATTATTTCCTTCCCCAAGCATAGTCATGGAATTTAGGTTGTCTTTACCCTACAACGACCATGGTCAAGGCCACAATACCCATATATGACGCATCATAATGGCATGCATGTGAAACTCTTATGCTAATGATCTCCCAATGAGGGATCACACCATTGTTTCTAATAGTTCTTCATGACACATGCCCAAGAAGGTGAAATTACGGCTTAAGACCCTTAGCACCCACTTTGACCATGTTTAGGCCCTAAGATATATTTCTAATGCATAACACCTACTCATGGTGTTGATATCGCAATTAGAGGCTTAAACAAATTCCCACAAAGGATTCAAGTGTTGGCTAGAGGATTCATTGAAGGATCTAATCGCGGCAATATTCAACTATCCCAAGGAAATTGTTTCATTGCTTAACCATGAGTAAGGATTTGTGATCCATGCTTAGTGCTCAAAGTATCATAAATGAATCCATATCATACTCTAGTGCCAAAGACCCCTATAGAGTTCCTATGTTGAGGTTTGCAAGTATTGTCTATGGTGATTGAGACAAAGAAAATAAATTTAGGGCCTAAGGGCCAAGTGTTGTACTCTTCTAACAATGGAACTTAACTTCTAGAAGGTTAGTTTAGGACTTGAGATCCTTGTTCCCCCCTTTAATGATGTTTATGAGTCAAAACCCATTTCCACTATGTTAACACTCAGAATTTCTCCCTTGGTTGTGGAAGGATAGTTCCAAGGTAACTTTTTCAAACCAATCTTTAGGAGGTAAACTGGGTTCTTTCCTACTATAGAGGGCTCTCTCAACAAATAAATACAATGGCCAGAAATATTTCAGAATAGTTATTCTTTAATATTGTAAAAGGATGAAACATAAGGATATCATTGGGCATGGAGTCAAAGTCAGAGATATTTTAAAGATAAATAGAGTTTAAACAATATAGTTTTTCACAAAGTCAAGGTAGTTATTGCTTCACAGTCGAGTTCTTATTTGCAATTGATAATAAAAGAAAAATAAATAGACCATTTACATTGGGCACCGATTGCAGATGGATCCAACGTCAGCTTTAGAATAAAATTTTATGAATACTTAGATCCCATAGATCATGATGAGCATAATAACATAAATTTTGACCTAAAAAAAATCTCATCTAAGCATGAAAGAAAACATAATGAAAAGAGGTAACATAAATGACAATCACATAAGAAGAAGAAAATTATAGACTGTAAATAGATAACACATCAATCTTTGCTTTGGAATATGTGCTCAAATCTGTAGGAATTTTCTATTAATTCTTGAAAAATATCGATGCAAAATAAGTCTCTCTTTTATAGGTTCAAACCCTGATTACATTGCAAAGTATGTTTTTATACATGAAAAAGGATTTCTTGAGACAAAACCTAAATGCCTATTTGTAAAAATAGGAAACTTTAACTACTTATTACATACTATGTTTGTCAAAAATTTATACTTCATAATTTTCAAAATATAACACTCTTGTGTCTTCTTTATCGACTGTAGCTCTGGTTCAAATCTCTTGTTTGGATAAGAGTCTTCATGTGTGTAAATTATACTTCATCTTGCCATATTTTTCCATTGTTTTCCACTGTCCTGAAGATGAGATTTCATAACTGGTCAACTCTTTAACTAAAACCTTCATCTCCACATGATCCACGAAAGATATTAGAGGCAACTTTGCTCCTATCATCATTAACTGTTTTAAAATTTCAAAATCAACTGTGATCTTTTCTAGTATTACTTTCCCTGTCAAAACATGGGTCGTGACCTCAAACTTTTGATGATCCATTTTGATCTGAAACAACAAAGCTTTATATTAATTTTGGGAAATCAACTTGTTCTCTTCATTCCAAAAAGAAGGAAGTCCTTTCTGAATCATATCTGCAAATAAGATTTTGAAAGACTCAACCTATTGTTTCATTTGTTTTACTTTGGATTGTAAATTTTCAACATGACGATGCTTTCCAAGGATTCTTCTAGCCCAAGTTCTTATTGCTATTCTATTTTTGGTTGCCAATGATTTTAGATCATCTTCTGTGAGAGTATTAAGAAAGTCAATTGTGTTTTGAGTTGTTTCCTTTGGCTTCTTATCTAAATTCTCCCTCATGATTGTACAACTCTGGATACTCTCATTTTCCACTGTTTCTTTAGACTTCATAAAATTTAGAAATGGTCTGAATTTTCCAAATTCATTTATTATTGAATCCCAAATCATATTCCTGGCACCCTGCAAAGGAAGCTTCCATGTAACTTGAGAAATTAAATTTTCATTCTTACCAAGTAACTCTTTATTCTTATTTTCAAGCTCATTTTTCTCTTCTTCTTTCTTTTGGTTTTCTTCATTTAATTTCTGATTTTCTTTCTTTAATTCTTTAATTTATTCTTCTTTTAAGCTCACCCAAGACATAGCCTGAATCAAACTTTCTGTATTTGTCTCTTCACTTTCTTGTCATGTTCTCTGCTTTTCTTGTATTGTACCTACTAGTTTCTTCTTCAAATCATCAATTTGAGTCTTAATATTAAGTTTGTCTTTTTCCCAGCTCACTTAATGTTCTTCAAATTTAAGCATCTTTTCTTTACAGTCATCCATCTCTTGAGACATAGTTTCTTTCTCTTGTTCTAAAACTGTTAATTCAGATGCCTGAATTAACTGTGTTGCTGGAATTTTTAGCTTCTTTTTTAGTAACTAGATGGTATTTTCCTTTTCATTCATTTTTTTTTGGTTTTCTGACCCTTATTTGGATCATCATTTGTTTCTACCAAATCAACTTGTAGCTTCTTAATCTTTTTTTTATGAGTCTTATTTTCAATCTTCTCCTTTTTCAGTTGAATCTCCAACCTATTCATTGTACATTGTAATTTTGAAATGTTCAAGATAGCTTTCATTAAGTCTATGTAGATTACCTCTCCAGTTTTTCTATGCAAATGAATTTTATCTGGAACTGGTATCTTTTGCAGAATGATCTTCATTTATGTAAACTTTTTATCAAAAGATACAACCAAATTTAAGGTATTTTTTGTATGATACCTAGTAGTCATCAAAGTGATTTCTGGGTTTGATATGTTTCTAACTTTAGGAAACAATTTGTTAGTTTTCTCAGATGCAATTTGTTTATCCTAGCCATATTTGACATATAATTCAGCCTTGGATTGATATTTATCACTAGAACCTGTGGCCTTTGCTTCAACAAACTTGTAGTCATACACCTGAACATCTGGACTTTGAAAGTTTTCCATTTCCTTCCCCTTTTCACTGTCTAGTATAACTATTTATTTTTATTGAATTGATTCGGGTCTCTTAATTCCTCCCTATTCTTCCACTTCCATATCAATGGTCTCAAAAAAACTTCTTTTGCTGGGAATTTCAATTTTGTTAGGAGTAGGCACTAACTCAGTTGAAGATCTTGCAAATGTTGAAGGATTTGATTGTGAATTTTCAGAGAACTCTCTATTAGATTCATATTGTAGCAAATTAGCTTTACCAGCTAATCCTTCAACCTCTTGGTGATCAAAATCTCTACTTTTATTGTGTTGTCTCCTCTGTGATATGATGTGGCGTGGATCATAATTGATAGCAATAGCCTTTTTCAAATTCATCATCTGCAACTGTTTTTCTAAAAATGAAAGAGCATTTCTATTCTTTATGATAAAAGGACCAAATTTCAATGAAAATTTCATATCATAATCCTTTTTGAAACTCAAAAAATGATCACTCTCAACAATCAATTTATGCCTGATGAACTCTAAGGCGAGTACCCTCAGTGTAAAAAATGATGGTAAAATATATGGTTCTTTGATAAAACCATAGAGCCTAATAACTGTGTGCTGTTTTAACAAGAACCAATAACCTACTTCTTTCTCTTGACTAAATTGCAACATGCCCTTCATTTTTGGAAATACTCTAGGCAATATTTCTTCAAAACTTACTCTATATATACCTGACAACACAAGATTCATGAAATTGAACATTTTTTTTTTAATTTTAGATTAAAAAACTGCTTCTGGAAAATGTAGACTTCCTTCACTTGAATATAAAAACATTTTCATTAAATATGACTCGAACCTGAAGTGCTTTGTAGTGTGGGAATTCACCATCTGAGAATGAATATTCTCAGCCAGAATTGTTGATGTATATGTAACTTCAGAATGTATTTCATCAGTATATTATATGTATATTTATTGTACCCTTATAAGAGATGTGTTATTCCTCTATAAGGAAGTGTCGTCATGTGGATTGACAAGTGTCGCAAGTGTGTGTACTTGCCGATGGGTTATTAGACCACCTTATGGGGTCGGCCCTAATTAATATATAATATAATGTGGATGTACTAAAGTAGACAAGTCGGCCCCAGTAGGTCACTGGGCAAAAAGGTGAGTATAAATAGAGATAGGAGATCTCTATTTTACTCACTCGGAAAAGTATCTATCTCTCTCTCTGGAAAGTGGCGCACTAGTGAGGAGGAGGAGGATCATCTACTAGGAGACTATCTCTGTATTATTTGGTTGTATTTTGGTTGAGCCATTGCTCTCTCTATCTCTGAGGAAGTTTGTGGGGTTTTTCACCTTAGGGTTTTCCCCACGGAAACTCTGTGTCTCTTGTCTCTATGCTTTTGATTCTTGTGATGCTTGTGATGCTTGTCATATTATGATTGTCATGCATTGATATACTGTAGATGTTATTCTCTCAGCAAAGATCCTATAGTATTGTGATTTAATACTGAAAATTTAACATGGTATCAGAGCTTAACTGAGAAGAAGACATTTTGCAGTGACGGAAGCTTGTATTGCTTGTTTATTGGGTTTCTCTCCACAGATTTTTGAAATTCAGTATAGTAGATTGGATCTACTCATCAAGGCGCATCTTTCTGTCCAATCAGATTTCAGTTCCGATCATTTTCAGTTTTGGCCCTAAAAATTAGGGTTTCCACAAAAATAGGAATTTCTGGAAACTGAAGGTACAGCTGGAAGCTCCTTGCAAAAATCGAAGGTTTGAGCTTTGGATCGAGATTTTTGGCTGGGTAGATCTCCGAGAAACTCAAACCCTAATTCAGGGCTCTCCCTAGTGAACCCGGGAGGACAAAAAGGCAATTTTGAAGGACAAGACTTTGCTGATCTCAAATTCTGAATGTACTAGGCTGATCAGCTCTCCAAGGTGCATCTTTCTATCCTTTCGGAATTTTGAAATTCACATTTTGAATTTTTAGGGTTTCTCTGACAAACCCTAATCCGGGACCAGATCCAGTTTTCAGCACTTCAAGTGGTAAGTTCTAAATCTTTTCTATTTCCATTTGAAGTACTCTTAAAGATGTCTCTTCACACCAAGCTTGAGGATAAGCTTGAAGGGGCTGATAACTTCCGAGCCTGGAAGTATAGGATTGGGCTAATCCTGGAAGAGAATGAGTTGGACTCATATGTGAAAGAAGACATCCCTATCCCAAAGGATGAAGAGGCCAAGGTATTGCACAAGAAGAACTTGGTCAAGGCAAAGAGAATCATTGCTGATTCTATCAAAGACCATCTCATACCCCATGTGTCTTCTCTCAAGACACCCAAAGAGATGTTTGAATCTTTGACCAAGTTATTTGAAGGAAAGAACATAAATCGGAAGATGACCCTGCGGAACCAATTGAAAGCAGTGAAGTTTCAGAATGGAGAAACCATTCAATCCTACTTTTCAAGGGTCTCTCAGATCAAGGAACAATTAGAAGCAGTAGATGAAATGGTGGAGAATGGTGAAGTGGTGATGACCACTCTAAATGGCCTACCCAGGTCATGGGATTCCTTTATTCAAGGAATTTGTGCAAGGAAGAAGTTGATCTCCTCCAGTAGACTTCGAGAAGAATGCTCTCAAGAAGAAGCTAGACTTATAGCTTGTGAGGAAAAGATGGGAGGAGAAGATCAAGCTCTTGCAGCTCACACCAAAAGAAGCAAAATCAAGAAGGATCCCTCTCGACTCAATAGGTCCTATCAAAAGAAGAACAGGAAAGACCTAAGATGCTTCACATGCAATGAGAAGGGTCACTTTGCTTCAGATTGTCCTAAGAACAAAAGGGATAATAACAACAACTCTAGTAAGAAGAAGAAGGGCAGCAAAAGAAGGTTTCATGCTCATGCTGCTGAAGATGATGAACCTCCAAAGAAGAAAGCTAAGGCAGAAAGTAGTAGTGATGATGATTCATCAAGTGAAGAAGAGTATGTTCTGATCTCTGCACTCACTGGTACCATCTCCCATGGTTGTAATGATTGGTTGATCGATAGTGGGGCTTCCAAACATATGACAGGTTTCAAGGAATCTTTTGTGAACCTTTCTGAACATGAATCACCCCATAAAGTGAAACTTGGGGATGATTATCAATACCCAATCAAAGGAAGTGGTGAAGCCTTTTACAACCTAGATTCTGGAAAATCTCTGAAGATGAAGGAAGTCCTCTATGTACCTGGACTCAAGAAGAACTTACTCTCCATCTCTGCTTTAGATGCAAAAGGTATGAGGGTTGCATTTGTTGATGGCCAAGTACTAATGTGGCCAAAGGGAAAGACTATTGATGATGCAGTAGTGATTGGAGAGCAAGAGGGAGGCTTGTACAAATTAAAGGGTCAACCCGAACATGCCATGGTACATGAATCCATGGAGCCAAGTGAACTTTGGCATAGAAGACTTGCTCACATGCACTATAGAGCACTTCCAATTGCAAGCAAGGCTGTAGAGGGTCTTCCTGAAATCAAGACCAAACATGAAGGTGTTTGCAAAGGATGTGCAAAAGGTAAGAACATTAAGAAGGCTTTCCCAAGCAGTGAAAGCAAGGCAAAAGATATTCTAGAAATCATCCACTCAGATGTATGTGGCCCTATGTCATCCACCTCCCTGAGTGGGTATGTTTACTATGTATCATTTATTGATGACTTCTCTAGGAAGACTTGGATATACTTCTTGAAGGGCAAAGATGAGGTGTTTGATAAATTCAAGGAATTCAAAAACTTGATGGAGAATCAAACTGACAAGAAAATCAAAACATTCAGATCTGACAATGGTGGAGAATTCACCTCAAATGACTTCAAGAAGCTTTGCAGTGACTCAGGGATTAAGAGGGAGTTGACTGCTCCATATAATCCTCAACAGAATGGAGTTGCAGAAAGGAAGAACAGAACTATCATGGAAGCAGCAAGGGCAATGTTGCATGACCAGGATCTTCCTATGCATCTTTGGGCAGAAGCAGCTAGAACAGCTGTATATGTACAGAATAGAACACCCCACAAGATATTGGACAACAAGACACCAGAAGAAGTCTTTTCTGGTAAGAAACCTGAAGTCAGCCATCTCAGAATATCTGGTTGTCCAGTATACACTCATGTCCCAAAGGAGAAGAGGACTAAACTAGATCCTTCAGGAAAGAAGGGCATCTTTGTGGGTTATAGTGAAAGCTCGAAGGCTTACAGAATATATTTTCCAGGGTTCAAGAAGATTGATGTCAGCAGGGATGTAACATTTGATGAGAATTCAGCATTCATCAAATCAAGAAAGGCACCTATCGAAGTGTATGAAGAACCTAAGGAAACAAGATTTCAGGACACTACGATGACTGATGCAGTTCCAGAAACTGCTCGTGAGTTTGAAGATCCACAAGAACCTGTAGATCCACCCCGTGAGGACAACTCTCACAAGAGGAAACCTGTATGGGCTAGAGAGCTCATTCATGATGCAGAAAGATTTGGTATTCCAGAAGAAGAACACAGAGCAAAGAAGAGAACCAGATCACACACCAGTTATGTTGCTTTACTCTGTGACATCATGAACAAAGAGCCTTCCAGTTATGAAGAGGCAGCAAAAAAGAAAGAATGGAAGGATGCTATGGTTGAGGAATACCAATCAATTATGAAGAATGATGTTTGGGATGTTGTCCCAAGACCTAAAGGGAAGTCTGTTGTGACTTCCAAGTGGATCTACAAAATCAAGCATGCTGCAGATGGCAGTGTGGAAAAATATAAAGCAAGATTCGTAGCTCGTGGTTTCTCTCAGAAGGAAGGAATAGACTATGAAGAAACCTTTGCACCTGTAGCCAGATATACTTCCATCAGAACAGTACTTGCCCTGGCTGCAGCAATGAAATGGAAGATACACCAGATGGATGTCAAGACTGCTTTCCTGAACGGTGTAGTAGAAGAGGAAGTATATGTGGAACAGCCACTCGGCTTTGAAATACATGACAGGGAATCTTATGTATGCAGATTAAAGAAAGCCTTGTATGGCTTGAAGCAAGCTCCCAGAACCTGGTATGGTAGGATGGACAGTTTCCTATCTAGTTTGGGCTTTACCAAGAGTAAAGCGGATTCCAACCTTTACTACAAGGTTGAGGAAGGGAATCCTGTGATTCTACTTCTATATGTGGATGACCTATTTGTGACAGGAGATGACAGAATGGTTGCAGATACCAAGAGGAAGCTTGCAGCTGAATTCGATATGAAAGATTTGGGAATGATGCACTATTTCCTAGGTATGGAGGTGTGGCAGAATGTAGGTGGGATCTTCCTTGGTCAAGGGAAGTACACAGTAGATATCCTGAAGAGATTTGGGATGATGGATTGCAAGGCCATGGCCACACCTATGGCATCGAATCTGAAGCTTCTTTGTGATGCTTCATCTGAGCCAGTTGATGTTTCTATGTATCGTCAGATGATTGGGTCCTTGATGTACCTGACGAACACGAGACCAGACATTTGCTTTGCTGTGAACACATTGAGCCAGTTCCTGACGGATCCGAGGAGTATTCACCTTGTTGCTGTAAAGCATGTTCTGAGGTACCTGAAGGGTACAGTGGATTATGGGCTCAGATATGAGGCGAATCAAAAGTTTAACCTGCAGGGTTATGTTGATTCAGATTGGGCTGGCAGTGCTGCAGATAGGAAGAGCACATCTGGGTGTTGCTTCAGTATGGGATCAGGTGTGATCTCTTGGTTTAGAAGGAAGCAGTCCTGCATAGCACTGAGTACAGCTGAGGCAGAGTATGTGGCAGCCTGTTCAGCTAGTTGTGAGGCAGTATGGCTACGGAAGCTACTGTCTGAGTTATTTGATCTTCCGTTGGAGGCTACTGGTATCTTCTGTGATAACCAGAGTTGTGTGAAGCTGTCCGAGAACCCGGTGTTTCATGACAGGTCAAAACACATAGAGATCAAATACCACTATATCAGGGATATGGTGCAGAGAGGAGCTGTGAAGCTCCTGTATGTTGCTACGGACGAGCAGATTGCAGATGTGCTGACGAAGCCACTAGCCAGGGTGAAGTTCGAGTACTTCATAGAGAGGCTTGGCGTTCTTCAGATCGAGGACACTTCGAGGAAGAAGTGATGGACACATTTGCTGAAGCCATTCCAAGCATGTTGGAAGGAGGATTCTTCACATGGCTGTGGATGTAAGCGCTGGATGATGAGCATCAGGATGATGTTCTAGTTTCTGCTGGATGATGAGCATCAGGATGATGTTCTAGTTTCTGCTGGATATGATCAGTTGGATCATTTTATGTATGTATGTACGCATCATGTTGGATGCTGGATATGATCAGTTGGATCATGTGTATGTATTTTATATATGCATCATGTTGGATGCTTGGACCATGTATCTGTATATGTATCAGGTGGATACATTGTATGATCAGGTGGATCATGTATGGTGATATATATATATCATGTGTTTTGTATTTGTATCAGGTGGATACATTGATGATCAGGAGGATCATGTATGATGATATGTATCAGGTAGATACTTGGTATGCAGCAGGATGTTGCATTGATGATCAGGAGGATCATGTATGATGATATGTATCAGGTAGATACTTGGCATGCAGCAGGATGTTGCAGTGATGATCAGGATGATCATAGATGACGAGCTTCAGGATGTTGCTCCAGATAACATGCAGCAGGATGTTGCAGTGATGATCAGGATGATCATAGATGACGAGCTTCAGGATGTTGCTCCAGATGACATGCAGCAGGATGTTGCAGTGATGATCAGGATGATCATAGATGAAGAGCTTCAGGATGTTGCTCCAGATGACATGCAGCAGGATGTTGCAGTGATGATCAGGATGATCATAGATGACGAGCTTCAGGATGTTGCTCCAGATGACATGCAGCAGGATGTTGCAGTGATGATCAGGATGATCATAGATGACGAGCTTCAGGATGTTGCTCCAGATGACATGCAGCAGGACGTTGCAGTGATGATGATCAGGATGATCATGGATACATCAGGATGATGTATGGTGAGTATCAGGTTGATACTCTGTGGCCGTGGATCAGGTTGTGCAGATGAGCATGTAATTCGTTGCCCTAGGAGATCTGCAGATAGTCTTGCGAGGTTTTTCCTATGGCATGTAATTCGTTGCCCTGGGATATCTGGCAGATGCTCTTGCGAGGTTTTGTCCTATGGCATGTAATCCGTTTCCCTGGGAGATCCTATAGGTAGAGCAGTATGCTCGTAACAGCCTGGGATGCTCTTGCGAGGTTTTGCCATGACCACATGTAATTCGTTGCCCTGGGAGATCCTATAGGTAGAGCAGTATGCTCGTAACAGCCTGGGATGCTCTTGTGAGGTTTTGTGGTGAGGTCACATGTAATTCGTTGCCCTGGGAGATCCTATAGGTAGAGCAGTATGCTCGTAACAGCCTGGGATGCTCTTGCGAGGTTTTGTGACGCACGTAAAAGTCCTGAGGATTCCACAGTATGGCCAGTGATGATGAAGACCTGCAGGTGGTGGGCCTACATCCAGTATGAAAAAGGACTGGCTCTGTAGAACTTCCTATGACGAGTAGAGACAGAGATTGGACGAGATAGCAGCAGCAGTGACGATGACGACGACGATGCATCGATGACGATGATCCAGAGAAGAAGACTTGTCTAGCAAATCTGTGTCGAGAAATACCTTCCTTGTTAAGAGGGAGTGTTGATGTATATGTAACTTCGGAATGTATTTCATCAGTATATTATATGTATATTTATTGTACCCTTATAAGAGATGTGTTATTCCTCTATAAGGAAGTGTCGTCATGTGGATTGACAAGTGTCGCAAGTGTGTGTACTTGCCGATGGGTTATTAGACCACCTTATGGGGTCGGCCCTAATTAATATATAATATAATGTGGATGTACTAAAGTAGACAAGTCGGCCCCAGTAGGTCACTGGGAAAAAAGGTGAGTATAAATAGAGATAGGAGATCTCTATTTTACTCACTCGGAAAAGTATCTATCTCTCTCTCTGGAAAGTGGCGCACTAGTGAGGAGGAGGAGGATCATCTGCTAGGAGACTATCTCTGTATTATTTGGTTGTATTTTGGTTGAGCCATTGCTCTCTCTATCTCTGAGGAAGTTTGTGGGGTTTTTCACCTTAGGGTTTTCCCCATGGAAACTCTGTGTCTCTTGTCTCTATGCTTTTGATTCTTGTGATGCTTGTGATGCTTGTCATATTATGATTGTCATGCATTGATATACTGTAGATGTTATTCTCTCAGCAAAGATCCTATAGTATTGTGATTTAATACTGAAAATTTAACAAGAATATCATCAAATTTAAGACATAGACATTGACTAGAATTAATCTCAATTAAACTTGAACTGAATCTAAAAAGTAGACTCAATTGAACTTCAGTGACAACTTGCTCATTATGAAGCCCTATAAATTGACTAATTAATGATAGGACTAGCTGTGAGTTTTCATTAAAGAGGGTAATGTCAAATGGGAAAGGTATATTTTCAACTGAAATATATGGTTTAAGTATTTTGACAGAAATTTTTGATTGATTTCAGGGGTAGAATGTCTGTACAGGTTGACCAAATTTTCTTCGACGAAGTCTTCTAGGTTTTGGGAAAAATATGAAGGTATTTCTAATGAATTATTAATGACTGGCGAATTGATAGGACACACGATTTTAGTTCTCGTTGAATTCATGACCACTCTTTCATTTTGGGAATAATTTTTGGTGCACCATGAGACGAAGTCAGGAAAACCTAGGGTTTGTTAAGGGAAAAAGTGAATGAAATGAGACTTATGAATATTATGCACATCTACATCTTGTTTCTGCAAATTTCCAACCTATTATTTATCTCATTAACTATATTTATGGCCATAATGGTGTCAAATACATCTCTGTCTCTATCCTCTAGAACTTCCTCTAAGTTTACAACTCGTCACTTTGGACTCTTACTTCACTCTGACTTTCCATTATGTAAAGCTTATGAAATATCAGCAATGAGTCTTGAAAACCTATATGGAAATGAACGAGCTATAAAAGGTATGTCTTATCGTCTTCTAACTGCACACGACACGTCCCAATCATTCGATGGTAAATGACAAATGTCACTACTTCATGTGCACTTGACCGTTTATACCCTCCCAAAGGAGGTTTCACAATGGCAGAAGTTGGTTTCCCTTACCACTTTCCCAACTTGAGAAATGATGTAGTATCAACATGTGGAGGGTGGTTTAGGATTTCACAACCACCCACCACTCCACTTTGTGTGTATGTTAGAAATGCAAAAATGACATGGGCCATCGATCTGTTTGTTGACCAATCAACGACCATTGATTTTATCCTCCCTCTAACCGCATTCCAACCGCTATTTTGGAAATTTTAAAATGTGTTATACGTCTCGCTTCTCTCTCCAACGGAACTTTCCCCCACCATTGATCTTATTTTCCACTTAAATCTGGACCGTTGATTTCTTCACACGATATCCAAAGATGTTTCATTAACTACTTTGGCTCTGTTTTAACTTTTCCTACGGTCATATGGAATGTTTTACCTAGGAAATTTTAATCCCTCCTTTTAGTGCCTTACTTGCCAACCTTAGGTGATATTGAAAACCAAATTTGAGATTTGTTATCTCCCAATCAACTAGAAAAATATTGTTCCAACAACTCACTCCAACATGGGATGCTATCCTCCTAGTGAGGTAGCAAAGAACCTCACAGGCCAGTGCATTATTCTGTTTTATTTTTCCAGTGTGTTATTTAGTGCCTTACATATACAAAAATTCATAGAAAGACAGTAACATATATACAATTTTATGTACAACATTACCTTTCTATTTCCCACTCAAGAAAGATAATGTTATAGGAATCTTCCATATAGGATTTCCTCCAGTGAACTCTCAATTTTTATTTTGTAAAATGAAAGTATTATCCCCTTGGTAAGTAGTGATAACATATGGGCCTTTCCACAAGTTTTCAAATTTTCCATGCTTATCTCCATTTCTAGCACCCCATTTTAAAACTAAATCATCAATCTGAAAATTCCTTTCTTTGATCTTCCTATCAAATGTCTTTTTATTTTTTTCCTGGTTTAGTTGAACTTTGTCATATGCTTTTCCCCTCATCTGGTACAATTCTATCATCTGATTTAACCTTATTTGTATATGATTTGGTTCTTCTACCACCTCTTGTAGTAATTTCATGGCTGGTAAACCTAATGAAATTGGAAATATTACCTAGGTTCCATAAAGCAACTGAAATGGTGATGTGCCAATATCCCTTTTTGTACTTATTCTATCTTCCCATAATGCATATTTAAGTTTGGTATGCCATGCACTTTGGTTCTCCTCCAACAACTTCTTTGTAATTCGTACCAAACTTTTGTTTGAAGATTCTGCTAATCCATTCCCCTAAGGATAATAAGAAGTTGAATGATTCAAATGGATATGATATTTATGACAAAAAATAATCATCTTGTTTTATTTAAAATCCTGTTCATTATCTGTCACTATTCGCCTCGGACATCCAAACCTTGAGAGAATATTTTCTTCTAGGAAATTAATAATAACTATATCTGTGGCATTCCTAGTAGGTATAGCATCAATCCACTTTCTGAAATAATATGTGGTAGTCAAGATTCACTTTTCTTGACCATAATAATTTGGGTTAATTTCTCCAATAAAGTCCAATCCCCATTGCTAAAAAGGTGCCTCTACTAAAATTGGATTTAATGGTAAAGCAAAATTTTCCTTTTTTCCATAAAAAATCTGACACTCATGACAAATTGAAATTTCTTTATATATCAGAAAAAATAGTTGTCCTATAAAAACCTACTCTTAGAATTTTGTTGACCGTTTCTTTCCATGAATGATGACCTCCACATACTCCTTGATGAAACTCCTTCATGATCTGTTGTGCCTCATTTTCCTCTAAACAATTCAATAAAATCCGTATTGGATCTTTTCAATACAAATATTCATTTAAAATACAAATTTTTGCTTCCTTTAGTTTCACAGATCTTTATCTAGTTTTGCTCAGGTCAGGAGGTGCTTGTAGATTCTGTAAAACATATATAATATCACTATACCAAGGAGATAAATAAAAATCTTTGAGCACTGGTAAATCTGGAATTGTTTCAATTGAAAATCAGAAGTGAAATTCATATCCAAAGAATCGTAATTTGATTCTGTCATCACTTTTTCCAAGCCTTGTCCTTTAATTAGCTTTATGGGTTTGATTTCCAGATCATATTCCAATAATACTGCAATCAACTTAGCTCTTTTTCCTTCAGGGTCTAGCTGATTGAGAATATATTTTAAAGCAGTAGTTGGAACATAAGCAATTATGTGTGAATGCAATATGTAAACTCTCAAATCCTTTAAAGACTTTATCAATGCATATGCCTATTTTTCCATGATATCAATCTTCAATTCTGCATCTTTTAAAATCTTACTGAAAAAAGCAATAGGATGTTCCATATTTTCTTGATTTTTCTGTAATAATACACCAGCTATGGTATGTTTTGAAGAAATAGAAAATATAATGAATTCCTTTGAAAAATTTGGACTGATTAAAACAGGAGCTTCTGTGAGGGCCTTTTTGATGTTTGTGAAGGATTTCTTAGCTTCTATAGTCCATTTGATGTCATTATTTTTCTTTAACATATTTGTAATATTCCTTAAAATTTCTGCAAAGCTTGGAACAAACCTTCTAAAAGAATTTACCCTTCCAATGAAAGAATGAATCTCTTTCTTACATATTGGTATCCCAATCTTTTGAATAGATGTCACCATATCATGGTCAATTTTTATACCATCCCTTGATCCTAATAATTTACCTTCTTTCATGGAAAAATTAGTTTTTTTAGGATTTAAAGATATACCAAACTTTCTGCACTTAAAAAATAGTTTTTCCAAGTGTTTCAAATGATTTGCATCTGATTTTGAATAAACTATGATGTCATCCATATACACCACTACAAATTTGTCCTTTTCTTCAACAAATGCAATGTCCATGGCTCTTTCAAATTTTGCTCCTGCATTCATTAATCCAAATGGAATTTTGCATACATAAAATTTCCCCAAGGTGTTGTAAATGTTCTTTTCTCTTCACTAGTACAAAATGAGAGATAAGTGACTAGGTGACTAAAAAATTTAGTCAGCACTATTTTTTCAAGGAATAAATGACTAAAATTGGGCAATTTTAAGTAAGCCAACTAAAAACGACTAAGATAAATGACTAATTTAGTCACGGGATAAAATATATGACTGGATAACAAGTGACTAAAGTAAAAATGACTAACATAAATGACTAATTTAGTCAGGGGAATATAAATATGACTAGATAACAACAATTAATGTGAATTAGTCGTTTATGTTAGTCATTTTTAGTTATGTCACACTAACAATGGAAAATTGCAATTTTGATAATGAATTTGTACAATATTTTACTAAATTTTAGCAATGCAGATGGATTTAGAAATCTTACTATGTGGGTCATGGTCCATGTGTGTGGTCCCAAACCACCATATTAGCCCTCCACAGGGGATATTTGGCCTAGAAGTGGGATGTGCTGCTCATTTTGAAGTTTAAAACACTAGATATGGTTTCTAACACCACATAAACCTATGGGCCTAACAAAATCTTCTAGCCATCCAAGCCTAAGAAGATCACCTCAATCAACCATACATGGCCTCTTGAAGGTATCATTGGCCAATGATTGAGGATATTCATGCTATTATGTGGTTTTGAGAAGTATGTAGGTGTCTTAGGGCCTAATTAAGAATGATGCTCTAGGCCTAATTAAGAATGATGCTCTAGAGAAGAAGACCATGCCTTTGGCTCTAAAAAACCCATTGAGCCATATAGAACCATGAACAATGCCTCAAAGAACCACACATGAGTTTGCAAAGGTATCCATGGAGCTTTATATCTAGGTATCGTGACCTTGAGGATTTGGACATGGAAAATAGAAGAGACATGAACCTTGGGCCCTGAAATATTTTAGCCATCCAAGGATATAAAGAGGGTTTCCTTCACCAACCACACATGGAATCCTGAGGGTATCATCATCCTATAATTAAATATGGTGATTCCATTAGGCAGGTTTGAGAAATATGTATGTGTATCAATCCCTTGTGAATGACATTCTAAGGGAAATACCATGCCATTGGCCCTAAAGAAACCACCGAGGCATCCAAAACCATGAACAATTCCTAATTAAGATACCACATGTGACTATGCAAGGGTATACATGGCACTATATATCTAACTCTTGGGGACTTTGGGGCTTCAACATGGTCACGGGAGGAGGATCATGACGAAGATGTTGATGATTATGAAGATGATGAAGATGACGATGATGATGAGATGACGATGATGATGATGATGAAAATGATGATGATGATGATGATGTTGATGAGGAAGAGGGTGACGACACTGATGATGAGGATCACACTACTACATATGGCTCAAAAGTCCCACGAAAGTTTGCTAGGAAATAGTTAAAATCGATGTTTTCGTGGAAAAATAGTTTAAATTTTTGGAAAATTTCAAAAATTTCCCTGACGATCGTCACTATAGCGATGGTATGCACCTTTCGTCGCTATAGTGACGAAAGGTCCATACTGTTGCTATGGTCCTGATTGTCATTATTTGAAACCTTTGTGGATTAATTTAATACCAAATATTTAATTTGCCATTTGGAATATGTTTTTTCCATTGCAATTTATAACCATAAACATGCCTAATTTTTTAAAAATCCTTAAAGAACTTTTATTTTTGAATTATTAACTAATATATGGATGTCTATAAGCCAAGTCTAATTAGTATATTATAAAAACTAGTAATTAGAATATTATAAAAACTAGTTTTCTAGTATACTATAAAAACTAGTTTTCTAGAATTGATAAAATTGATATATTTGGATTGGATAGATGAAATTTTATTTTGACGTTTACAAATTTCTTTTAGTTATGAGAGTTAGTGGCTTTTTCAATGCCTTTTTGAAAGAGGCATTGACTTAAGATCAAACATATTTTCCCGTTAAAAAGTAGTATCAATGACCACTAATTAGAGTATTAATTAAAAGAGACCTTAGACTTAACGGAATTACCTTTGCTCCAAAGCTTTAGCTTAATCATCTTCTTAAATTTTCCAAAATATACTTTTGGATACAATGTTAAGAACCACCCAATTATATCCAGGAAAAATATCACATGTAATGCCAACGCAAAGGTAAAGTATAAGCAAGGTGTAGTAAAGGTTAACCTTCCAATGTGACAAGGCTATAGGCCCTGACATGTAATAAGTCATTATGACATAGGGACCCAAACAATTAGGCTCAAACTTGTCTTAAGAGTCTTAATTTTTAACAACTTTTAAAATTATATTATAATACCGTATATATGGTTTGAAAATAAATTATCTATCGTAAGCTCTAGGGTGAAAACAGGAAATTGGGAAACAATTTTGGCTTGTTTTTTACTAACAAAATTGCTAAATTTTATGTTTTTCAACTTCGACCTCTTCAAACCCATATCTCCCTTAGGAATTTCAACTTGAAGTAAACACAAAGATTTTAGAGAATTGAATTAGCTTTCTACTCGTATTTTTTTTTAATTTTTTTTATGGACATATCATGGGTCAAATTTGTTGTCAACAGACAGCATATACTTGAAAATTTTAGGTATGGATAATGAGTGACTTGTGTTGACGATGGTTTTTTGATAGATGGTTATTCATTTTAGGGAAAACAATTGTAGGCTCATAATCTACACACACTACACTGGATCTTAGACTATATTTTGAGTTTTTTAAGACATGGGAACTATTTTTTATTATTTATCGAAACAACATATGTTCAGAAAATGGTGCATTATCGAAACATGTTTTTGTCTTCACATTTTCTTTCAAATGTGACTATTATTGGAAAAAATAAAAGTACCCTTTTGAAGAGGACGAGCCAATTATGATCTCTGTGCAATTTCAAATTTTTTGGTGTTGTCTTTGTTATGATATTGAATTTTCATTTCGGGTGATTTTCAAAGTAATAAAATTCTTAAGGGATAAGGTTTAGAAAAAATATATTAATAAATAGAAATTCAAGTAGAAATGAAACAATTATTATATCATTGGAAACTAGATTCGGAGATGAATCCATTTCTACCAAGTTCGACAAATAATATTTAGAATTTGCAGGGGTTCGGGCTTGTTGAAGTTGTAGGTTTTGGAAAGATGCCATATATTTTCACAGGTTTGTTGACCATAAACTCTTGGTTGAAAAAATATCTTCCAAACTCTCAACCGAGAGTTTAGTTCAAACTCTCATCCAAGAGTTTTTTTAAAAATACAGCGCAACGATTGGTTCAAACTGTCGGCCTAGAGTTTTTTTAAACTCTTGGGTGAGAGTTTGAAATCTCAAAATTCTCGACCTAGAGTTTTTTAAACTCTCTGCCTAGAGTTTGAGGTTGACTTATTTTCGTGTGATCATCCACCTGCGCTCTGTTTTTTTCACTCTATTTATAACAGAAGTGTATCCCAGGTTCGCGATTTCACCCTCTAGCAATTTGACTATTGTATTTATGCATGTGATCAAGGTCGATTTTAAGGTGCTTTTCATCCAAGGTTGGTAAGGAGGGAGAATGATATTATGATGAGTACATCCACCTTGTCCCTAGCACTGCATCAAGGTGGTTCAATTTTTGATGGTAATTTGGTCAAAATTTGACTATTGAAGATGCAATTTTGTATTACGTATAACAATATTTACATATTTATTTCTACTTAATCATTAAAAACATTTTTCTATGGTATAAAATGACTTTGCACATTTGGCTTTTGGTATATTATGATGTGATAAGTGGCTCATGGGAGCATGTAAGTCTGAAGATGTTATGTTCTTTATCACATAAATAGAGTGATATAGTTAAAAATATTAGTGCAATTATGTTCTATTCTTTGTCAGATAAATATAGTGACATAGTTAAAAATATTAGTGCAAAAGCATTGCATATGATGCAAGTTACATAGATCCATAAGTCAACACAAGATAATGCACACATGTTCGAATATATTATAATAATAATAATAATAATATTAACAATAATAATAAGAAGTTGGCCAAGGAAACAAATAGCTGTGAGGTTTGGTGGGTTGTGGGAGGCAAGTAGCTGTGAATAGGGTCCGAGAGGCGTTTCTGACATTTTTGAAGCCACCATTGATGCCCATTGAGGAAATTGTGATGTTGATTAACCACCGTTGAGGGTTTAGAATTGGGTATTTATTTTCCAGCTCTGCCATGGATATACAAGAATTGGAGAGAACTTGGAGGATCTTGAAGAGGCGGGCTCCAGCTCTAGATACAAAATCTCAAACTTCCCTTACAGAATCGCAGGTTGGCTATTTGGTTTTATGTGAAAATTTAGCAATGTATCTCAACTAAGCGTAGTGATGTAATTACATAAGTGATTATAAATATTTTCATGCTATTTTTTTTCTTGAATGATGGTCTTCAATCGATCTTTATTTGCTCACCATTAACCTGAACACGAGATAATTTTGTGTCCATTATTCCTATAAGGATTCCATTTTTTCCAGCATTTTCTATCAATTTCTGAAATAATGGCCCATGGATAGTGATCTCTTTACATGTTTCCTCCTCTTCAATCATTCCCTTATGGATCAAAACAATTCTACCAATATGTTGAAAAAAATGCAGTTTCTTGGTAACCAAAACTTGTGTTTTTCCTCTGAGTTCATTCCCTTTGAGGTGATCCGTGATGCATGAATGTCGTGTGCTTTCCTAATGGAATATTAGAACATGATAGTGAAGGGAAATGTAGGAAGTAGTGAACAATCTAAGATTTGGAATGATGAAGTGACAATTCCCTTGGTGTCTTATGATGAAAATTGAGGTATAGGGGCATGCCTTATCTAGGAGGAAGATGTCCTAAGTAACCAACACATGGACATAGTGAAGTTTGGGTGAATTTTTCGTGGTCACAGTTTTAGATGATAAGGGTGTGATGTTGTGCATACCTGTTGTACACTAGTGAAGGCCATCTTAGTGAAGTGCATTGGTGAAAATATATTTTGAAGAAAATTATCTTAGTGGTAAGTGCCTTGGTGAAGCATGCTTGGCATATAGATTTTGGTAAGAGTGCCTTATGGAGAATGTCTTGATGGTTGAATGACAACCTTCCACTAGTAGCACAACTCATGACTTGTATGGGTAAAATATGGAGTGAATTGCCAATGAGTGACATGGTGACAACAACAAATTCATTCGCAATATGCTACATGTAATACTAGAATAACATAAAAATGAAGTGAAGTAGTTTTGTTCTAGTGGCATGCTATGGATTCATCGTAACAAGATGGAAAAAGTGAAAAGAAGCTAACATTTCTACTATATAAGAAGGTTTTTTTTCACAACATGACTTTTAGATCAATTAGAATGAAGTCAACCTAATAGTAGTTTAAGGTATGTTTTGGGGAGTGGAGGGTCAAAAAAACACAAATAACAAAAACATATAAAATAAATAAATATATAAAAAATATTAAAAAAAACACAAGGTGTCAAATGGGGGCATTTTTTAGGTTCTTGTGTGTTTTTTGAGGGTCACTCTGATCTTTGAGGACGAGCTTGTTTGGAGAAGGTGCCAGGACCAAATATGATGTCTTCATTGCCATAGAGTCATATTCTTGGGGTAGTGGGGGTGTATTTGTTGTCTTAGAGTCTGAGAAAATTGAATGAATTGTAGTCAAATTTTGGGTTATGTTGTGTCTGCCTTCTAATGGCAGTATTGGAGTAATATGTTGTGAGGGTTACTATGGTTTTGCATCAGAACTACATGGTGGGATTTCATGTTGGGGAGGTTTTTTAATAAGCTTTGGGAATGTTCTATTTTGTGGGCTAGGTTTGTGCGGTAGTCTGTCAGTGTTGTTTTTGGGGTTTTTTGTGTTGTGATGGGAAAAATGCCAAATGTTGTGGGTGGTCTGTCTATCAATGCTTAGAATCATTAAACAAATTTTATTCTTAAATCGTGCAAAATATCTGCAAGGAATTTGAATCTTGAGAACAAAATAATTGTTGGTATGTGTAGGTGTTGAACTTCATTGGAATTTAGTACTTGGATTTTGGATCAATGTATGCGTAATTGTTGGTATGTGTAAACATTGAACTTCATTCGCGTTTAGTGTTCGGATATCCACATCATCTTTTTTCAGGATCTTGCATGCAATTAGGGTTTGCATGCACTTGCATGCACTTTGCATGCATCCCAGTCACCAGGTTGATGCCTCCAGCACCTTATCCACCTTATTCTAGCACCCGGGAGCCACTTACTTCAAAGTTTTAGCCCTCCTAGGATGAAAATCGCCCACTTCTCACCTACTACCAGAGAAGGGCGCACTTGTTCACCTACCACTGCAGTTCCACTTCAGTTACACTCAGTTAGCTCCGATTCTCCTTGATTTGAGGCTAGTTTCACTCCCGACTGACTGTTTCACTTCCGTTGGACTTCCAGATTGACTAGATGACTTGTTCTGACTTTAGTTATCCTCCCATGTGCCCCCCACTGAGCCTCCTTCCCTTAATCAGTGCTACACACTTCAGTTACACTTGTTACACTCAGTTAGACTCAGATTGACACCTGGATGACTAGTTCTTGTGCATTGATGACCACTACTGATTGATGATGAGGACTCCTAGTTGGATTCAAGCTAATCCATTCAGTGATTCGAATGACCTCCTTAGGCAATTCGAATTGCTTAGTCATTGAGACAGTTTATATTGTAATCATTCACACTTATTGGGATTTTGAGCACTGCTGCATGTTTTACACAGTTTTGCACCATATTTTCTATGTTCATCTGTTGTGATTGATTTACTTGTTCATTAGATCTGCTGTGACTAATTTTACATGGTATCAGAGCCATTGCAGGGACAAGATCTCTTTTCTACAGGTGTTTTTACAAGAAGATTTCACTGAATTGCTCAAATTGCAAAAAGTTTTGGCATGAGATATCTCAAGGGCATTCGCTCCTGTGCATGCAAAGCTTGAAAATAATTTCAATACCACTCCAAAAGCTTGAGTTTCCACATAATTCCTAGATCTGATACATTGGACCCATTCAACATTGTTTGATCTCCAATCCCAGGTGTGATGCAACTCTAAAAGGGTGGATTGTTCGACCTTATTGTTCTTGGTTTATTGTGATTTGCAGGTTTATTGTCTCCATCAATTGTATTTGCTACATTGTGCATGCAAGCTCCTCTACAGCAATTGCATTCGCTACACTGTGCATGCAAGCTCCTTCTACATCAGTTTGACTCGCTCCTATCAATGGAATATTCTTCTTCAAAGCCTATCCTCACCCCATTCAATTATTTTGATTGGAAAGATGATATGGAGATCATATTACGTTCAAAAGGTTACTACCGAGTCACTCTTGGTCTTGAATTTGAGCCAAACAATGTGTCAGATCAAACCAAACACTACAACAAGCTTGATGAAGCTTATGGTCTTCTTTGTCTCTCCATCTCCAAAGATCTTCACTTCCATCTCAGCGGATTGAAGACCCCAAAAGCTATATGGGAGCAGCTTGAAACACTATTTGGCAAGCAGGATGAGCTTAGGGATTTTCAATTAGAAAATGATTTGATTGGCCTTAGTCCTGAGAATTTCGAGACCATTAATGAATTCTTCACAAAATTCAAGAACTTGAAAATGCAGTTGAAGAATAGTGGAGTTATCAAAGAGGACAAGCAATTGATCCTCTCCATTCTCAGCAAGCTTGGTAAAGATTATTCGGTATTTGTCTCTACTTTCAATTCCGGTCGGCTAACTACCCCGAATTGGAAGCTGCCTACCTTGAATGCCTTCATTGAGTCCGTCACAAAAGAGCATGACAAGTTGATTCAAATGAGGTCCATAAGCTCCAAATATTCAGCCCTATATGTTCAAGGACACAAGATCCTGAATGGTAAAGGAAAGCAGAAGAAGGAGAAGCCCAAATTCGAGCCTCACAAGCAAAAAGAGAAAGGCAAACAAATGGATGCACCATCCAGTTCGAAATCCAAGCAAAAGGGAAAAGAAGGTAACCAAAAATCTAAATGTACTTATTGTAACCGTGGCTTTCATCCTGAAAGTTCATGTATGAAAAATACTATAGATAAAATGGCCCTCCTTTTGGAAAAAACAACATAACTCTTCCCGACGGTGCAAGGAAGAAGGATAGGAATGATGATCATGAAAGAGGACAAGAACTCATGGCAACGGTTTTGAAGCCCACTACTCTCTTGATAGATTCGGGTGCATCAAATCATATGGCTACAAATATTGATTCTTTTTCCTCATTTGATCCAAATAGCTCCATCCCCATCCATTTGGGAGATGACTCAAAAATTTCTTCAAAGGGCAAAGGTACGATTCATGTAGATCATGGAAGCTTTCAGAATGTTCTCTATGTGCCTTCCTTGGCTTCAAATCTTCTTTCTGTGTATCAAATGACACACACTGGTGAACCGAAGGAATTTACATTCAGCCCTAATATAGTTGAAATTTCTGATTTCAAAAGTGGAAGACTAGTTGCAGTCGGAAAGGCAAACCACACTGCAAAATGCTATGAGTTTTCACACTTTATTCCGCTTGCAAAGCCCACTGCTCTTCGCACACATGGTAATGAGGTTAGTAGGCTTGGGCATGAAAGATTTGGACATCTTAATTAAAAATATTTGCTACTGCTATCAAATAAATCCATGGTAGATGGGCTTCCACAACTCCGTTCCTCGAAGGGAATATGCACTGGTTGCATCATTGGGAAGCACCCTGAGCACAGATTCGACCGCGGCAAAGCTAGCAGAGCTTCTACAATTTTGGGATTGATCCATTTTGATATTAGTGGTCCGCTGCCCCATATGTCATTAAATGGTTCAAGGTATGTTTTGACATTTATTGATGATTTTTCCCGCTTTACATGGGTATTCTTTCTCAAAAACAAGTCAGAAGTGCTTGGAAAATTCAAGGATTTTAAGGCTTCTGTTGAGACCGCCACTGAGAGCAAGATCAAAGCTCTTAGATCTGATAATGGTGGAGAATGTTAAAATTCAATATGCTAAGACAGAAAATAGCAGCATTACATTCCATTTAACAATAATAGCATATACAGGATCACTGAAGAAACAACAAGCACGGCATAAACACAAGAGACAGAGATTTATCCTGGGAAACCCTCATGGGGTAGAAAACCCAGCAAAGCTTCCTCAATATAGATGACCAGCAATATACAAAGATGAAACCCTGAGACATGATCTCCTCCTCCACAATAGCAGACCTCTCCTCCACAAGTGCGCTATCCTCAAGTGTGTGAGTGTATCAAATGAGGAACACACCTCCTCTATTTATACACTACTCTGATATGTATTTTACACAAGTACATGTAGGCTCGTATTTAACCATTAGGTTAAATACCCCATTATAACTGACTGGGCCGACCCCCACATGGTGGGTCTAATAACCCTAGTTACCACACCCAACTCGGAGGAATAAACATCTCCGGATTTATAGTATAATCACATCGGAGGTATGGAACATCTCCGGAATAAATAATATACAAATATAATATTCTTTGAAGTTACAATATTTCAACACTCCCCCTTAACGAGAAGGATATTATAACAGTATCTGCACGAGCAAGGAGTCATCAACATCATACATGATACATCTATAAATCATTGGAAGCTTTCTCAACATCATCAGTAACTCAAGCAGTTACTGGAACATCTTCAATACTGGAACATCAACATCTTCAGTACTGAGTCTTTATCTTCTGCAGCACTCGAACAACTACAACAACATCAACATCTGGATCCTCACGATCATCAGTATCGTCATCTCACGATCATTAGCATCGTCATCACACGATCATCAGCATCGTCACCACACGATCATCAGCATCGTCATCTCACGATCATCAGCATCGTCATCACACGATCATCAGCATCGTCATCTCACGATCATCAGCATCGTCATCACACGATCATCAGCATCATCATCACACGATCATCAGCATCGTCATCTCATGATCATCAGCATCGTCATCACACGATCATCAGCATCGTCATCACACGATCATCAGTATCGTCATCACACAATCGTCAGCATCGTCATCAACACAGGTATCCATAACAATACAAGTATCCACATCATTAGTACAAGTATTCATGCCAATACAAGTATACATATCATCAATACAAGTATCCATACTGATACAAGTAATCATGTCATCAATACATGTATCCTACCGATACAAGTAACCACATCATCAATACAAGTATCCTACCGATACAAGTAACCACATCATCAATACAAGTATCCTACCGATACAAGTAACCACATCATCAATACAAGTATCCTACCAATACAAGTAACCACATCATCAATACAAGTATCCTACCGATACAAGTAACCACATCAAAAATCACTTTCTCGGAGACCATACGTCTACGGATCAATTCAGGGACCGAAGTCCGGGGATGATACAATCCCCACTTCTCGGAGACCATACGTCTACGGATCAATTCAGGGACCGCAGTCCGGGGCTGATACAATCCCCACTTCTCGGAGACCTCACGTCTACGGATCAATTCAGGGACCTAAGTCCGGGGATGATACAATCCCCACTTCTCGGAGACCTCACGTCTACGGATCAATTCAGGGACCTAAGTCCGGGGATGATACAATCCCCACTTCTCGGAGACCTCACGTCTACGGATCAATTCAGGGACCTAAGTCCGGGGATGATACAATCCCCACTTCTCGGAGACCTCACGTCTACGGAACAATTCAGGGACCTAAGTCCGGGGATGATACAATCCCCACTTATCGAAGACCTCACGTCTACGGATCAATTCAGGGAACTAAGTCCGGGGATGATACAATCCCCACTTCTCGAAGACCTCACGTCTACGGATCAATTCAGGGAACTAAGTCCGGGGATGATACAATCCCCACTTCTCGAAGACCTCATGTCTACGGATCAATTCAGGGACCTAAGTCCGGGGATGATACAATCCCCACTTCTCGGAGACCTCACGTCTACGGATCAATTCAGGGACCTAAGTCCGGGGATGATACAATCCCCACTTTTCGGAGACCATACGTCTACGGCTCTCTTTAGGACTGAAAGTCCAGGGATGATCCAATCCCCTCAACTGTCCACTAAGGACTTCATTCTCGGAGACCTCACGTCTACGGCTCTCTTTAGGACTGAAAGTCCAGGGATGATCCAATCCCCTCAACTGTCCACTAAGGACTTCATTCTCGGAGACCTCACGTCTACGGCTCTCTTTAGGACTGAAAGTCCAAGGATGATCCAATCCCCTCAACTGTCCACTAAGGACTTCATTCTCGGAGACCTCACGTCTACGGCTCTCTTTAGGACTGAAAGTCCAGGGATGATCCAATCCCCTCAACTGTCCACTAAGGACTTCATTCTCGGAGACCTCACGTCTACGACTCTCTTTAGGACTGAAAGTCCAGGGATGATCCAATCCCCTGAACTGTCCACTAAGGACTTCATTCTCGGAGACCTCACGTCTACGGCTCTCTTTAGGACTGAAAGACCAGGGATGATCCAATCCCCTCAACTGTCCACTAAGGACTTCATTCTCGGAGACCTCACGTCTACGGCTCTCTTTAGGACTGAAAGTCCAGGGATGATCCAATCCCCTCAACTGTCCACTAAGGACTTCATTTTCGGAGACCTCACGTCTACGGCTCACTTTAGAACATGTGTTCAAGGATGATACAATCCCCACATGTATTCTCATCAATACAAGTACAAGTATCCTCAACCATACACGTACATTAATCAATACATGTGTCATCAAAAGTATGTATTCTTACCAATACATCTTATCATCAAAAGCATGTATTCTCACCAATACATATAACATCAAAAGCATGTATAAGTAAAACTAAGTATTCTAAGTATACGAGTCCTAAATCTAAATATTTCTAAGTATCTAGGTGTAGAGAACAGGTTACCTCATCATCGACCTTGTTGTTCGATGAGACAATCTCATCATCAGTGACTATACTACTCCCCCTTTCGAGGAGGGTCCTTTTGAGCTACACCAAGCTTGTCTCAAAAGTATTCAAATTTCACTCGAGACAGAGGCTTGGTTAGTATTTTGGTAACTTCTTCACTCGAGGTAGAGGTTTGGTTAGTACATCGGTAACCTGTTACGAATTCAAACTTTATAGTTCCTTTCTGTGTCATATCTTGTTAGATCCCTATGATCTTTGACTTATCATGGAACACTAGATTCTATGTCATCTTGATACAACTCTATTTGTCACATAGGATCACAGTTGGTTCTATCTCTAAGTCAAACAATCCTGAAGCCAAACTTCTTCACAACTAGCAGAGCAAACAACCATATATTCTGCTTGTGCTGAGAGCCACACTAGACTGCTTCCAGCTAAACCACGAGATCATGGCTAATCCTAGAGAATAACATCCTCTTGATGTGTTCTTCTTGTCTGATACACTTTCTGCCCAATCAGCATCTGAGTAGCCATCTGAAGTCATGATCTCCAAGATAGCACGGATCAAAGTCTATCGTATCCTTTAGGTGCCTCATCACATGCTTTGCAACTATCAGGTGAAAACATCTAGTTTCCACTAGATACTGACTCAAGGTATTCACAACAAAGCATATATCTAATCTAGTATATGTTAGATACATCAATGACCCAATAATTTGACTGTACAGAGTTATATCCACTAACTCTGATGAGTTATCCCCTAACAGCTTCAAGTTGGAATCCATAAGAGTGGCCATTCCAACACCTCAAGTCATATTTCTCATCATACTTTCCCTGGTTGAGAAATATTCCTTCTGAGCCTTGCCATACTTCCAGACCTAGGAAGTAAAGCATCAATTTGAGATCTTTCATTTTCATTTCTGCATTGAATGATCTTCTGCATATCTATCTGTGCCATCTCTCGTTAGATGGGTCTACTAATCTGAGCCTTAATATCATTCGAACTCTGTGGTGAGTTCCTTCTTGCATCCATGTCATTTGCGTATAGAAATCATATTCAACCTTGTAGCAAAGGTTGAGATCCACATCACCCATGGTGATCATTAAGCTTATCAATTTATTATCGATCCTAGGTACCTATACAGAACCTGATTCACACTTCTTCTTTAATTACACCATACTTGGAGCAAACATCTTGTCGTGATTCTCTTCCCCTTTCTAAGAGAATATTCTAGCCATGAGCCTTCAATATTTTGTTTGATTTGTAAATCTTCTTGTTTGAACATCCACCACTTGTATGGTGTCCATCATTCTTCATGACCTTTCCTACAAATCAAAATTAAGTACATGATTAGTAATACTTCATAATCATCAAATCATATTGACATGATAACCTATTATGCATACAGATATCATTTACATAGTGATGCAACTATTTTGACCAATACTTTGGCACAACACTTTCCCATATCATGTATGCATACAGTGGCTATCTAGATGCCTTCCATCTCTACCAGAACATACTATCGAGAGTGTGCACAACTCTCAGCATGTCAGCAAAGAGGTTTCATTCTAGACAAGCAACAATGGAATGTTTGTCCAACTTACCAATCATATGCATATTAGTAGTATATTGTTCAATGTTCTATGAATATTTACACTTAGCATGATATATTATAGGAATACAAATATGCATAGAACCTATTACAGGCAATATCATTACTATTTCAAATAACAACTCAAATACTAATCTTTTATGTTTGTGTGGCTGCCTCCCGCTTGATCTTCTGTATGTATTTTGAACTTCTATTCATTCTGTACCACTGTGCATGCTCAAGAGTCATCCTCATGATCTCATACACAAACATACACTCATTAGTATATTCTAAAAACATAATCTTGAAAATGTATAGTCATGATTAATAAACATTATTATTCAAGATTTCAGGGAAGTCTTCTTTTACTCATGCATATCATCAATCAAGATAAAAGATATAATATGCATAATCCCTTCATTACTAACTTTATGAATAAGCATAACCAATCATTCCAAGTATACTTATATAAGGGATCCTAACACAAGGTAAGATTCATGGGAAACATACCTGGATTAGTATACCTACTTGGTTATGTACAACATACCTAAACAATCTCTTCAATGATTTAGAGATCCTGAGCTAGAACCTGCATGTCTCATAGGTTAAGCATAATATAACAAAGTCATACATACCTCGTAAGTAGAACAAAGATTATGGATGAGTCTTTGTCTTCATGTTTTCATGGTCATGGAGCCTGATTTGTCTTTTGTGATGTACCAGTATCTTGTTAGTAGACAACATCAACCTCACACAACATCATAATGCATTAGTACAATCATAAGTGTCAACACCCTAACCAATGAGTATCTTCTATCATGCATTCATAATTTTGTTAAGGTGATACAATAAATCTAAAATCAAGATTGTACTAACCGTAATAACATGAAGACAAACATACCATAAACTTAATCATGAACAAATCTCAAAACATACCTCGATGAGTCATACCTGTCGAGATCGCTTGTAATCTCCTTATGTAAAGCCTTAGCCTCATCTCCCTCTGAAACAGTAACTCCTTCACTTATGCAGGTGACCAATCCATCTTCTTCTAGGATTAACCCTATCCACTTGATTTGCAAGAACTGGACCTGGAGATGGATATGGGTTTGTCAGAGAAACCCCAAAAATTCAAACTTTGAATTTCAAACTTCTGAAAGGATAGAAATATGCGCCTTGATGAGCTGATCAAACTGATATATTCAGAATTTGAAAACTGCAAAGTTTCACTCCTCAATTTTGCCTTTGAAACTTCCAGATTCACTAGACGTGACCCTGAACTGGGGTTTGGTGAATCCCACTCTTCTGCCAAATCAAAATGTTTGATCCAAATCTCTAAGCTTCTATTTTTCTGAGGAGCTTCCAGCCATGGTCACAGATTTCAAAAATTCCCATTTTTACAGAAGCCCTAATTTTCCACTTTTCTGATCAAAGTCCCGAACTAGGGTTTGATCAAGCTCGACCTTCTGCCCAACCAAAAAATCTGATCTTGGTCTCTAAATTTCTATTTTGATGAGTAGCATTCAGCCGTGGTCTCCATTTACAAAAATTCCAACTTTCTTCAAAGCCATGTTATCTTTCCATCCTGACAGGTCTGACCTCAATTGGATTCTCTGAGAGAGAGTTATGTCAAATGTCGCAACGTGACCTGTTTTGGGATAAAACAGAAGAGCGAACTTGTACTGCGTGCCACATGTCACTGTTTGAAATTCGGCCTCTAAAAAACTTTTTTGAGGTAGCTTGGCCTGTTCTATTTCCATCCTGACAGGTCTGACCTCAATTGGACTCTCTGAGAGAGAGTTATGCCAAGTGTCGCAACATGACCTGTTTATGGGATAATACAGGAGGGAGAACTTGTACGGAGTGCCACGTGTCCCTGGTTCACCTTCGGACTTTGAAAAAGTTTTCTGATATAGTACAGACTGTGTAATACCTGTCACTTTTTACGAAATTTCATTTGGAGCTTCCTAGCCCAAGATATGACCTTTTTCCCAAGGTCACCTGATTTTGACTCAGATCTGGAAGAGGCAGAAACCCTATATTGGACAGATCATAAATCACACAGTACAACGAATTAGAGGTTGTCCTTTGGACACAAGGTACCTGGAGATTTAATATTCGTCTTGTAACAATTTCAGATCCGAAAACTTCGCCAAAACGGATTTATAGCGAAAGTGCTACGATGACTGGTTTTTGCTATGTAAAACCCTAACCTTCAAATTGTCGTAAGTAAAGCAAGTGTCTTTAGTGCCATACCTTGTCTTCCTTCAGGTTAGCTCTGATACCATGTTAAAATTCAATATGCTAAGACATAAAATAGCAGTATTACATTCCATTTCACAATAATAGCATATACAGGATCACTGAAGAAACAACAAGCACAGCATAAACACAAGAGACAGAGATTTATCCTGGGAAACCCTCATGGGGTAGAAAACCCAGCAAAGCTTCCTCAATATAGATGACCAGCAATATACAAAGATGTAACCCTGAGACATGATCTCCTCCTCCACAATAGCAGACCTCTCCTCCACAAGTGCGCTATCCTCAAGTGTGTGAGTGTATCAAATGAGGAACACACCTCCTCTATTTATACACTACTCTGATATGTATTTTACACAAGTACATGTAGGCTCGTATTTAACCATTAGGTTAAATACCCCATTATAACTGACTGGGCCGACCCCCACATGGTGGGTCTAATAACCCTAGTTACCACACCCAACTCGGAGGAATAAACATCTCCGGATTTATAGTATAATCACATCGGAGGTATGGAACATCTCCGGAATAAATAATATACAAATATAATATTCTTTGAAGTTACAATATTTCAACAGAGAATATATTAAATCCGAGTTGCTGCAACTTTGTGCCCAAAGAGGAATTAAGATCCAACATACAGTTCCCTATACACCCCAGCAGAACGGTGTAGCGGAAAGGAAAAATCGGTCACTGAAAGAGATGGCTACATGCATGATTGAATCAAAAGGTTTGGCTGCAAATCTTTGGGCTGAAGCAATCAATGTTGCTGCATATATACAGAACCATGTTCCACATTCATCCGTGAAAGGTATGACTCCTTTTGAAGCATTCTTTGGTCACAAACCGGATGTGTCAAATTTGAGAGTTTTTGGCTCTACTGCATGCGCTAGAATTCCTTCAGAGAAGAGACGAGCTTTGGATCCACAAAGTACCGAGTGCATATTGATAGGATATGGGGAAGAATCAAAAGCATATAAACTCATGGATATCAGATCTAAAAAGATATTCATAGAGCGCAGTGGGCAATTTGAAGAACCGCTTCAAGAATTGCAACTAGTCGAGGAGAAGAATGCCGATTCACCGCCTTCACCAGAAGAACATCCGTGCAGTGATAATGAAGGTATGAGTTCTGATATTTCTGATATTGTAGCAGCATATGATGATCATGAAATATCAGGTTCGGAATCCGACCATTATGATCCCCCTCAGTTACCAAAGTGGGCCCAAAACACTCTACAATGTGCTAGTTCGAACCTTGGAAATCCTGCTGATCCGAGATGAACAAGAGCATACTTTCAAAGAGCAGGTATGGCTCTTTCTATTGCTGATCCATTGATTCCTGAGATTTGTTATTTGATGGCTGGTTCAGATCCTACATCATACTATTCTGCTCATCGAGATCCGAGATGGAAAAGTGCCATGGATGAAGAGTACAGTTCTCTTCAAAAGAACAACACATGGGAGCTAGTTTCTCTTCCACCTGGAAGAAAATTAGTGAAGTGTAAATGGGTCTACCGTACTAAAGTTGCTACTGATGGAACTATCAGAAAATATAAAGGAAGGTTGGTGGCAAAAGGTTTATCCCAAGTCCAAGGAGTGGACTACACTGAGACCTTTGCACCGGTTGCAAAGATGGATTCCATCCACCTTGTTTTAGCTATTTCCGCATCCAAGCACTGGGAGGTGCACCACATGGATGTGAAGAGTGCATTTTTACATGGAGACCTTGCTGAAGAGGTATATATGCAGCAGCCAGAGGGTTATACATCAGATCCATCATTGGTTTGCAGGTTGAAGAAATCTTTGTACGGGTTAAAACAGGCCCCAAGAGCTTGGTACGCAAAGATGGACTCCTTCCTTCTTTCTCAGAATTTCCAAAGATGCAAATCTGATCCGAATGTGTATCTTCAGAGAGTTAAAGGTAATTTGTTGGTTATTGTACTTTATGTTGATGATCTTCTCATTACTGGTAGCACTCTTACTTCAATAAACAAGCTAAAAACTGCCTTAAATCTAGCCTTTGACATGAGCGATTTGGGCTTGCTGAGTCACTTTTTGGGCTTGGAGATAGCTAAAAATTTTGATGGGATCACTATATCTCAGCAAAAATATGCTTCCGACCTGTTATTGAAGTTTAATATGGCTAAATGTAAGGCAGCCCCATTCCCATTCCTCTCAGGAATCAGTCTTGAGGAGGGAGATTCTACACCGCTTGCAGATTGCAGTATGTATCGACAGTTGATTGGTTCACTACTTTATTTGACACACTCAAGGCCTGATATCTCATATGCCATGAGTGCCATGTCAAGATATATGCAGCAGCCACATGAGCTTCATTGGCGAGCAGCCAAGCGGATCTTGCAGTATGTGCAAGGTGCGAGACATTTTGGCATACATTATGCTGCAGATTCTAAGCTTGATTTCATTGGTTTTACTGATTCAGATTGGGCAGGTGATAGCATTGATCGAAAGTCCACTTCTTGGTTATGTTTTCATTATTGTTCATGGTGCTATTTGCTGGTCCAGCAAAAAGCAAGCAGCCATTGGACTTTCTTCAGTAGAGGCAGAGTATTGAGGGGCAGTCAATGCCTGCATTCAGGCAGTTTGGTTGCAGGGTATTCTTTCCGAGTTTGGTTTTGGTGGCAATACTTCGAATGTCCTATTTTGTGACAATCAAAGTGCTATCAAGATTTCCATAGATCTAGTTCAGCGGCAGAGGACCAAACACATTGAGATTCATATGCATTACATTCGACAGTTGGTGCATGACCGCACCATCATTCTGCAATATTGCCCTACTGATGAACAAATTGCAGACATCTTCACCAAGAGCTTCACTGAGAAGAAGTTCTCTTACCTCTATTCACTGTTGGGGGTGAGTTCCATCATGGTGGAGACAGATTGATTCATTATTATGCTTTAGCTTGAGGGGGGGCTTTCTTCCCACTGGGTTTTCCCTCTTTCCTCACTTAGTTTTTTTTCAGCATTTTTTGGATTATTGTATTGGGGTGACCTTTGGTCTTAGTTACCAGGGCCCCACATTATTTTTTTCACATCATAGTCTAGCTTGAGGGGGGGTGTTCGGATATCCACATCATCTTTTTTCAGGATCTTGCATGCAATTAGGGTTTGCATGCAAATTCTAGGGTTTGCATGCACTTGCATGCACTTTGCATGCATCCCAGTCACCAGGTTCATGCCTCCAGCACCTTAGCCACCTTATTCTAGCACCCGAGAGCCACTTACTTCAGAGTTTTAGCCCTCCTAGGCTGAAAGGCGCCCACTTCTCACCTACTGCCAGAGAAGGGCGCACTTGTTCACCTACCACTGCAATTCCACTTCAGTTAGCTCTAATTCTCCCTGATTTGAGGCTAGTTTCACTCCCGATTGATTGTTACACTTCCGTTGGACCTCCAGATTGACTAGATGACTTGTTCTGACTTCAGTTAGCCTCCCATGCGCCCCCCACTGAGCCTTCTTCCCTTAATCAGTGCTACACACTTCAGTTACACTTGTTACACTCAGTTAGACTCAGATTGACACCTGGATGACTGGTTCTTGTGCATTGATGACCACTACTGATTGATGATGAGGACTCCTAGTTGGAGTCAAGATACTCCATTCAGTGATTCGAATGACCTCCTTAGGCAATTCGAATTGCTTATTCATTGAGACAGTTTATATTGTAATCATTCACCCTTATTGGGATTTTGAGCACTGCTGCATGTTTTGCACAGTTTTGCACCATATTTTCTATGTTCATCTGTTGTGATTGATTTACTTGTTCATTAGATCTGCTGTGACTAATTTTACATGGTATCAGAGCCATTGCATGGACAAGATCTCTTTTCTACAGGTGTTTTTACAAGAAGATTTGACTGAATTGCTCAAATTGCAAAAGTTTTGGCATGAGATATCTCAAGGGCATTCGCTCCTGTGCATGCAAAGCTTGAAAATAATTCCAATACCACTCCAGAAGCTTGAGTTTCCACATAATTCCTGGATCTGATACATTGGACCCATTCAACATTGTTTGATCTCCAATCCCAGGTGTGATGCAACTCTAAAAGGGTGGATTGTTCGACCTTATTGTTCTTGGTTTATTGTGATTTGCAGGTTTATTGTCTCCATCAATTGCATTCGCTACATTGTGCATGCAAGCTCCTCTACAGCAATTGCATTCACTACACTGTGCATGCAAGCTCCTTCTACATCAGTTTGACTCGCTCGTGTCAATGGAATATTCTTCTTCAAAGCCTATCCTCACCCCATTCAATTATTTTGATTGGAAAGATGATATGGAGATCATATTACGTTCAAAAGGTTACTACCGAGTCACTCTTGGTCTTGAATTTGAGCCAAACAATGTGTCAGATCGAACCAAACACTACAACAAGCTTGATGAAGCTTATGGTCTTCTTTGTCTCTCCATCTCCAAAGATCTTCACTTCCATCTCAGCGGATTGAAGACCCCAAAAGCTATATGGGAGCAGCTTGAAACACTATTTGGCAAGCAGGACGAGCTTAGGGCTTTTCAATTAGAAAATGATTTGATTTGCCTTAGTCCTGAGAATTTTGAGACCATTAATGAATTCTTCACAAAATTCAAGAACTTGAACATGCAGTTGAAGAACAATGGAGTTATCAAAGAGGATAAGCAATTGATCCTCTCCATTCTCAGCAAGCTTGGTAAAGATTATTCGATATTTGTCTCTACTTTCAATTCCGGTCGGCTAACTACCCCGAATTGGAAGATGCCTACCTTGAATGCCTTCATTGAGTCTGTCACAAAAGAGCATGACAAGTTGATTCAAATGGGGTCCATAAGCTCCAAAGATTCAGCCCTATATGTTCAAGGACCCAAGATCCTGAATGGTAAAGGAAAGTAGAAGAAGGAGAAGCCCAAATTCGAGCCTCACAAGCAAAAAGAGAAAGGCAAACAAATGGATGCACCATCCAGTTCGAAATCCAAGCAAAAGGGAAAAGAAGGTAACCAAAAATCTAAATGTACTTATTGTAACCGTGGCTTTCATCCCGAAAGTTCATCTATGAAAAATACTATAGATCAAATGGCCCTCCTTTTGGAAAAGAACAACATAACTCTTCCCGACGGTGCAAGGAAGAAGGATAGGAATGATGATCATGAAAGAGGACAAGCACTCATGGCAACGGTTTTGAAGCCCACTACTCTCTTGATAGATTCGGGTGCATCAAATCATATGGCTACAAATATTGATTCTTTTTCCTCATTCGATCCAAATAGCTCCATCCCCATCCATTTGGGAGATGACTCAAAAATTTCTTCAAAGGGCAAAGGTACGATTCATGTAGATCATGGAAGCTTTCAGAATGTTCTCTATGTGCCTTCCTTGGCTTCAAATCTTCTTTCTGTGTATCAAATGACACACACTGGTGAACCGAAGCAAGTTACATTCAGCCCTAATACAGTTGAAATTTCTGATTTCAAAAGTGGAAGACTAGTTGCAGTCGGAAAGGCAAACCACACTGCAAAATGCCATGAGTTTTCACACTTTATTCCACTTGCAAAGCCCACTGCTCTTCGCACACATGGTAATGAGGTTAGTAGGATTTGGCATGAAATATTTGGACATCTTAATTATAAATATTTTCTGCTGCTATCAAATAAATCCATGGTAGATGGGCTTCCACAACTCCGTTCCTCGAAGGGAATATGCACTGGTTGCATCATTGGGAAGCACCCTGAGCACAGATTCGACTGCGGCAAAGCTAGCAGAGCTTCTACAATTTTGGGATTGATCCATTTTGATATTAGTGGTCCGCTGCCCCATATGTCATTAAATGGTTCAAGGTATGTTTTGACATTTATTGATGATTTTTCCCGCTTTACATGGGTATTCTTTCTCAAAAACAAGTCAGAAGTGCTTGGAAAATTCAAGGATTTTAAGGCTTCTGTTGAGACCGCCAATGAGATCAATATCAAAGCTCTTAGATCTGATAATGGTGGAGAATATATTAAATCTGAGTTGCTGCAACTTTGTGCCCAAAGCGGAATTAAGATCCAACATACATTTCCCTACACACCCCAGCAGAACGGTGTAGCGGAAAGGAAAAATCGGTCACTGAAAGAGATGGCTACATGCATGATTGAATCAAAAGGTTTGGCTGCAAATATTTGGGCTGAAGCAATCAATGTTGCTGCATATATACAGAACCGTGTTCCACATTCATCCGTGAAAGGTATGACTCCTTTCGAAGCATTCTTTGGTCACAAACCGGATGTGTCAAATTTGAGAGTTTTTGGCTCTACTGCATGGGCTAGAATTCCTTCAGAGAAGAGACGAGCTTTGGATCCACAAAGTACCGAATGCATATTGATAGGATATGGGGAAGAATCAAAAGCATATAAACTCATGGATATCAGATCTAAAAAGATATTCATAGAGCGCAGTGTGCAATTTGAAGAACCGCTTCAAGAATTGCAACTAGTCGAGGAGAAGACTGCCGATTCACCGCCTTCACCAGAAGAAGATCCGTGCAGCGATAATGAAGGTATGAGTTCTGATATTTCTGATATTGTAGAAGCATATGATGATCATGACATATCAGGTTCGGAATCCGACCATTATGATCCCCCTCAGTTACCAAAGTGGGCCCAAAACACTCTACAATGTGCTAGTTCGAACCTTGGAAATCCTGCTGATCCGAGACGAACAAGAGCAGACTTTCAAAGAGCAGGTATGGCTCTTTCTATTGATGATCCATTTCTTCCTGAGATTTTTAATTTGATGGCTGGTCCAGATCCTACATCATACGATTCTGCTCATCGATATCCGAGATGGAAAAGTGCCATGGATGAAGAGTACAGTTCTCTTCAAAAGAACAACACATGGGAGCTAGTTTCTCTTCCACCTGGAAGAAAATTAGTGAAGTGTAAATGGGTCTACCGTACTAAAGTTGCTACTGATGGCACTGTCAGAAAATATAAAGCAAGGTTGGTGGCAAAAGGTTTCTCCCAAGTCCAAGGAGTGGACTACACTGAGACCTTTGCACCGGTTGCAAAGATGGATTCCATCCACCTTGTTTTAGCTATTTCCGCATCCAAGCACTGGGAGGTGCACCACATGGATGTGAAGAGTGCATTTTTACATGGAGACCTTGCTGAAGAGGTATATATGCAGCAGCCAGAGGGTTATACATCAGATCCATCATTGGTTTGCAGGTTGAAGAAATCTTTGTACGGGTTAAAACAGGCCCCAAGAGCTTGGTACGCAAAGATGGACTCCTTCCTTCTTTCTCAGAATTTCCAAAGATGCAAATCTTATCCGAATGTGTATCTTCAGCAAGTTAAAGGTAATTTGTTGGTTATTGTACTTTATGTTGATGATCTTCTCATTACTGGTAGCACTCTTACTTCAATAAACAAGCTAAAAATTGCCTTAAATCTAGCTTTTGACATGAGCGATTTGGGCTTGCTGAGTCACTTTTTGGGCTTGGAGATAGCTCAAAATTTTGATGGGATCACTATATCTCAGCAAAAATATGCTTCCGACCTGTTATTGAAGTTTAATATGGCTGAATGTAAGGCAGCCCCATTCCCATTCCTCTCAGGAATTAGTCTTGAGGAGGGAGATTCTACACCGCTTGCAGATTGCAGTATGTATCGACAGTTGATTGGTTCACTACTTTATTTGACACACTCAAGGCCTGATATCTCATATGCCATGAGTGCCATGTCAAGATATATGCAGCAGCCACATGAGCTTCATTGGCGAGCAGCCAAGCGGATCTTGCAGTATGTGCAAGGTACGAGACATTTTGGCATACATTATGCTGCAGATTCTAAGCTTGATTTCATTGGTTTTACTGATTCAGATTGGGCAGGTGATAGCATTGATAGGAAGTCCACTTCTTGGTTATGTTTTCATTATTGGTCATGGTGCTATTTGCTAGTCCAGCAAAAAGCAAGCAGCCATTGCACTTTCTTCAGCAGAGGCAGAGTATCGAGGGGCAGTCAATGCTTGCATTCAGGTAGTTTGGTTGCAGGGTATTCTTTCCGAGTTTGGTTTTGGTGGCACTACTTCGACTGTCCTATTTTGTGACAATCAAAGTGATATCAAGATTTCCACAGATCCAGTTCAGCGGCAGAGGACCAAACACATTGAGATTCATTTGCATTACATTCGACAGTTGGTGCATGACCGCACCATCATTCTGCAATATTGCCCTACTGATGAACAAATTGCAGACATCTTCACCAAAAGCTTCACTGAGAAGAAGTTCTCTTACCTCCGTTCACTGTTGGGGGTGAGTTCCATCATGGTGGAGATAGATTGATTCATTATTATGCTTTAGCTTGAGGGGGGGCTTTCTTCCCACTGGGTTTTCCCTCTTTCCTCACTTAGTTTATTTTCAACATTTTTTGGATTATTGTATTGGGGTGACCTTTGGTCTTAGTTACCAGGGCCCCACATTATTTTTTGCACATCATAGTATAGCTTGAGGGGGCGTGTTCGGATATCCACATCATCTTTTTTCAGGATCTTGCATGCAATTAGGGTTTGCATGCAAATTCTAGGGTTTGCATGCACTTTGCATGCATCCCAGTCACCAGGTTGATGCCTCCAGCACCTTAGCCACCTTATTCTAGCACCCGAGAGCCACTTACTTCAGAGTTTTAGCCCTCCTAGGCTGAAAGGCACCCACTTCTCACCTACTGCCAGAGAAGGGCGCACTTGTTCACCTACCACTGCAGTTCCACTTCAGTTAGCTCTGATTCTCCCTGATTTGAGACTAGTTTCACTCCCGACTGACTGTTTCACTTCCGTTGGACCTCCAGATTGACTAGATGACTTTTTCTGACTTCAGTTAGCCTCCCATGCGCCCCCCACTGAGCCTCCTTCCCTTAATCAGTGCTACACACTTCAGTTACACTTCTTACACTCAGTTAGACTCAGATTGACACTTGGATGACTGGTTCTTGTGCATTGATGACCACTACTGATTGATGATGAGGACTCCTAGTTGGAGTCAAGCTACTCCATTCAGTGATTCGAATGACCTCCTTAGGCAATTCGAATTGCTTAGTCATTCAGACAGTTTATATTGTAATCATTCACCCTTATTGGGATTTTGAGCACTGCTGCATGTTTTGCACAGTTTTGCACCATATTTTCTATGTTCATCTGTTGTGATTGATTTACTTGTTCATTAGATCTGCTGTGACTAATTTTACATTTAGTACTGGGATTTTGGATCAATGTATGTTTTGAATCTACTATTTCTGGAGAGTAAGAAAAGCGAATGGATGTTACAAATAAAGATTAGATTTCTTGATGGCTCATAGTGGTCAAAATGTTCTCATCATGGGTTATGTGCTTGTAGTGGGATGTGGCAATTCTATCATGGAGATTTTCAAATAGGTGCAAGTTTTGCGGCTTTTTTTTCAGTAGTTTAAACCCTAATTGTATTTAGTTATATAACAAACATCAAATAGATAAGTACATCCCTGAGCGAGCAATATAGTAGTTGTGGAATGCAATATATAAGTTAACATTGAGTTTTTGTTTTACATTGTCGCGTTCTTCTTAATAATACTGAATGCCCTATTATCATAAGTTGCAGAGGATTTATTATGAAAGTGCTTTTTAGACTAACTATTTAAACATAACCCTTTTAAACTTGTTTAAAAATAGGGTCAACCTTCGCCATTCAATTACTATGAGTGGAATTCGAAGATGCTAATTTTTATTTGGAGAAAAGGGTTATAAAAAATAACAATGAGAACTTAATTTTAACCTACACTAGATGTTGAAAGAAAAAGTGGTTTAACAAATGTGTTGATGAAGATTATAGCTTAATTGTGTATATATGTATCTCCCAATCTTCGTTTTCACATTTAAAGCAATCAAAATCACATGCAATATAGTAATAAATAACATAAATATATATTTTATATATAGTTATATTATGATAAATATATATTAATACATATAAAATAAATTAAAAATATACATCAAATAGAAACCTTTGCTCTTGATTTTATTTACTCTTGGGAGTTCGATGGTTGGAGATTTTCCACATCGCACACTTTTCCATTCTAATCGAATAATAACCATTGAAAATGAGCATAACCGTCTTGATCAAGAGCATTGAATTTTATCTTGAAATTTGAAGGGGAAAGATTTTGAGAGCAAAATTCATGTGGGTTTTCATGGGAAACAATGTTCAAATGTTTCACGAATACAAAAGGAGATGACTAAGAGAGGGATCAGATCTCGCACACCTCTGTGAGTTTATTATGGATGCCTAAATCACACGTATTAGATAATGGATCCACACAGATATGATGCTCTAGCTCGTCCATATCATATTATCAATATGTTTTTCATCGTAGAGAGCCACGGATATATGATGCCCTAGCAATCCGAGTAAATGGATCCACATAGATATTACAAGCGCTATAAGTACCTGTTACGCGGAGGGCCTCTTTGAAATTGACACCTACTTGCCTGGTAATTTTTAGGCCTACCATGACTCTATTCAGATTTGCCTGTATTGTGCTTACATTATGTTTCCTTTTGTTTCAAGAGATTGTGGTCAATTGTGTTGTATGGCCTTAGTGGGAATGCCTCATTGAAATTGAAGGCTGTAGTGACCAGTGTCAACCTCTAGAAGATCTCACCAATTCACCCTATACAAATTCATGTTTTATTTGCTGAAGTGGCTTATTCCTACTCTGTTTATGGATGGGAGCCAACTGTTTGATGAAATTCGCCTACCACAAAACAAAATCGATTTGGTATCTTATAGGATCTCTTTATCTCTTTACCTTCTGCTATATAAATGTATATTCTTATTGTGGCTCCACTGAAACCCTAATAAGATATGCTTGCAAAACCTTGCAAAGATTTAGATGCCCTTGTCAAACATTCTTGCGACCCCTTCTTTCAATGATCTGAAAATTTAGAGCTTCCACAATGAAACTTAGAGCTGAGACACAACCCTACAGATCTTCCTTTTTTTTTAGTGCAGGTTTTTCTGAAGGTTCGATGTTTTCATCATTATCTCCTTTTTTTAAACACCTTAGAATGAGGACTTGTGATGTATATATATATGTGCTACATCGTGGAGAAGTGAGGCTTCCATATTTTAGCGCTGGCCGACTTCCAATGTGGAGTAACCTTTCCCCCCCTTTTTTTTAAAGAGAAGGCCGACTTCCAACGTGGAATAGTTTATTTTAAAAAATTCTTTTAGGGGAGAGCGGAAGTGTAGTCTAAGAGCATAGTTCACATGAAAGACATGAAAATCAACTTTATTAATTTCCTCCCCTAAAGTTGTCAATTCTCTATCCAGATTATGTTTTTAATGCCTGTGGCTCTTGGATGGTTTCCCTGCCCACTAAAATGTATCATTTAGTGTGAAGAGTGGTTTTGTGAAGGTAAGCGTTGCTCCTTTGATATTACCTTGGCCTTTTGCTTCTGATATTGTCTTCCCTAGGCCTCTGCCAGACTGCCACTGTTAGAAATAAATAAAGGAAACTGTGACAACCTTGTTGTAAACATCAGTTCTGTTCAGCAAGCTTGGCCAGGGAACTATTCAGCAGAACTGTGAAGGAAGCTAAAGAAATACAAGCTTCTACCTACGTAATGTAGTTTTCCCAAACCCAAAAATTTCCATGACCTCCAACAGAAAGGGCTACTTGACTTTATCATAGGAGTTGACCTTGTCTAGCTTGATTAAAGCTATCAACCTTGAATGTTAGGGGAGCTTCAGAGTCTTTGATGGCTACAAGGGCTTCAGCTAGGGGCTCTCTGCATCCTATTAGGATTGCGCAGCTGAGCCTGCTTAGCCCATGCCATTCTTCAGAGGACATTATTTGGAAAGATCTTGGTATTGTCATTAGAAATTTTTGCTCAGATGCTAAGAGTGACTAGACATCCTTCATCCTTGTTGAATGTTGTATTAACTCACCAGATATTTGCATCTGTAGCATTTATCGCTCAGGGTTTACCTACTTGCTATTTTTATTTTAGTACTAATTTAACTTTTTTTGCATTGTTTGTTTTGTTTGGGAGATGCATGCTATTATTGCTTGCTTTAATATAGAATCTCAAGTCTCATTGACCTTATTTGGTCATTTGTGGACATAATAATATGATTCCAATTTCTCGAGTATAAATGATCTCTTTGGCTATAGTAACCTTGTCCAAGGTCTGCTTTCCTTTGAAAAATATTCCTTTTTCCAAAATACCATTTTTGGAAGAATAGGTTTTAGCCTACATGCCATTATTTTGAAGATCAATTTGTATATTGAGCTATTGAGAAATATAGGTCTAAATGTATAAAGTGCATATGCTTCTCAGTTCAAATTACTGGTGCACCGGTACAAAACCGGTCAAACTACTCAGTTCTGATTGCCTCGGACCGAAAACGATAAATCATGGTTTGGGAAGCCAGTTCCTATCAGAAACGTATCAAAACCAGTCACACTGGTTAGTTTTACCTATTCTAGTTTGGTTCTAGTAGCATTGCTCTGTACTAAGTGCAAATGTGATGGAAGCAAATGTATCGAGAATGCTAGGATCTGTCCAAGCAGTGCATCCATCTTTTCATCAATAACAAGTGAGTTGTAGTTGCGATTTGATCATGGAATTATATTACTATACTCCATTACTTATCGAAAGTAAATAATAAACAAATTTGACATCAAATAATATAATACCGTTTGCATCAAGTTTCAACCGCATGCTATTGCTTGTGGGGTATTTTCTCTTAATTATTGCTTGTGGAATTGGTTGTTTTACTGATTTTCGTTCAACACTATGCATTATTGGTATTTGGCTAAGCTAAATCTTGGGCAGTCTGTCATAATAATTTTAGGTGCTAATAACAAGTCCACTGTATTTGTGTTCAGAGACATAGTTTTCTATGCATATTCAAGCCTATAACCTTTGAAATAGTGCATGTAAATTGTTTGTATTCATATCATAAGAGGACCTTATGTTGAATGGATTGAAGTTTATATTATTAACAAATCTTGAAAATAATTTTAAACATCCATACTGTATATGTATTTTATGGTGGTTTTGGTTGGACAGGATTTTGCAAAGCATTATTTAAAGCTTTTGGTTTTAACTGCTGCATCGGGTGACACTAGTGGTGAGGCATCTGGTAGGTAATATATCTGTTCAATTTCCATTTAAAATTGACCAGCCTTCATACATTTTTTATTTCACACGATAATTTATAATTTTCTGAACATATCTTATTTTGCATTCAGTACAAGAGATCTTTCAATGGTGTTGGATGCATTACTCAAAACAGAATCAAGTACTGTGTTGATGGACATTGCAAATAAGAACGGTATTTCTTCTGAATACTATATTTTTTCCCTAGACAAATTTTGTTTCAATTAATCCTGAATTGCTGAAATATAATATCCTTTATATATGTTTATTCTTTCTGAAAACATTGCTAATGTTTTCCACTGATTATGATTTTGAGGGATATAAAAATGGAGGTCTGCAGTTGCTTCATAATTTGATTAAGCAGCACAGTAAAGATTACAGGAAAACCCCTATTATTCTCAAACTTCTGAAGGTGAGTGGATGAATTGTATTGGAGCTAATTTATTCCCTTATGTTGCTTGTTTGATTATACTTGTTCAATTATAAAAGCGTGGAATAAATTTAGTCTCTCTGGTTAGTTTTCTTTTGTTGATGTCTTGATTTGTGCTTATTTTTTCTAAATGATTCTCAAATGATTAAATGAGGTTTTATCACAAAAATAAAATACATGTAAATTATTAACTAAGAATTCTAATAGATCTGGAAAATTTGTCTGAAAATATAGGGGTTGTTATAATTATTTTTTGCAAAAAAATGTTTATTTATATTTGGTCACTTGTACAGGTGATAATAGATATAGCATGTACAATTGCCAACATAAAAAAAATAGGGATTTTCAATGATTCATGAAATCCTTCAGAAAGTTCATAAACCAAAATGACCATATTTTGGTAGTGTAATACATATGACTTTACACCTAATCTGCACTTTAAATCACGTAAAAAATTTCACTTGATGTATTCCATACAACTTTCAGTCTGATAGCTGAATCCGAAATATAAATTACAACAGTGATATACTACACTTCTATCCAACCAAATTCTCAGCCCTTCTGGCACAGTCTCCTTTAGTTATTGTAGATTTATTATAGTAGTGAATCTATTTTCTTGTTTCTTCTTAGCATGCTAAATCAAATAACATATCAGCTGTCCCAATAAATTAACATATAGAAACAACCAAGAAACTGGTCATAAACAACGAGAACACAACTCTGATTTTCAGATGTGCAACATATAACTTTGGATATAAATGGTACACTTCATATTATAGCATTAATGAAGGGACAATACAATACAAACCTCAGTTCATACCAAGCTGGTACAACATGTTTTTTAGCTCATCTAAATAAGGACACTCCAATTGCTACCAAACCCTAGCTAGGGAATTTAGAATCAATAACACATCCTAACTAGTGATACCATAGCCTAGCAAGGTATCTCACCAAGCTCTCCTAGCCGCACTAATAGTTCCAAAGCAAGCTACCATCACACCAAGTCCACCCTTGATCTCCCATTTGCATCACATAAGTCTTACAGGGTATTAGAACTTGAACTAGCAGGTGTAGTTAAAGCCCCAAAGAATGTGGCTAGCCCAACTGAAACCTAGATTTGTTACTCACTGTCACCTCGGTAACTACCTCCCTGCACTTTTCGTTGGCTCATTTCCAACATATGATAATTTATTTATGCACTGATGTCCTTTCACCATAATTTGTGGGAATTTAACTAAAGGATGCATGATTTTTTTGTCAACACAACATGTACCTTAGCCAATGCTTGAGTGCATATTCATAAGTGTGGGTAAGTTCCCACTATTGGTGGGCATGATTCTCATTGACTTCGTTACATCCTTCGGGAGATCAAACGCATGAGATAGGACCAGCTTGCTTAGAAGAAAGGGCTAAGGTGAATGAAGCTTGATGTCTCGAAAATATAGATTCCGTTGATCTTAAGTAAAACCCTGAATTTGTGATTCTTAACAGACTATGTATAATGGAAGTTTGACTAGATCTTTGACCAAGGGATCATGATTTACCAATACAACCCGGGAACAATATGAATGATACACATAGCAATTTATTTTAATTTTTATTTTTTTGTGGAAAAAATGTAGGTTAAGCAATTGCATTGCCAGAAGTGATGTGCTCTATAGTATGACCTCATATGTGCTTATTTTTACATGTTTGTTACATAGCATAGTATAACTATAGAGCATATTATTCCCATTTAAACACCATGTTTCAGGCCTAAACTGCACTGACGATAATTAGAATGCCCCCCTAGTTATGTCAAATTTCAAATAATGACATTGATAATCTCTTATATTTAATGATTGTTGATATATATGTAACTTCGGAATGTATTTCACATATATGTATATTGTATTCCTATAGAGATGTTATTATTCCTCTATATGGAAGTGGTTGTATTCCTATAGAGATGTTATTATTCCTCTATACGGAAGTGTCGTCATTTATATTGTAAGTGACGTAACTTATACTTTATGGGTTATTAGACCACCCTAGTGGGGGTCGACCCAGTCAACATTATGTTAAGTGGTTAAGTTGAGGCCGACCTAGTTGAGTCAAGTCAAGTTAGTGTATAAATAGAGAGTGTGTCTCTCTCATTTTATACATTCTATTCTCTCACTCACACTTGGGAGAGTGGCGCACTTGTGGAGGAGGAGGATCTGCTGCTAGAAGAAGACTATCTCTTGTATTCTGGTTGTATCATTGCTCTATCTATCTCTGAGGAAGTTATTGGGGTTTTTCACCTTTAAGGTTTTCCCCAAGTAAACTCTGTGTCTCTTGTGTGCTTGCATTATTGTGTCCATGGTTGATATGCTATAGATTTGTTGTACATGTTGTTCTCTCAGTTAAGATCCTAGATCAGATTGAAGTAAATTCTGAAAATTTAACATGGTATTAGAGCTAGCCTGACAGAAGGCATGATATGGCATGTATGACACTTGTTGCACTTACAATGCTAGGGCTTGATATAGCAAAAAATAGTCATTGTAGCACTTTCGCTATAAATCCATTTTGGAGAAGTTTTCGGATATGAAACTTTTAAAGGTTGAATATCATATCCCCATGTACCTTTTGTCCAAAGGAAAACCTCTAATTCATTGTACTTTGTGATTTATGATCTGTACAATATAGGGTTTCTGCCTCTTCCAGATCTGAGTCAAAATCAGGTGACCTTGGGAAAAAGGTCATAACTTGGGATAGGAATCTCCAAATAAAATTTAGTAAAAAGTGACAGGTAGTACACAGAATGTACTATCTCAGAAAAAAATTTCAGAGGCCAAAGTTGAACCAGTGACACGTGGAACGCCGTACAAGTTCACTCTCCTGTTTTATTCCATAAACAGGTCACGTTACGACACTTGGAATAACTGTCTCTCAGAGAATCCAATTGAGGTCAGACCTATCGAGATGGAAATATTACAGGTCTGGCTATCTCAGAAAAACATTTCAGACCCTGTGGATCGAAAAGTTAGGAGTTACACAAGAAACAATCAGGTACATATTTCTGTCAAAATAGAATTATTTTTGAGCACCTTCATTCATGGCTTCCAGAATTTAGGGTTTCGGATAAAGTTGGAATTTTTGTAATCGGAGACCACGGCTGAATGCTACTCATCAAAATTGAAATTTAGAGACCAAGATCAAAATTTTTGGTTGGGCAGAAGGCCGGGCTTGATGAAACTCTAGTTCGGGACTTTGATAAAAAAAAGTGGAAAATTAGGGCTTCCGCAAAAATGGGAATTTTTGAAATCTGTGACCATGGCTGGAAGATCCTCATAAAAATAGAAGCTTAGAGCTTTAGATCAAACCTTTTGAGTGGGTAGAAGAGTGGGATTCATCAAACCCTAGTTCGGGGTCACGTCCAGTGAATCCGGAAGTTTCAAAGGCAAAATTGAGGAGTGAAACTTTGCAGTTTTCAAATTCTGAATATACCAGCTTGATCAGCTCATCAAGGTGCATATTTCTATCCTTTCAGAAGTTTGAATTTTTGGGGTCTCTCTGACAAACCCTAATCCAACTCTAGGTCTAGTTCTTGCAAATCAAGTGGATTGGGTTAATCCTAGAAGAAGTTGGACTGGTCACCTGCATAAGTGAAGAAGTTCCTGTTTTAGAGGGAGATGAGGCTAAGGCCTTACATAAGAAGATTACAAGCGATCTCGACAGGTATGACTCATCGAGGTATGTTTCAAGATTTGTTCATGTTTAAGTTTATGGTATGTTTGTCTTCATGATTATTATGGTTAGTACAATCTTGATTTGAGATTTGTCGTATCACCTTAACAAAATTAGGAATGCATGATAGAAGATATTCATTGGTTAGGGTATGAGTTTTATGTTGTCTACTAACATAAAAGGTAAACCAAGAAAGACAAATCATGTTCTACTTCAAGAACATATGATCATGGTGACATTAAGACAAAGATTCATCCATTGTCATGGATCACATAGAAGATCTACTTACGAGGTATGTATAACTTGGTTCTACAATGGTTAACTTATGAGACATGCAGGTTACTAGCACAAGTCATTGAAGAGAACCATAACACATTATGTGGGTATGTTGGACATAACTAGCTAGCATGCTAATCTAGGTATGTGTTTCCTATATCAAGCTAGAATCCTACCTTGTGTTAGGATATTATACTGTTGTGTTGTTGATAATGATTATTCATGAAGTCATAGGTTTGAATAGTCATGGTTGTATGCATATTATGTTTCTTACCATAATTGATGATATGACTAACCAGAAGAATCATGAAGGTATAGGTTTGAGTAATCACAGGTTTTATGCATATTATATCTCTTATATTGATTAATGATTTAACTAACCAGAAGAGTCCTATGATCAAATAAGAATATGCATGAGTAAAAGAAGACTTCCCTGAAACCTTGAATACTAATGTTTATTATCTGTGAATGATCATGACTATACATGTTTAAGACTATTGTGTTTTGATAGTATTAAGATTATACTAATAAATGTGTGATTATGTATGAGACCTCAAGGATAACACAATGATGATACTAACAAGCATGCATAGGGATCGAGAATGAATATAAGTTCAAGGACAGGTAATCCAGGAAGCAAAGATCAAGAGGGAGCACACTCCACTAGTTCCTGCAAGGATGCAAATATTTAGAGGGAGTTGACCACTTCTCACAATCCACATCAGAATGGAGTTGCATAAAAGAAGCAAAGACTGAGAGGGAGTCAACCCAACAATCAAACAAAGATAAGTATTTGAATTGTCATTTCTTACATAGTTGTTTGTTTAAATAATGTTATTCAATGATGTATATGCTTATGTTCCTAGAATTAGGTTGTGTATTATGCATATTAGAATAGTTGCATTGATGAACATTATACTACTAATATACATGGGTAAGTGGCCTATGGCACTGTACAAGATTCCATTGATACCTATCTAGAATGAAACCTCTTTGCTGACATGTTAGGAGTTGTGCACACTCTTAACAATGTTCTGGTAGAGATTGGAAGGCATCTAGAAAGTTACGGAATATGGATAAATGTTGTATTGAAGTATTGGCTAAGATAATTGCATGAATGTATGACATATTTCTTTATGTGTAAGAATTTGTTCTGAAAACTATGAGATTTATTCTAATCATGCAATTTAACATGTTGTGTAGGAAAGATCGTATACCATCACCTACAAAAAGAAGGACTACAACATTTGTTCAGCAACAAAATTATCTATTGAAGATATTGAAGTTCCCAGGATATGGGAAGAATGCCATGATCCATCGATCATGAAGAAAGATGCTTGGGATGTGGTCCCAAGACCTTAAGGGAATTTTTTTTTGACTTCCATATGGATCTATCAAGATCAATCATGCTGCAGATGGCAGCATAGAGAAATATAAAAGTGATGAAGTGGAAGATACACCAGATGGATTTCAAGACAACCTTCTTGAATGGTGTAGTTGAAGAAGAAGTGTATGTGGAGAAGCCACTTGGTTCTGAGACATGTGACATGGAGTCAAATATGTGCAGAACTTGGTATGGTAGGATAGACAGCTTTCTATCCAGTTTGGGCTTTACCAAGAGTACATCGGATTCCAACCTTTACTACAACGTTGAGGAAGGAAATCCAGTGATTCTACTCCTGTATGTGGATGACCTATTTGTAATAGGAGATGACAGATTGATTTCCGACACACAGCGGAAGCTTGCTGCCAAGTTAGAGATGAAGAACTTGGGGATGATGCACTATTTGTTTTTGGCATGGAGGTGTGGCAGAGTGTAGATGGAATCTTCCTTGGACAAGGGAAGTATGCAGTAGAGATCCTGAAGAGGTTCAGGATGATGGACTACAAGGCTATGGCCACATCTATGGCATCGAACCTAAAGCTTCTGTGTGATGCTTCATCTGATCTGATTGATGTCATGAAGTATCGTCAGATGATTGGGTCTTCTATCTACCTGACGAACACGAGACCATATATTTTCTTTGCGGTGAACACATTGAGCCAATTCCTGAAGGATCCGAGAGATGTTCACCTGGTTGCTGTAAAGCATATTCTGAGGTACCTGAAGGGTACGGTTGATTATGGGCTCAAGTATGATGCGAATCAAAAGTTTAACCTATAGGGTTATGTTGATTCAGATTGGGCAGGAAGTGCTGCAAATAGGAAGTGCACTTCTGGGTGCTACCTCAATATGGGATCAGGTGTGATCTCTTGGTTTAGCAGGAAGCAGTCCTGTGTAGCATTGAGTATAGCCAAAGCAAAGAATGTTGCGACGGATGAGAAGGTTGCAGATGTATTGACCAAGACATTGGCCAGAGTGGAGTTTGAGTACTTCTGAGAGAGGCTTGGTGCACTTCAGATCGGGGTTCCTTCCAAAGGGAAGTGATGAGTCTGGAAGATGCAGATGCACATGAGCTTTTCTGACATGGTTGATGTGTTCTCCCTTGGTCTTGATGTAATTGCTGAGCCATTTTTCACATGGTGGTAGATGTGTTCTCCCATGGTGAAAAAGTAAGGGCTGGAGCCTTCCCCGAATGGTGGTAGATGTGTTCTCCCATGTTGGTGGTGTAAGTGCTGGATGATATGCATCTAGGTTGTGCTTCATGGATGATGAGATGATATGAAGAGGATGATGCTATGATGATCAGGAGGATCATGGATGATGAGCATCAGGACGATGCTCCAGTTACTACTCTGTATATGTATATGCATCATGTTGGATGCTTGTTATGATCAGTTGGATCATTTATGTATGAACGCATCATGTTGGATGCTAGATATAATCAGTTGGATCATTTGTATGTATTTTGTATATGCATCACGTTGGATGCTTGGACCATGTATCTGTATATGTATCAGGTGGATACATTGTATGATCAGGTAGATCATGTATGTTGATATGTATCAGGTGAATCATGTATTTATATGTATCAGGTGGATACATTGTATGATCAAGTGGATCATGTATGATGATATGTATCAGGTAGATACTTGGTGTGCATCAAGTGGATGCATTGTATGATCAGGTTGATCATGATGATGAGCTTTAGGATGTTGCTCCAGATGATATGTACCAGGATGGTACAAGTGATGATGATTAGTATGATCATGGGCATCAGGATGATGCCTCATGCGATGATGATCCGTTGAATCATGAGTATCAGGTTGATACTTGGAGGTCAGAGATGATATGTAGCAGGTTGTGCAAATAGCATGTAATCAGTCCTGGGAGATCTTGCCAGTCATGCTACGGCACATAAATGTTCCTGGGGTACTCTTTTCGGTATTGCTATGTAGTATGTAATCAGTCCTCAGATATCCAATAGGTTGAGTTGTGTGCTCGTAATCAGTCCTGGGATGAGGTATTACTACAGAGACATGTAATCAGTCCTGGAGATCCGAGAGGTTGAGCTATGTGCTCGTAATCAGTCCTGGGATGCTTTTTAGAGATCTTTCCGGTCATGCTGCGGCACATAAATGTTCCTAGGATGCTCTTTAAAGGTTTTTTCTATCCACATGTAATCAGTCCTAGAGATCCGAGAGGTTGAGCTGTGTGCTCGTAATAAGTCCTGGGATGCTCTTTAGAGATCTTGTCGGTCGTGCTGCGGCACATAAATGTTCCTGGGATGATCTTTAAAGGTATTTTGGAGGAGATGCATGTAATCAGTCCTAGGAGATCTTGTCGGTCGTGCTTAGGCACATAAATGTTCCTGGGATACTCTTTCCGGTATTGCATCCACACATAAAATTAGTCCTGAGAGGCCACCTCTATCAGACCATTTGCACAGATGATGAAGACCTGTAGGTGGTGGGCCTACATCGAGTATGAAAAAGGACTGGCTCTATAGAACTTCCTATGACGAGTAAATCTAGAGATTGATTGAGATAGCAACAACAGTGACGATGATGATGACTCGAAGATGATTATCCAGTGACGATGATCCAGAGAAGATGACTTGTGCTAGAAGACCTGTGTCGAGAAATACCTTCCTAGTTAAGGAGTGTTGATGTATATATAACTTCGGAATGTATTTCACATATATGTATATTGTATTCCTATAGAGATGTTATTATTCCTCTATATGGAAATGGTTGTATTCCTATAGAGATGTTATTATTCCTCTATACGGAAGTGTCATCATTTATATTGTAAGTGTTGTAACTTATACTTGATGGGTTATTAGACCACCTTGTTGGGGTCGGCCTTGTATAAGTCATGTGGGTCAAAGGGTTATTAGACCACCCTAGTGGGGGTTGGCCCAGTCAGCATTATGTTAAGTGGTTAAGTTGAGGTCGACCTAGTTGAGTCAAGGTCAAGTCAAGTTAGTGTATAAATAGAGAGTGTGTCTCTCTCATTTTATACATTCTATTCTCTCACTCACACTTGGGAGAGTGGCGCACTTGTGGAGGAGGAGGCTTTGTTGCTAGGAGAAGACTATCCCTTGTATTCTGGTTGTATCATTGCTCTATCTATCTCTAAGGAAGTTATTGGGGTTTTTCACCTTTATGGTTTTCCCCAAGTAAACTCTGTGTCTCTTGTGTGCTTGCATTATTGTGTCCATGGTTGATATGCTATAGATTTGTTGTACATGTTGTTCTCTCAGTTAAGATCCTAGATCAGATTGAAGTAAATTCTGAAAATTTAACAATGATGTCCATAAGGAAATTATATTTTAGGGTTCAGTGTATATGCAGTAGTGTATTTTTTTATTGGACATTTTCTCTATGCTTGTTACTAATATTATCCCTTTAAATGTTGATACTAACTAGTCCTAGGAGAAGCTGTAGATGCAGCCAAGATAGCCTCCTTATGCCTCCTCTCTTTTCTACCCTACTTCTTAGCTTCTCTTGCCTGATTTAGGTTATCATTTACTAGAAATGCATCACATATTTGCTTCCACAATGCTTGCTGCTGTTCAGACAAATTCATTATCACCCTAAGAATTAAATTCACTACAAAGATATTCAAGGTAATATCATTACCAAAACAGACAGGGCAATAGATAATAAATTTAAATATTCACTGATATACAAAGAAAAGTATATCAAGGGTCAAACCAGAATGGGAGTGATTTTCCCTTGCATTTTCAAGCAAGTTGTTTTGCAAGAATAGAATTTCTCCTTCTAATTCATCTTCTGGTGCCATATTCAAAACCTCGGTATCCCTTTCCTTAGAGAGCTGCTTCCATTGAGAATCTTTTGAGATCATTTCAATATTGGGCGAGATAAAAGAAGCATCTGTTTTTTCCTTAGTATCAAGCATTCCATGAAAGCAAATTCATTGGTTACTTCATCTCCTTCTAGATGATATGCTCCAAAAATACGAATCCAAGAAAGAAAAATCTTAGTAAGCAGCATTTCAAAGATGATATTGTTAAAAGAAAAATGAAATGGCAGAAGAAAGAAATGCAGACTCTACCACTATAGTAGGTTCTTTGGTCTCCTTTTGAAAGGACCAAACCCCCCTTTTGGATTTGCAGAATCTTCCACTATATGAAGGGATTCACATAGTACTTGGGTGCCTCCTTGCCACATTTGCATGTTGGTGATAGAAGTTTCAATGTCTTTGAAGCAATCTCTTGTTCTCCAAACATCAATGGGTCAAAATACCAAAGGATTAAATTTCACATTAAAAAATAGAACAACACTGATTGAGGATGATACAAAACTCTATAGTAAGACAATTTATAATTTAAGCATGAGCACTTGCTTACTTCCTACTAGACTCTTCTAGTATCCTATCGTTACAATTTTTTTCTTGATCTCCTACCAAACTTGAACCAGCAATATCTCTTTCCATTAACACATCCAGCTCTTCCCTAATTGAGCATCCCTTTAAAGAAGCATTGCTACAATTTGCTTCAGTATTCCTGAACTATGCAAGCTCCATACAATCAGACACCTTCATAGCCTATATTTTGAAGGAAGCATGCTTTGAATTACTGTGCTTTTCAATAGCAGAGTCACCAATTCCAGCTGGAACATTTGACACACAGTAGAAGCTTCACTAAACATACCTATATTCATTAATCTAGACTGTGCATATGATCAGTTAATGAGTACAGTGCCTTTAAAGTGTTCAAAATCCTGGTTGACCTATTACTTAGAGTGGAAGCATTTTATTAATTTTACCAAGATCGATATTATTGTTTCCCAGTAAAACATACCTTCAGTTTCAGTGGGAAATCATGCTAAATTATGCTTTGATTCTATTACTAAAGGAACTTCCTGTTGTTGCATTTCCTGGTTATCATCCAGATACATGGTATTTGTCAATAGGCTATTGCATGCAAAATGTAGACATAATTGTAGGCATTGAAATTAACAGAACCCCTAATAAAGGACTCATCAAAGAAGTTTGTAACTTTATCAGTTCAACAATGACCCATAGATGCAACAAACAGGGACAATAGAACACAGATGATGGAAAGTAACTTACATATATGAAATGAAATATTGTAGACACGATTTAGTAAGATATAAGAAATGGTTGAATGAGATTGATCGCTAATATGCGAGTGAGAATGTGAACAATTTGCTTGTTGGAAACAAATGTGATTTGACTGCTAATAAAGCTGTTGATTATGATACAGCCAAGGTAATGTTAAATGCTGAGTAGTTGTTGATTGTTGGTATCCTTGGTATACTCCATTATTTATTTAAATTTATGGCTTTATAATGATATTTTTCTTCTGTTGGCAGGTTGTTTATGATGTTATTGATCATGAGAGTTTCAATAATGTGAAACAATGGTTGAATGAGATTGATCGCTATGCAAGTGAGAATGTCAACAAGTTGCTTGTTGGAAACAAATGTGATTTGACTGCTATTAAAGCTGTTGATTATGATAGCCAAGGTAATGTTAAATGCTAAGTAGCTTTGGCATCATGTGCACTGCTATGTGTTTCATTGTATGCATCATCGTCTTTGACTTGATGAGGATTTAAATATGAGTGTGCCTTGAAGTTGTTGGTGCTCTGTTGTTTGTTAATTGCAACACTATGGCAGTTTGTGGTCTTAATTTTGTTGACTTGGCTTGTAGATTCTTTTTTTTATTAATCTCAAGGGTTAGTTTTTTTTGTCACTTTTCAGTCTACATTTTTTTTGACATGCTTTGTGTATTTTGTTCTTCAAGGCATTTGTTGATGAGATTGGCATTCCATTTTTGGAGACAAGTGCGAAGAATGCAACAAATGTGGAGCAGGCTTTCGTGACCATGGCTGTTGATATAAAGAATAGGTGCACTTTTTTGTTATGATGTTTTCCAACCTTTAACAAGCACCTATATTATACAATTGTGATGTTAGATGTTTGTTTGACTCCCTTATTTTAATTGTGTGTAACGGTGTAAACCTGTGCCGGCAAATCCTAATGAATCTTATTAAGATTCTACTTTTTCTATGATCTTGTTGTTTTATGATAAAGTTAAGTGGTGATACATAATTCAAATTATATGTCGCGACTATTGGTAATCTTGTTGGTTTGAGACTCGTTCCTATTGTCTATTTTATTGGGCATAGCTGATATAACATTGGGAAAATATTGGTTTTTTCAGGTCGTGATAGAGTGTTGTAACTATATACCTTGTCCATTCATTGCTTTGAAATCAACACTGTAGATGAACTCGCAAATTTTTATGGCCAAGTGAATTGTATATAGAAGTTTGTATTTTGCAAGCATATAAATACTCACGCCTATCATGTATTTATTTGAAACATTTGTTGCATATGTATCGAACCTTCATCTATATTCTATTATTGTTTGCTTATTTACTTGTGTGGGCATTAATGTATGACTTGTCTCTGTTCTAGTGACTCAGATATTTTAACATCAAATTTGATAAACCTCATTGATTGTATTTGAAAAGGGGCATTAAAGAACTACATCCCACACTCTACTTGTTATTCCTAAACAATTTCTTGTATGTCTTCTCTCCATAGAGAAACAATGCCAATGATTATGCCATTTTCAGTTGCTGAACCTGGACATTTTAATTTCTAGGTTGCATGCATTCACATCACTAACCCTTCTTCATAACAATTTTGGTCAGGCTCCAGGCTTCCAGGCTATAGAATCTTGCAAGCATCTTCAGCATATCTTTTTTTTCCTCGAAAACATCTTGAGCATATCTATCAATATGCTCAAGATATTAATGCCCAAGTGAATTGTATCCATAAGTTTACATGTTGCAAGCATATAAAATTTATAAATACTCATGCCCATCATTTATTTATTTGAAATTTTTGTTGCATATGGATTGAACCTTCAACCATATTCTATTATTGTTTGCCTATTTACTTGTGGCGGCATTACCATATGACTTGTCCCTGTTCGAGTGACTCAGATATTGTTCCCATGCAAAATTTGTTTGAATATCATCATTGTCAAGCAATAACAACTTCTTAAAGGGTACTAGCTCAATGGTAGAGCACCTGCCTAATTATAGGAAGGAGATTGGTGGTTTGATTCCTCTGTACCTTATCATAAATTAGTGACTAAGAAAACGACTAAATTCGCATATATACAACTATTAGTAGCTAATTTCCAGTATCTTATAGCACGACTAAAATTTAGTCATATTTAGCTTATTCATTAATATGTTATCATCTAGTAGTTTATTTAGTCGTATATTTGGTCATCAATTGTGACAATCAATGACTTAATCATTGACTATGAATGACTAAATCGATGACTAATAAGTCAACCAATTAATGACTAGTGAAATACGACTAGAGATAAGATAGTGGAAATCAGATACTATTAGTCACCGACTAAAAAATAGTCGTTTATAGTAGAATTTTAGTCATTAATTTATCATTTTGTACTAGTGCTTGATCTTCTGGAAGAACTTTGATCTGATTATACATTGAAAAACCATCCAACATATATATTCTTTCTACTCCTACAAATTTATATAAAATATGATCCATCTTAGGGAAAGGATAATTATCTTTCAAAGATACCTTATTCAAATTTCTGAAATCCACACAAAGTCTTATTTCTCCATTCTTTTTTCTAACAGGAAAGAAATTTTCTACCCATATTGAAAATATAAGGGATATAATAATTTTGGCATCAAATAATTTCTTAACCTCCTTTTCAATTACTGGGAGCAACAAGGGATTTATTCTTCTGAGTTTCTGCTTAAAAGGATTTTCATTGGTTTGATATGAATTGTATGTTGAATAATGGAGGTATCATATTCTTTCAAGTCTTCATAACTCCATGAAAAAACATCTGAAAATTTCTTCATCAACTCAACATATTTACTTTCTTCTTCTGATGGCAAATTTTTTGAAATTTTCACTATTTTAGGCTTTTCTTTTGTCCCAATATTGCAATCTTGAATTTCACCTTCATGAGGTAACACTTTTGGATTTTTGGATATATCATTTATGTCAAACAACGTTTCTAAAGGTATAAGACCTTTTCTCTCTGTATAAATTTCTTTGTTCTCCAAAAAGTGGAATTGTAGCAAAAGACATATCCATTTGGAAATATCTATTGAGTTTTGAATCCCAAGATATAGATAATAGCATAACAAATTTTGGAGGAATATGTGCAACAACTACATCCATGATAATACTTTTGGTTGGAATTTGAGTAAGGGTGACCACCAAGTCTTTTATTAATCCATACATCTGACCTTTCTAGAATCAACAGAAAATAAATCTTTGTAAGGTCTTCTGATTTCCAAACCTAAATTATCTGTTGATGTATATGTAACTTCGGAATGTATTTCACATATGTATATTGTATTCACATAGAGATGTTATTATTCCTCTATATGGAAGTGTCATCATTTATATTGTAAGTGTCATAACTTATACTTGATGGGTTATTAGACCACCTTGATAAGGTCAGCCCTGTATAAGTCATGTGGGTTAAATGGTTGTTAGACCACCCTATTGGGGGTCGGCCCTGTCAGCATTATGTTAAGTGGTTAAGTTGAGGCCGACCTAGTAAGGTTATTAGGCAATTCAAGTCAAGTATAAATAGAGTGCGGGAGGCACTCTATTTGATCATTCACTTTCTCACATATACAGTCATTGGAGAGTGGCGCACTAGTGGAGGAGGAGAAGATGCTACTAGGAGACTATCTCTTATGCTTGGGTTTTGTATCATTTCTCTATCCATCTCTAAGGAATTTATTGTGGTTTTTCACCTTTATGGTTTTCCCGAAGGAAACCCTGTGTGTCTATTCTCTCTTGTGATTCCTTGTTGTGATTGATATGATTGATATGTTGTACATGTTATTCTCTCAGTAAAGATCCTAGAGTATATTGAATTGATGCTAAAAAATTAACATGGTATCAGAGCTAACCTAAGAAGAAGACACTTTGCAGTTGCAGAAGCTAGGGCTTCTTGTTTTTTGGGTTTCTCTCTATAGATATTTTTCCTCCTATGAGGCTAGATTGACTCTCCTCAGCAAGGCGCATATTTCTGTCCAATCAAAATTCAATTCTGAGCACTTTCAATTTTGGCCCTAAAAATTAGGGTTTCCACAAAAAGTGGAATTTATGAACTCTGAGACTATGGCTGGAAGCTCCTTGAAAAAATCGAAGTTTAGAGCTTTGGATCGAAATTTTTGGTTGGGTGAAGCTCCAGGAAAATGAAACCCTATTTTAGGGTCCTGTCTAGTGAAGTAAAAAATTAGGGCTTCTGCAAAAGTTGGAATTTCTGAAATATGAGACCCTGGCTGGAAGCGCCTCTGAAAAATCGAAGTTTAGAGACCAAGATTGAACTTTTTGGATGGATGAAGCTCCCGGAAAATCAAACCCTAATTCAGGGTCCTCCCAAGTGAATCTGGAAGTTTGAAAAGCAAATTTGAGGGGTGAAACTTTGTAGTTTTCAAATTCTGAGTATACTAGCTTGATCAGATCATCAAGGCACATATTTCTATCCTTTCAGAAGTTTTAAATTCAAAGTTTGAATTTTTAGGGTTTCTCTGACAAACCCTAATCTAGCTCGAGATCCAGATTTCTGCAAATCAATTGGTAAGACCTAAATCTTTTCTATTTCCATTTGAGGTACTCTTTAAGATGTCTCACCACACCAAGCTTTAGGATAAGATTGAAGGGGCTGATAACTTCCAAGCATGGAAGTATAGGATTGGGCGAGTTGGACACCTACATAAGTGAAGGGGTTCTTGTCCCAAAGGGAGAAGAGGCTAAGGCCTTGCACAAGAAGAACCTGGTCAAGGATAAGAGGATCATTGCTGATTCTATCAAAGACAATCTCATACCACATGTGTCTTCCCTAAAGACACCTAACGAGATGTTTGACTCCTTGACTAAGTTGTTTGAAGGAAAGAACATAAATCGGAAGATGTCTCTGCAGAACCAAAAGCTTCAGAATGAAGAGACCATTCAATCCTACTTTTCTAAGGTCTCTCAAATCAAGGAACAACTTGAAGCTATGGATTAAGTGGTGGAAATTTCATGACGACTTTGAATGGCCTACCTAGGTCATGGGATTTCTTCATCCAAGGAATTTGTGCTAGGAAGAAACTTATCTCATTCAGTAGGCTGTGAGAAGAATGCTCACAAGGAGAAGCTCGGATTGTAGTTCAAGAAGAAAAGATGGGGAATGAAGATCAAGCTCTCACAGCACATACCAAGGAGAAGACACTTTTCCTCAGATTGTCCTAAGAACAAAAGAACAACAACAATGACTACTACAAGCAATCTGATAGGTATGACTTACAAGTATGTTTTGAAATCTGTTCATGGTTAAATATGATTGTCTTCATGTTATTGAGTTTAGTAACAATCTTGTTTAAATTTAGACTTGTCTTATCACCTTAGTAAAAGTATGAATGCATGATAGAAGACATTCATTGATTAGGGTTATGACACTTATGATTGTATTATGATTGTACTAATGCACTATTGTGTTGTATGAGGAGAATGTTATCCGCTAACATGAAGGTACAAATCAAGTCCTAGATGAAGACCATAGTGACATGAAGACAAAGACTCATCCATAGTCATGGATCACATAGAGGTATGTATAATTTGGTTCTACAATGGTTAACTTATGAGTTATGCAGGTCATTGAAGAGAACAAGAAAAACATTGCTAGACATAACTAGCAAATATGATGACCAGGTATGTTTTTCCTATATGAAGTTAGAATCCTACGCTATGTAAGGATCTTATACTTTTGTATGATTGATAATGATTACTCATGAAGTTACAAGTTTTAGTAATCTAGGGTTTATGCATATTATGTCTCTTACCTTGATTGATGATATGACTAACAAGAAGAGTTCTATGGTCAAATATGAATATGCATGAATAAGAGAAGTCTTCCCTGAAACTTTGAATGCTAATGCTTATTATCTGTGTTTGAAATGATCATGACTATACATGTTTAAGATTATTGTGTTTTGATAGTATTAAGATTATACTAATGATTATGTATGAGATCTTGAGGATAACACAATGATGATACTAGTAAGCATGCATAGTGATCGATGATGGATTAAAGTTCAAGGACAGGTAATCCAGGAAGCAAAGATCAAGAGGGAGTACACTCCAGTAGTTCCTGCAAGGAAACAAAGATTGAGAGGGAGTCCACCCAATAAACAAACAAAGATTAGTATTTAAATTGTCATTTCTTGTATATTTGATTATTTAAATAATACTGTTCAATGATGTATATACTTATGTTCCTAGACTTAGGTTGTGTATCATGCATATTAGAATGATTGCATTAATGAACAGTATACCACTAATATGCATGTAATGGGTAAGTGGCCTATGGCACTGTACAACATTCCATTGCTACTCATCTAGAATGAAACCACTTTGCTGACATATTGGGAGTTGTGCACACACTTAACAATGTTCTGGTAGAGATTCGAAGGCATCTAGAATGTTACGGGATATGGATAAATGTTGTATTGAAGCATTGGCTAAAATAATTGCATGACTATATGACATATTTCTTTATGTGTAATAATTTGTTCTAAAAACTATGAAATGTTTCTAATCATGCAATTTAAGTTGTCTTGTAGGAAAGATCGTATACCATCACCTACAAAAGAAGGACTACAACATTTACTCCAATAACAAAGCTATCTATTCAAGAATCTGAAGTTCCCAAGATCCGAGATGAAGTAATGATTGAAGAGTACCAGTCTATCATGAAGAATGATGTTTGGGATGTGGTCCCAAGACCTGAAGGGAAGTCTGTTGTGACTTCCAAGTGGTTCTATAAGATCAAGCATGCTGTAGTTGGTAGCATAGAGAAATACAAAGCAAGATTTGTAGCTCGTGGCTTCTCCCAGAAAGAGAGAATAGACTATGAAGAGACTTTTGCTCTTGTAGCCAGATACACTTCCATCAGAACAATACTTGTTGTGGTTGTAGTGATGAAATGGAAGATACACCAGATGGATGTCAAGACAACTTTCTTGAATGGTGTAGTCAAGGAGGAATTGTATGTGGAGCAGCCACTCGGTTTTGAAACACATGACAGGGAGTCATATGTGTGTAGATTGAAGAAAGCCTTATATGGCTTGAAGCAAGCACCTAGGACTTGGTATGGTAGGATAGACAGCTCTCTATCCAGTTTGGGATTTACCAAGAGTAAAGCGGATTCCAACCTTTAGTACAAGGTTGAGGAAGGAAATCATGTGATACTCTTATTGTATGTGGATGACCTGTTTGTAACAAGAGAGGATAGATTGATTGCCAACACGAAGAGGAAGCTTACTGCCAAGTTTGAGATGAAGGACTTGGGGATGATGCACTATTTTCTAGGCATGGAGGTGTGGCAGAGTGTACATGGGATCTTCCTTGGACAAGTGAAGTATGCAATAGAGATCCTGAAGAGGTTCGAGATGATGGACTGCAAGGCCATCGCCACACCTATGGCATCGAACTTGAAGCTTCTGTGTGATGCTTCATCTTATCCGGTTGATGCCACAATGTATCGTCAGATTATTGGGTTCTTGATGTACGTGACAAACAAGAGACCAGATATTTGCTTTGTGGTGAACACATTGAGCCAGTTCCTGAAAGATCCCAGAGGTGTTCACCTAGTTGTTGTAAAGCATGTTTTGAGGTACCTGAAGGGTACAATTGATCATGGGATCATGTATGATGCGAATCAAAAGTTTAACCTGCAGGGTTATGTTGATTTGGACTAAGAAGGTAGTGTTGCAGATAGGAAGAGCACTTCTAGGTGTTGCTTTAGTATGGGATCAAGAGTGATCTCTTGATTTAGCAGGAAGCAGTCCTGCGTAGCATTGAGTACGGTCAAAGCAGAGTATGTTGCAGCTTGTTCAGCTAGTTGTGAGGCAGTATGGTTCCGTAAGCTACTATCTGAGTTATTTGATATCCCGTTAGAGGCTACTGGTATCTTTTGTGACAACCAAAGTTGTGTGAATTTGTCTGAGAACCCGATGTTCCACGACAGGTCGAAGCACATTGAGATCAAATATCACTATATCATCAATATGGTGTAAAGAGGAGCAATGAAGCTCTTGTCTATTGCAATGGATGAGCAGGTTGCAGATGTACTAACGAAACCACTAGCCAGAGTGAAGTTTGAGTACTTCAGAGAGAGGCTTGGTGTTCTTCATATTGAAGACACTTCAAGGAAGAAGTGATGGACACATTTGCAGGAGCCATTCCAAGCATGGTGAGAGGAGGATCCTTCCCATGGATGTGGATGTAAGCGCTGGATGATGAGCATCAGGAGGATTCTCCAGTTATTTCTTTGTATATGCATCATGTTGGATGCTTGATATGATCAATTGGATCATGCATTTGTATATGCATCATGTTGGATGCTTGATATGATCAGTTGGATCATGCATTTGTATATGCATCATGTTGGATGCTTGATATGATCAATTGGATCATGCATTTGTATATGCATCACGTTGGATGCTTGATATGATAAGTTGGATCATGCATTTGTATATGCATCATGTTGGATGCTTGATATGATCAGTTGGATCATGTATTTGTATATGTATCAGGAGGATACATTGTATGATCAGGTGGATCATGTATGATGATATGTATGAAGTGGATACATAGTATGCATCAGGTGGATGCATTGATGATCAGGATGATCATGCTATGATGATATGCATCAGGAAGATGCTTTGACATGATCAAGTGGATCATGTGTGGTGAGTCTAAAGATGCAAATGCACATGAGCCATTCTCACATGGTGGTAGGTGTGTCCTCCCATGGTGCAGATATAAGGGCTCGAGACATTCCGACATGGTTGAAGTGTGTCTTTCCATGGTCGTTTATGTAAGAGTTGTTCCATTCGAGCATAGTTGAAGTGTGTCTTCCCATGGATGCGATATAAGTGCTATGCCATTCCTAGAATGGTTGAAGTGTGTCTTGCCATGGCTATGGATGTAAGTGTGATGCCATTCTTGCATGGTGGAAGTGTGTCTTCCCATGGCGTAGATATAAGTGCTGAGGATTTCACGGATGGTTGAAGTGGGTCTTCCCATGCCAATGAATGTAAGTGCTATGTGGTGTGCATCTGGGTTGTGCTTCATGAATGATGTTATGATCAATATGATCATGAGTATCAGGATGATACTATGTGGTCATGGACAGGTTGTGCAATGGCATGGAAAAGGTCCTAGGAGATCCGATAGGTTGAGCTGTGTACTTGTAATTAGTCCCGGGATGCTCTTGCGAGGTTTTATTGACACATGTAATAATTCCCGAGGATTCCACAATATGGCCAGTGATGATGAAGACCTACAGGTGGTGGGCCTACATCCAACATGAAAAAGGGTTGGCTCTGTAGAACTTCCTATGACGAGCAGATTAGAGATTGATTGAGATATCAGCAGCAGAGACAATGACGATGATTTGATGACGATGATCTAGTGACGACGATCCAGAGAATAAGACTTGTGCTAGCATATTTGTGTCGAGAAATACCTTCCTAGTTAAGAGGGAGTGTTGATGTATATGTAACTTCGGAATGTATTTCACATATGTATATTGTATTCATATAGAGATGTTATTATTCCTCTATACGGAAGTGCCATCATTTATATTGTAAGTGTTGTAACTTATACTGGATGGGTTATTAGACCACCTTGATGGGGTCGGCCCTATATAAGTCATGTCGATTAAAGGGTTGTTAGACCACCCTATTGGGGATCGGCCCTGTCAGCATTATGTTAAGTGGTTAAGTTGAGGTCAACCTAGTAAGGTTATTAGGCAAGTCAATTCAAGTATAAATAGAATGCGGGAGGCACTCTATTTGATCATTCACTTTCTCACATATACATTCATTGGAGAGTGGCGCACTAGTGGAGGAATAGAGGTTGCTGCTAGGAGACTATCTCTTATGCTTGGGTTTTGTATCATTGCTCTATCTATCTCTGAGGAAGTTATTGGAGTTTTTCATCTTTATGGTTTTCCCCAAGGAAACTCTGTGTGTCTATTGTCTCTTGTGATTGCTTGTTGTGATTGATATGATTGATATGCCGTACATGTTATTCTCTTAGTAAAGATCCTAGAGTATATTGAATTGATGCTCAAAAATTAACAATATCCACCACAACCTTTGGCATTAAGTTATGTGAAGCTCTCTAATCAAGCATAGCATTATGGAGAATCATATCATGGACATTTAAACTCGCATAAAAAGGTGGAACATCTTCTATACTGCCATCTTTTGCTTTGGGACCCGAAATAATAGATGGAGTATCATCACTTAGTTCTAATGTATTAGGTTCCATTTGCTCTTCACTTTTAACTATCCATGCAATATTCTCTTTGTATTCATTTTTTTTCAATAATTCATTGAAAGGGATAGAAATTTTAATCTTTAAAATTTCATTCTGCAAATTGAAAGAAGTGAGTGTTTTATCAGTTTCTTTGACCAAGTATCTTTTATTTTTTGGAACCATTTTCATCATATCTTCTTTTTGTTTTTCCTTCTTCTGCTAACTAGTTGAAGGTTGATCAACAAGAATTTTCCCTTTACTTACAACTACATCTCTGTTTCTGAGGTTGATTTTCCTTTGAAGATCATTCACATCATTTTGATATCCAATTTGATATTATTCTGTTTCTAGCTCAAAAGTATTACATTCTTGGGAAAACATGTCATGTTCTAATTTTGTCAAATAAACCTCAAAGTCAAGATCATCAAAATGATGTATCTCACTTTCCAAAGGTTGTATTTCTTCTTATTCATCAACAAAACTTTTATGGAAAGGGGTCCTTACTTGCTAATCTTCTACATTTATTTGATTTCTTTGATCTCTTGGATCTCTCTATCTTATCTGTGGAGGAATAGGTCTCCTGAAATTTGGATTCCTAATTTGTGGTTCTTGTTGATATATGTTTTGAGGTTTGTTTTCTAGGGTTAATTTGTCCATGAGTCTTTCTATAGTCTTCATCATAATATCAAATTTAGCATAAGTGGAAGAAGAAGTTGAAGCTTGGTTTTCATCTCTTATTTTTCTTCTATATATTTCTGTTTTTTGTTTCATTTTTCCAGATGCCATTAAATTTGCCTCTACTTCCACTGCATCTTTCAAAATATCTGGTAAAGATGTTGATTTCCTTTCTCTTAACATAAAGTAAAAATCGCCATCAAATGCATCAGCATACTGTAACTTGGAAGCTCCCTCTGGAGGTTGAATATCTGTAGGGTTCGAATGATAAACTCTCATAAACCTTCTAGAAAACTCTTGAATAGATTCAAAATTTCCCTTTTTCAAGTTATTATATTGTGTCAAAATTTGAAAAGGATTCTTTTAATCCTCCCACGTTTCAAGAAAATGATTTAAAAATTCATCATAAGAAGGGACAGATCTTGCAGGAAGAGTTCTAAACCATTTTTAGCCTTCTCCAAAAACACTTTGAGCTGGCGATCTCATTTTTGCATCATCATAATCTACTTCTTCAAGATCAATAAAGTCATTGAACCTATCAATATGATGTTGAGCTGTATAATTTCATTCTCCATCATATAGTGTAATCTTATGAGCATAATTATGAGGAAGTTAATGCAAAACAACAGGTAAAGCATGTGGGGAAAGCCTAGCAGCCATGGTTATAGGAGGATTTTGAATAATATTTTGAGCTTGTGCTTGAGGATTTTGAACTTTCTTTTTTTAACTATACTTTTCCAGTTTTTTGTAAACCTTCCCAACCATATCGCAATAGATATGACTGAAATCTATTTTGATCAATAACAATTTCTTTTAAATTTGTTGCAGACTTTGACCTAAATAAAGATTGTTGAAACTTCACATTTAAACCAATGTCTTCAATATTCAACAGTTCTTCTTGAAAAGAAGGAAAACTTTTTTCTGACTGAGATGTACCTTCTTTATCTTTCCCTTTATTCCCTATGAGAATCTTTTCAGGACTTTTTACCACTTGAAATTATTGGAGATATGGATTGCTTCTCGTATGAATCTTTATGGAAGCCACAATTTATTTTTTGGATTCGCCTTTTAATTGAACTTCAAACTAGAGTCTCTAGGTAAAAATACAACCAATATAAAATATAAAATCTCTTATTTTCCCATACAAATCTGATCTTTCTAATATGTCATTCTACCTAGGGAATATTTGAACTTTTGTTCCCCGGAAACGGCACCAAAATGTTAACACTCAGAAATTCTCCCTTGGTTGTCCCAAGGATAGTTCCAAGGTAAATTTTTCAAACGAATATTTAGGAGGAAAACTGGCTTCTTTCCTACCAGAGAGGGCTCTCCGAACAAATAAATACAATGGCTAGAAATATTTCAGAATAATTATGCTTTGATATTGTAAAAGTCTGAAACATAAGGATATCATTGGGAATGGATTCAAAATCAAATATCTTTTAAAGATAAACATATTTTAAACAATATAGTGATTACTTCACAGTCAAGTTCTTGTTTGCAGGTGGTCATAGAAGAAAAAGAAACAGACCATTAACATTGGGCACCGATTGCGGATGAATCCAACATCAACTTTAGAAGAAAATTTTATGAATACTTAGATCCCATAGATGAGAGCATAATAACATGAATTTTGACCTAAATAAAATCTCATCTAAGCATGAAAGAAAAGATAATGAAAAGAGGTAATAGAAATGACAATCACATAAGAAGAAGAAAATTAGAGACTTTAAATAGATAACATAGTAATATTTGCTTTGGAATATGTGCTCAACTCTATAGGAATTTTGTATTAATTCTTGAAAAATATCGATACAAAATAAGTATCTCTTTTACAAGTTCCAACCCTGATAACATTGCAAAGTATGTTTTTATACATGAAAAAGGATTTCTTGAGCCAAAAATTAACTGTCTATTTCTAAAAATTGGAAACTTTAACTACTTATTACATACTATTTTTGTCAAAAATTTATACTTCATAATTTTCAAAATATAACACTCGTGTCTTCTTTATCAACTGTAGCTCTAGTACAAGACTCTTGTTCGGACAAGAGTCTTCATGTGTGTAAATTATACTTCATCTTGCCATATTTTTCCACTATTTTCCACTGTTCTAAAGATGGGATTTCATAACTAGTCATATATTTAACTAAAACCTTCATCTCCATGTGATCCATAAAATATATTGGAGGAAGATTTGCTCCTATCATCATTAACTGATTTAAAATTTCAAAATCAACTGTTATCTTTTCTAATATTAGTTTCCCTGTCAAAATGGGTCATGCCCTCAAACTTTTGATGATCCATTTTGATCTCAAACAAAAAAAAATTATATTCATCTTCGGAAAGCAACTTGGTCTCTTGATTCCAAAAGGAAGGAAGTCCTTTCTGAATCAGATCTACAAATACGCTTTGGAAAGACTCAACTTGTTGTTTCATTTGGTTTACTTTGGCTTGGACATTTTCAAGATGGCGATGCTTTCCCAGGATTCTTCTAGCCCAAGTTATTACTGCTATTCTATTTCTGATTTCCAATTCTTTTAGATCATCTTCTGTCAGAGTATTAAGAAATTCAATTGTATTTTGAGTTGTTTCCTTTGGCTTCTTATATAAATTCTCCCTCATGACTGTACAACTCTCCATACTCTCATTTGCGATGGTTTCTTTGGTAATATAGAAACTGTTTGAATTTCCCAGCTTTATTTATTATTGAATCCCACATCATATGTATGTTTGGAACCCTACAAAAGAAGCTTCCCTGTAACCGGAGAAATTAACTTTTCATTCTTGTCAAGTAACTCTTTATTCTTATTTTCAACCTCCCTTTTCTCTTCTTCTTTCTTTTGGTTTTCTTCATTTAATCTCTGATTTTATTCCTTTAATTCTTTAATTTCTTCTTATTTTAAGCTCACTTGAGACATAACCTGAATCAAACCTTCTGTATTTGTCTCTTCACTTTCTTGTCCCGCTCTATGCTTTTCCTGTATTGTACCTGCTAGTTTCTTCTTCAAATCATCAATTTGAGTCTTAAGATTAAGTTTGTCTTTTCCCATCTCACTTCCCGTTCTTCAAATTTAAGCAAGTTTTCTTTACAATCATCAAATTCTTGAGACATATTTTTTTTCTCTTGTTCTAAAATTGTTAATTCAAATGTCTGAATTAACTATGTTGTTGGAATTTTGAGCTTCTTTTTTAGTAACTGGATTGTATTTTCCTTTTCATTCAGAACTTTTTTGGTTTCTTAACCCTTATTTGGCTCATCATTTGTTTCTACCAAATAAACATGTAGCATTATTAATCTGTTGTTGATGAGCCTTATTTTCAGTCTTCTCCTATTTTAGTTGAATCTCCAACCTATTCACTATACATTGTAATTTTGAAATCTTCAAGGTAGCTTTCATTAAGTCTGTGTAGATTACCTCTCCAATTTGTCTATGCAAATGAATTTTATCCAGAACTGGTATCTTTTGCAGATTGATCTTCATTTCTATAACCTTTTCATCAGAAGATATGAACAAATTTAAGGTATTTTTTGTATGATCCCTAGTAGTCATAAAAAATGACTTATGTGTCTGATATATTTCTAACTTTAGGAAACAATTTGTTACTTTTCTCAGATGCAACTTGTTTATCCTGGCCATATTTGACATATAATTCAACCCTAGATTGATATTTATCACCAGAACATGCAGCCTTTTCTTCAACAAACTTGTAATCATACACCTGAACATATGGACTTTGAAATTTTTATATTTCCTTCCCCTTTTCACTTTCTAGTATAAATATTTCTTTTTCTTGACTTGATTTCAGCCTCTTGATTCCTCCCTGTTCCTCCACTTCCATATCAGTGGTCTCAGAAAAAAATTATTTTGCTGGCAATTTCAATTTTTTTAGGAGTAGGCACTAACTCAGTTGAATATCTTTCCAATGTTGAAGGATTTGATTCTGAATTTTTAGAGAACTCTATATCATATTCATATTGTAGCAAATTAGCTTTCCCAGCTAATCCTTCAACCTCTTGGTGATCAAAATCTCTAATTTTATTATGTTGTCTCCTCTATGATATGATATGGCATAAATCATAATTGATAGCAGTAGCCTTTTTGAAATTCATCATCTTCAACCATTTCTCTAAAAATGAAAGAGCATTTCTATCCATTATGATAAAAGGAACAACTTTCAATGGAAATTTCATATCAGAAGCATTTTTGAAACTCAAAAAATGATCACCCTCAACAATCAGTTGATGCCTGATGAAATCTAAGGCAAAGACCCTCGATGTAAAAAATGTTGGTAAAATATATGGTTCTTTGATAAAACCATAGAGCCTAATAGATGTGTGTTGTTTTAACAAGAACCAATCACCTACTACTTTCTATGGACTAAACTTCAACAGGTCCTTCATTTCTGGCAACACTTTAGGCAATATTTCTTCAAAAATTACTCTATATATCTCTGAAAACACAAGATTCATGAAATTGAACATATTGTTTTCAATTTTAGCTGGAAAAACTACTTTTGGAAAATGTAGACTTCCTTCACTTGAATATAATTTTTTTTCATCAAATATGACTGGAACCTAAAGTGCTTTGTAGTGTGGAAATTCAACAATTGAAAATGAATATTGTCAGTTAGGAATTCATCAAATTTAAGACATAGACATTGACTAGACTTAATCTCAGGTAAACCTGAACCTAATCTAAAAAGCAGACTCCATTGAACTTCAGTGACAACTTGGTCATTATCAAGCCCTAGAAATTGACTTATTAATGACGGGACTAGATATGAGTTTTCACTAAAAAGGGTAATGTCTAATGGGAAAGGTATATTCTCAACTAAAATATATGGTTTAAGGCTTTTTGACAGGAAGGTTTGCTTGATTTCAGGGGTAGAATGTCTGTACAGGCTGACCAAATTTTCTTTGGCGAAGTCTTCTAGGTTTTTGGAAAAATATGAAGGTATGTATAACGACTTCTTAATGACTGATGAATTGATAGGACACAATAATTTAGGTCTCATTGAATTCATGATGGCTCTTTCGTTTTGGGAATAATATTTCACGCCCCATGAGATGAAGTCGGGAAAACCTAGTGTTTGTTCAGGGAAAAAGTGAATGAAATGAGACTTATGAATATTATGCACATCTACATCCTGTTTATGCAAATATCCCAACCTGTTCTTTATCTCATCAACTGTATTTCTCGTCATAATGGTGTCAAATACATCTTCGTCCCTATCCTCTAGAACTTCCTCTAAGTTTACAAATTCATCACTTTGGACTCCTACTTCACTCTGAATTTCGATTATGTAAAGCTTCTGAAATATCTGCAACGAGTCTTGAAAACCTACCTAGAAACGAATGAGCTGGAAAATGTATGTCTTGTTGTCTTCTAACTGCATTCGACACATCCCAATCATTCGATGGTAAATTACAAATGGCACTACTTCACGTGCACTTGACCCTTTATACCCTCCCAAAGGCAGTTTCACAATGGTGGAAGGTGGTTTCCCTTACCACTTTCCCAACTTGTGAAATGATGTAGTATAGAAACATGTAGGATGGTTTAGGATTTCGCAACCACCCACCACTCCACTTTCACATGTATGTTGGAAATGCAAAAAACGACATGGGCCATTCATTTGTTTTCCGATCGATCAATGACCATTGATTTTCTCCTCCCTTTAGCCACATTCCAATGACTATTTTGGAAATTTTAAAATGTGTTATACGTCTCACTTCTCTCTCTAGCAGAACTTCCCCCCACCATTGATCTTATTTCATGCTCCAATATGGACTGTTGATTTCTTCACATGATATCCCAAGATGTTTCATTAACTACTTTGGCTCCGCTTCAACATTGCCGACGGTCATATGGAATGTTTTACCTAGGAAATTTTAATCCCTCCTTTTAACACCTTACTTGCCAACCTTAGGTGATATTGAAAACCAAATTTGAGATTTTCTATCTCCCAATCAACTAGAAAAATATTGTGCCAACACACTACACAAAACCTACTTATGTCACCTATATCCCACTTTGATGCCAAAAAATCCCAGCAATGGACTTGAAAAATATTCTTGATGTGAGGTAAAGACACATTTTTATTTAGGGATTTTTTTGTGGTTTAATCATGAAGCTTGTATCCCTCTAGTATGCCAAATATACACAATAGGGTCCCCATGAGGTGGTTCAAATAGGTATTTTGTTGATGTAATTGTAACTTCGAAATGTATTTCACCTATGTATATGGTATTCCTATATATATGTTATTATTCCTCTATACGGACCTGTCATCATATATATTGTAAGTGTCGTAACTTATACTTGATGGGTTATTAGACCACCTTGATGGGGTCGGCCCTGTATGAGTCATGTGGTTAAATGAGTTATTAGAACACCAAGTGTGGGGCCGGCCTGGAATAATGTAACCATGGGTTATTAGGCTAAGCTAGACAAGTCGGCCCCACTGGTTTATTGGGCAGGATAGGACAAGTATAAATAGAGATCGGGAGATCTCTATTTGATCATCTCACTACTCACTTCTATCTCTCTCAGAAAGTTGCGCACTTGTAAGGAGGAGGATTATCTGCTAGGATAAGACTATCTCTTGTACTTTGGTTGTACTTTGGTTGTATCATTGCTCTATCTATTTCTAAGGAAGTTGCGGGGTTTTTCACCTTCTTGGTTTTCCCCAGTGAAACTCTGTGTCTCTTATGTGCTTGCATTATTGTGTCCATGATTGATATGTTGTAGATATGCTGTACATGTTATTCTCTTAGTTAAGATCTTAGATCAGGTTGAAAATTCTGAAAAACTAACATGGTATCAGAGCTAGCCTGAAAGAAGGCATGGTATGGCATGTATGACACTTGTTGCACTTGCGATGCTAGGGCTTGATATAGAAAAAACCAATCATCGTAGCACTTTCACTATAAATACATTTCAGAGAGGTTTTAGGATTAGAAACTCTTAAAGGTCGAATATAAGATCCCCATGTACCTTGTGTCCAAAGAAAAACTTTTAATTCATTGTACTTTTTGTTTTATGATCTGTACAATCTAGGGTTTCTGCCTCTTCCAGATGTGAGTCATAAATAGGTGACCTTGGAAAAAAGGTCATAACTTGGGATAGGAAGCTCCAAATGAAATTTTGTAAAAAGTGACAGGTAGGGAAAGGACTTTACTTTCATAGACCAAGGGTTCAGAGGCCAAAAGTGAACCAGTGACACGTGGCACTCCGTACGAGTTCGCTCTCTTGTTTTATCCCATAAACAGGTCACGTTGCGACACTTGGCATAACTCTCTGTAAGAGAATCCAATTGAGGTCAGAACTATGGGGTTGGAAATATGATAGGTCAGGCTACCACAAGTAGAATTTTCAGACCCTTTGGATTCATAATTTCGGAGTTACACCAGAAACAATTAGGTGCATATTTCTGTCAAAACAAAATTGGATTTTGAGCACCTTTATTCATGGCTCCGGGAATTAGGGTTTCAGAGAAAGTTCATATTTTTGTAAATGGAGATCACGGCTGAATGGTAATCATCAAAATTGAAATTTAGAGACCAAGATCAAATTTTTTGGTTGGGTAGAAGGTTGGGCTTGATCAAACCCTAGTTTAGGACTTTCATCGAAAAAGTGGAAAATTAGGGCTTCTGCAAAAGTTGGAATTTTTGAAGTTTGTGACCACGGCTGGAAGCTCCTCAGAAAAATAAAAGTTTAGAGCTTTGGATCGAACCTTTTGGTTGGGAAGAAGGGTAGGCTTTATCAAACCCTAGTTCAAGATCCTGTCTAGAAGATCCGGAAGTTTCAAAGGAAATTTTGAGGGGTGAAACTTTGCAGTTTTCAAATTCTGAGTATACTAGGTTGATCAACTCATCAAGGCGCATCTTTCTATCCTTTTAGAAGTTTGAAATTCAAAGTTTGAATTTTTAGGGTTTCCCTAACAAACCCTAATCCAGCTCCAGATCTAGTTTCTATAAATCAAGTGGATTGGGTTAATCCTAGAAGAAAATGGATTGGTCACCTGCATAAGTGAAGAAGTTCTAGTTTCAGAGGGAGATAAGGCTAAGGCCTTACATAGGAAGATTACAAGCAATCTCAACAGGTATGTTTCGAGATCTGTTCATGATTAAGTTTATGGATGTTTGTCTTCATTAAGGTTAGTACAATATTGATTAACTTTAGACTTGTCATATCACCTTAATAAAATTATGAATGCACGATAGAAGATATTCATTGATTAGGGTTTTGACACTTATGATTGTACTAATGCATTGTGGTATTGTATGAGGTTGATGTTGTCCGCTAACATGAAAGGTACATCAAGAAAGACAAATCATGTTCTAGTTCAAGAACATATGACCATGGAGACATGAAGACAAAGATTCATTCATTATCATGGATCACATAGAAGATCTACTTACGAGGTATGTATAACTTGGTTCTATAATGGTTAACTTATGAGATATGCAGGTTACTAGCACAAGTAATTGAAGAACAAGAAGACATCATGTGGGTATGTTAGACATAGCTAGCTAACATGCTAATCCAGGTATGTTTTTCCTATATCAAGTTAAAATCCTACCTTTTGTTAGGATATCTTATATAAGTACACCTGGCATGATTGATTATGAGTATTCATGAAGTTATAGGTTTGAGTAATCATGGGTTTAGGCATATTATGTTTCTTACTTTAATTGATGATATGACTAACTAGAAGAGTCCTATATAAACCTTGAATACTAATTTTTATTATCTATGTTTAAAATGACCATTACTATACATGTTTAAGATTATTGTGTTTCTAATAGTATTGAGATTATACTAATAAATGTATGATTATGTATGAGATCTCGAGGATATCACAATAATGATACTTGTAAGCATGCATAGTGATCGAGGATGGATATAAGTTCAAGGATAGGTAATCCAGGAAGCAAAGATCAAGAGGGAGCACACTCCAGTAGTTTCTGCAAGGATGTTGATATTTAGAGGGAGTCGACCACTTCTCACAATCCACATTAGAATGGAGTTGCAGAAAGGAAGCAAATACTGAGAGGGAGTCAACCCAACAAACAAACAAAGATAAGTATTTGAATTGACATTTTTGCATACTTGTTTGTTTAAATAATATTGCTCAATGATGTATATGCTTATGTTCCTAGACTTAGGGTGTGTATTATGCATATTAGAATAATTGCATTAATGAACAGTATACTACTAATATGCATGTGATGGGTAAGTGGCCTATGGCACTGTACAACATTCCATTGCTACTTATCTAGAATGAAACCTCTTTGCTAACATGTTGGGAGTAGTGCAAACTCTTAACAATGTTCTGGTAGAGATTGGAAGGCATCTAGAAAGCTACAAGATATGGATAAATGTTGTATTGAAGCATTGGCTAAAATAATTGCATGATTGTGTGACATATTTCTTTATGTGGAAGAACTTGTTCTTAAAACTATGAGATGTTTTCTAATCATGCAACTTAACTTGTTTTGTAGGATCGTATACCATCACCTACAAAAGAAGGACTACAACATTTGTTTAGCAACAAAGTTATCTATTGAAGATATTGAAGATATTGAAGTTCCGAGGATCTGGGAAGAATGCCATGATCGAGGAGTACCAGTCGATCATGAAGATGTTTGGGATGCAGTCCCAAGACCTGAAGGGAAGTCTGTAATGACTTCCAAGTGGATCTAGAAGATCAAGCATGCTGCAGATGGCAGCATAGAAAAATACAAAGAAAGTGATGAAGTGGAAGATACACCAGATGGATTTCAAGACAGCCTTCTTGAAAGGTGTAGTCGAAAAGGAAGTGTATGTGAAGCAGCCACTTGGTGTTGAGACACATGACAAGAAGTCACATGTGTGCAGGTTGAAGAAAGCCTTGTATGGCTTGAAGCAAGCTCCTAGGACTTGGTATGGGAGGATAGACAGCTTTCTATCCAGTTTGGGCTTTACCAAGAGTAAAGCGGATTCCAACCTTTACTACAAGGTTGAGGAGGGAAATCCTGTGATACTACTATTGTATGTGAATGACCTATTTGTTACAGGTGATGATAGATTGATTGCCGATATCAAGAGGAAGCTTGCAGTCGAGTTCGAGATGAAGGACTTGGGGATGATGCACTATTTTCTAGGCATGGAGGTGTGGCAGAGTGCAGATGGAATCTTCCTTTGACAAGGGAAGTATGTAGTAAAGATTCCGAAGAGGTTTGGGATGATGGATTGCAAGGCCATGGTCACACCTATGGCATCAAACCTGAAGCTTTTGTGTGATGCCTCATCTGATCCGGTTGATGTCACGATGTATCGTCAGATGATTGGGTCCTCTATGTACCTGATGAACACGAGACCAGATATTTGCTTTGCGGTGAACACATTGAGCCAGTTCCTGATGGATCCGAGAGATGTTCACTGGTTGCTGTAAAGCATATTCTGAGGTACCTGAAGGGTACGGTTGATTATGGGCTCAAGTATGATGCGAATCAAAAGTTTAAGCTAGAGGGTTATGCTGATTCAGACTGGGCAAGCAGTGCTACAGATAGGAAGAGCACTTCAGGGTGCTGCTTCAGTATGGGATCAGGTGTGATCTCTTGGTTTAGTAGGAAGTAGTCCTACGTAGCACTGAGTATAGCCGAAGCAGAGTATGTTGCAGCTTGCTCAGCTAGTTGTGAGGTAGTATGGCTCCGGAAGCTACTGTCTGAGCTATTTGATCTCCCATTGGAGGCTATTAGTATCTTTTGTGACAACCAGAGTTATGTGAAGCTGTCTGAGAACCCGGTGTTCCACGACAGGTCGAAGCACATCAAGATCAAATATCACTATATCAGGAATATGGTACAGAGGAGCATTGAAGCTCCTATATGTTGCGACAGATGAGCAGATTGCAGATGTGTCGATGAAACCACTAGCCAGAGTGAAGTTTGAGTACTTCAGAGAGAGGCTTGGTGTTATTCATATAGACGACACTTTGAGGAAGAAGTGATGGACACATTTGTTGGAGCCATTCCGAGCATGATGAGAGGAGGTTCCTTCCATGGCTGCGGATGTAAGCGCTGGATGATGAGCATCAGGACGATGCTCCAGTTACTGCTCTGTATATGCATCATGTTGGATGCTTGGACCATGTATCTGTATATGTATCAGGTGGATACATTGTATGATCAGGTAGATCATGTATGCTGATATATATCAGATGGATACATTGTATGATCAGGTGGATCATGTATCTGTGTATGTATCAGATGGATACATTGCATGATCAGGTGGATCGTGTATGATGATATGTATTAGGTAGATACTTGGTATGCATAAGGTGGATGCATTGTATGATTAGGATGATCATGGATGATGAGCTTCAGGATGTTGCTCCAGATGACATGCATCAAGACGATGCAGTGATGATGATCGTGATGATCATGAGTACATCAGGATGATGTATGGTGAGTACCAATTTGATACTCCGTGGCCGTGGAACAGATTGTGCAGATAAGCATATAATCCAGCCCTAGGAGGTTTGCAAATAGTCTTTCGAGGTTTTTCCTATGGCATGTAATATGACCCTAGGATATCTGAAAAATGCTCTTTCGAGGTTTTTCTTTGGGAGGACATATAATCTGACCCTAGGAGATTAGCAGATAGTCTTTCGAGGTCTTTCCTATGGCATGTAATCTGGTCCTGGGATATTTGGCAGATGCTCTTTCAAGGTTTTGTCCTATGGCATATAATCCATCCCTGGGAGATTTGATAGGTTGAGCTGTGTGCTCGTAATCAGTCCTGGGATGCTCTTTCGAGGTTTTTCCATGACCACATGTAATACACCCTAGAGATCTGGACAGGATGAAAAAGGCCTCAGATGTTCTTTAGAGTTCTTGCTAGTCAAGGAACTCTTTAAAGGTTTTGTTGTAGGGGTCACATGTAATAAGTCCTAGAGATTTAGACAGGATGAAAAAGGCCTTAGATGCTCTTTAGAGATCTTGCTTGTCAAGATACTCTTTTAAGGTTTTGTGAAAGTCACATATAATATAGCCCTGGGAGATCCGACAGGTAGAGCGGTGTGCTCGTAAAATCCTGGATGCTCTTGCGAGGTTTTGTGATGCACGTAATAATTCCTAAGAATTCCACAGTCTGGCCAGTGATGATGAAGACCTGCAAATGGTGGGCCTACATCCAGTATGAAAAAGGACTGGCTTTGTAGAACTTCCTATGATGAGTAGATTGGAGATTTATTGAGATAGCAGTAGTAACGATGATTCGATGATAATGATCCAGTGATGATGATCCATAGAAGAAGACTTGTGCTAGTAGATCTGTCACCTACCCAATTTTTGAGAATAATTATTTTCTACTATTATCCTTTTTGCAAAAAATACTTTGTGTTAAATTATAATTTAAAGTTTGTAATTATGAACAAGTAGGTCAACAATGAATGTAATGACTCATTATTATTATTTAATAAATGAAAATGGGAGACAAACACTCAAGAAAGCTTTTATAAGAGTATCCACCGGCCCACTAGGAGGAATGGAAGCTGTTGGAAGGATTGGGACAGATGGCAGCCTTTTCACTCTACCATTAGCTGTTGGTATGGGACAACTCCCCCTAAGTTTTTGGAATTTCCCTCTCCAGGTGGAGAGAGGTGAGAAGGCAGCTCACTAATGACTAGTTAATTACAAAAGACCTAGGCAGCCTACAAAGAGCAATTCGAATTGAGCAAGCATCTCTTACAATGTTTTCTGCTGAAACATTCCTCATGCTCATCAGGTGATGTCTAAGAGATTTGAATAGGGGAGGTTGTGGAGTGTGCAAGTATAAGTCTGCAAATGTTATGAGAAGGACAGACTAGAGGTGCTAGTGCTGATCCCATTGATTATTAAGCCTGTAAGGCTGGATATATAAATTTTCTTGCTACTGCAAGCAGAAGTCCTAAGCTACAGAACCTTCTTCCTCCTGGTGGATCAATGGATAGGCTCGGGGGTCCTAAGGCAAACATCTTGGCTGTTTGGGAGTAGGTTGGGTGGAACAGGTTTCTTGAGTGCTTTGTTCCTTCCATTACACTCAAGTTCTATTCTGCTGCGTTTTCTTTTTCTTTCAAATCATATGAATGCTCTCAGAAAATGGCTTAGTATTTTTATTTAATAATCAATAGTAGAAAATGTTAGATCCTAATTAATATAGATTTGTTGAACTAATAAAATGACTCCACTGCATTTTTCCCCATGCGTGGAGATGCATCGTACTCCAGTATAGATAGGTAGAATTAAATTTGCCTAGCTAAAAAAATGAAACCTAGCATGTATCTAAATATCTAAACCAAAATACCACCCATGCACAAACTATGTTATAATGCATCTTATATTTTAGCAACTGTAGATTAGATCTATGCATGTATTGTTTTACTGTTCAATTCTGTATGCTGAAACAACTTAACAGAAACCAATTATAGCAGTAGGTTCTTTTCTGATTTCTGGAGGTGAACATTATGTTAACAACTAGGGCACTGATCCTTACTAATTACTTCAAAGAAAAACAATACCATGCATTCTGTTTAACCATATTCCTTTTTTTTCTATCTTCTTATTGCTTTTAGAATCTGATTGATCGTATATAAATATTGTCTTCACAGCTAGGACAAACATAGCTTTATTAAATTGACATATTGAATTAAAGTATCTCTACACGCAAACTGGGGTCAACATGTTCTCATTACATCATTATTTATAAACAATTAAACAGTTTAAAATCGAAGGTTTCATTACCATAGACAATTTAACTGTAGAATCAAGAGTTGGTATTCTTGTTCTTTTAAAAACATCATTATAGACAAGTAGATTTCATTCACATCGACAGCTAAGGTTTAACATTATCACTTATGCTTTCAAAACAAAACCTTTTCCTTTACCATTCTCGGCTTAAACCATACAAGCTCAAACGCATTATAAGTTAGGAAGATCGCTCTCAGCTTATAGCCACCTTTTAATTAAACAACTTAAACATGCCCTTCAATCCTTGGATCTGAGTTCAAGAGTGAGAAGATTGAAAAACACTATATGCATATATGAAACCCAAAAATATCTTAAACTGGCTTTTTAGATACAGATACAAAAATGAGAAGTTCAAATCACCAAACATAGCCATTAAACCTTAGATACCTATCGTTTCCATTTAAATTAACAGTGGTTACACCCTACGGGTGCCACATTCTATTGCTGGAGGTTCCATTCGAAACCCCATGTGATTTATACACACAACAAATACTGAAACAAAGTTACAGTCAACGTATCCCCTCATGCATCAACCCAGAAGTACTCAAAACGATAAGACATAAAACGTAAAGATGCAAGACTATTTGCAAATACAAGGGTTCAACCCTGCTAAACTCGCCAATGCCAGGAATGGATGGTCATATATTTTAAACATTTACATCACCTACTCTATCAACAAAACTTAAACTGAAGGTTGCCCAAATGCTGCAGGTGAGACAAAAGCCATTGCCACGAAGGCATGCTACCAGCACTTGCTCATCAAGTCTGATTCCAGGAGAACCACTAAGGAGGGATACCACTAAGGAGGGATACCACCGAAGCTTACCAGTGGGTTCGCTTAAGTTCTTTTTCCCTTCAACTATTCTGGCACCTTTTCATTCGCCAAGGATTACCTGCCAACAGCCATACATTAAATTAAGCATCAGATCATGAGGTAGAAACGCATGCAACAAAGAATAGTATGAAAACCTTTGCAACGTTACATTACCTGAGTTGTGACAGATTTTTCGATGTAGCCGCATCCATCCACTGTGAAGGAGATGCACCCAGCTCGAAGACCGCAATGAGGGATACCTCCCGAAAACTTCTAACTCAATTGAAAAACCCAGACTTGCAAGCTACGGCAATGCCGGCACAGATGCACTCATCCCACCTGTAGATTACCACACCATCGTTCCAGACTTGGATTCCACTGATAACATTTACTTATAGACCAAGGTTTCTACCGGTCTTAGGATCGAGCCTGAGGGAGGCTAGAAAAACCAGCAAACCCTAACTGCCTCTCGGTTGGTTGGCATCACCTCCCAAACCCTACCACGGAACAATGACCAAGAAACGTTACAAAATCCATCAGTTACGCTAGGGTTCATCTCATCCCAATACACAACGATCAATGGTGGAGATCCATCCTCATCAAGCCATGTTGGAAGGTGGCAGGAGTAGCATTAAATTGCTCATCTACCTCCCAAACCACGGAGTTTCCATTTCTGTTGACACCGGGGTAGGAGGCCATCACAACTTAGCAATTGCCAAACCTTGCCACATGCCAAAACATCCACATAGACGTGCACGCAACACTATCCCTAACATGATGGCCAGGTAATTTAATTACAAACCGAATCATTTAATACACCCTCAATTCATACGCAGGCTTTGGCAGGGCCATCATTCCACCTGCCAATCCATATGAATCAACGTTAAAAGCATTAACATGTGAATATTACCAAGGTATAACGATCTCTGAGAGCATATAACAAAGGTCTCATACGATCCAATATAATCAATTGTGAAACACATTCATAGCTTATGAATATCCACTAAGGTCGCGAGCAACCATAGGGCATGGTTGACTCTGCCCATCACAGAAAGTCTATTATAAAGTTCACTATAGGGATTGTTGTAGAGCTCATAAAGCTTGCCCATACCATAAGTTATGTAAACACATCGTTAGGGTATGGTGCCACCCAAGGACCCATCGCATTCATTGCATGGTTGGGTATTAAGGCTTAAGGCATCACCATTTTAATTGCCCAGACAATAGAGATTTAAAACCGACTTATCACTCTTTCCATAGCATGACTTAAGACCATGAGCCTTGTCCTGAACCTGTCACCGTCAATATTTTAAAGAGAAGTACTTAACAGCTGAAAGACATTTTTGGAATGATCATACGTACATTCATCAACACATAATGGAAACATTCGTAACAAACACACCCTGAAATAGACGTTATCTGCAGTCTTGAGATAGACAAGTTCATCTTAAAGAATTGGAAGGAGACCATACCTATAGCATCGAAATTCACAAGCAGTTTCGATTTATATCATGGTTATTAAACACTTTGAATTTTATCGCTATCTCTTACCTGCGAATCTATGCATGAAGGACGAGTGCAATGCTTTAGCGGAGTAGCTAAGTAAGCCTCGAGGCACCTCGTGGGACCCCTTTTATCATCATCCAGAAAAGTTAAACTGTCAGCACTTGTAAAAAGAATTATGTTTTCCAATGCATCATAATTTTCAATCATTCCAGCATACGAATAAAGTACAAATTCATTAATTGATTTTCATGATGTCATTAAAAGACAAAAGACACAACCATTAAATTGTTCCTACCAAGTGACACTTTTATTAATTGTTGAATATAGATTATTATTATTTCTGCATTTTACAATATTAGCTTTTTATGGCGATTTAAAAATTTTTAAATTTTATGAAATTATTGGGATGTTACATGTGGTATTAGAGCTCATGTTCGAACTCTAGGCCTAAAAATGGTCCAAGAAACATGCAAACAGAAAATTTATGACTGTGAAAATTTTCACTAACTTAAGTTTAAATTATTTTGTCCTATATAGAAAAATTTTCTTTGATTTACAGATATGGAAGGATCAGCTGAACACATAAGGGGCAAATTTCCACCAAACAACCCAAGTATGGAACAACAATTCCATGGAAATCGGGGTAATGATTCGTCAAAATTATTGCATGCTTTTCATGAATTAAAAGCAGAGATCCAGTCAGTAAAACAAGACAATGAAAAAATCCTACAGACACAGGAAAAATTGAAGCAAGCACTGTTTGACGAATATCCAAAATATGAACAGAACTTGGAACATACTTCTGAAACTAAAGAGCTATCCCAGGAAGGCAAGAATGAGCAAATAGAAACAGCTGAAGAAAACAACAACTCAACATCATCAAGAGCTGCCAAACAACCATGTAAAAAGAAGCATAACTACTCTAGTGACAGTAGTGAAGGAGACTGTAAGCCAAAAAGAAAAAGGAATAGACAGTACGAACAGATATCTGGAGAATTCAAGAAAATCAAACCCCCAATTTTCAATGGCAAGACAGAAAAAGGAGAGACAACAGAAGCATGGTTGTTTGGCATGAAAAAGTATTTTCAGATCTGCGACTACTCAGAGTCCTTGAAGGTGAAGATGGCAATTTATAATCTGACCGGGAAGGTAGATATTTGGTGGCAAGACCTTAAAAGGGTAAAAGGTGTAACAGACCGAGATGTGAGTTGGAGTACTTTTAAAAGACACTTCAAGAAGAAATTCTTATCTGAGCAGTATTATGAAGAAAAATCCAAGGAATTTTATGATCTAAAACTGGGAACAATGAATATGAAAGAACTGAACAACAAGTTTTTAAGTCTGTTGAGATATGTGCCGTATATGGTGGAAGAAAAACTGAAGGTCTAGAGGTACCTAAGTTGTCTACCTTTCCACATCAATGATAGAATAGAGTACAATAACCCTAAGACCCTAGAGGAAGCCATGAGGAAAGCCACTTTTTGCTTTGACCAGAATAACAGAAGAGAAGGGATACCTAGCTAGAAAAACCCAAAACCCAGTAACTTTGAATAGAAGAAGAAGAATTTTAGATATGGCGGCAATTCCAGTTTTTAGAAGAAAAAATTCCAAAATAAAAAATTTCAGCAGAACAGAAATAATCAGCAGCAGAAATTTACAGCACCCAGAAATGTCCCTAATGTTTCCAGGACCAATGAACAGAAGCCACCTATAAAATGCTTTGAGTGCCAAGGGCCCCATTATGCCTCGGACTGTCCCCTCAAGAAACGAGCGGCCAATCATATTCACTCCATACAATCTGAAGCTACTGTAGGAGATGTGGCAAGAGAAGTACCCAGAATTAGTGTAGCATTAGGCAATCGGCAATCAGAACACCAAGTCTCAATGGTGGAGGTCGAAGGTATGCTGCAAAACTACCCAGTTTCTATTTTAATTGACCCCGGTGCTAGTCTAAGTTATATATCACCAGTTGTGGTAGAAAGTCTTGATTTGAAAACTGAGAAATTCGATAAATTCTGGTTAGTTAGATTAGCGACAGGAACGCAAAGGAAGGTTTCTGATTTTGTGGAAAATTGTGCTTTATCTATGAATCAACTAGCAATGCAGGTTAAGTTAAATATTCTTCCATTAGGGTCATATGACATCCTAATCAGTATGGATTGGTTAGAAACCGATCGTGTCATTCTGAATTGTTATGAAAAAAGCTTCAATTGCGTGGATGATGAAGGAAAAAAAACAGAGGTAAAAGGCATCCCTAGAAAAATATCCATTCGGCATATTTCAGCCATGCAAGTAGAAAGGGAAATTAGAAAAGGGTGTCAGATGTTTGATGTGAATGTGGTGCATGATGAGATAAGTACTAAGGAGAACAAACTGAAAATAGAAGACATACCTGTCTTGCAGGATTTCCAATACATTTTTCCTGAAGAGATCCCAGATCTACCCCCCAAAAGGGACCTGGATTTTACTATTGAATTAATACCTGGCGCTGTACCAAGTTCTAAAGCTCCATACCGAATGAATATATTGGAGATGAATGAGTTAAAATATCAGCTAAAGGAGCTGATCGATAAAAAATATATAAGGCCCAGCATGTCCCCTTAGGGAGCACTGGTCATTTTTGTCAAGAAGAAGGATGGTACCCTAAGACTTTGCATAGATTATTGTCAACTGAATAAAATGACGATCAAGAATAGGTACCCGCTTCCCCGCATTGACGATCTCTTTGACCATATACGAGGAGCAATAGTGTTCTCAAAGATCGATTTACGATCAGGATATCATAAGGTCCGTGTAAAGGATGAAGACATTTTCAAAACAGCCTTTAGAACTCATTATGGACACTATGAATTCGTTGTCATGCCGTTTGGACTAACTAATGCACCTACTGTATTTATGTGCTTAATGAACAAAATTCTGCACAAATACTTAGATAAGTTTGCAGTTGTGTTTATCGATGACATTTTGGTATATTCCAAGAACAAGGAAGAGCATGATGAACATCTATGTATCATTCTGCAAGTTCTGAGGGAGCATCAGTTGTATGCAAAATTCAGCAAATGTGATTTTTACAAATACAAGATTCAGTACTTGGGACACATAATCTCTAAGGAAGGGATTGCATTTGACCTCGCCAAGATAAAGGCAATTAATGAATGGCTGGTTCCCAAAGATGTGACAGATGTGTGATCGGTTATGGGCATCACTGGTTATTATAGAAAATACATTGAATGGTTTTCCAGGATTGCAAACCCCATAACGTCGCTACAGAAAAAGGGAAAGAAGTTTGTTTGGGACCAAAAGTGTGCGGACGGTTTTTCAAAGCTAAAAGAATTACTGACTTCAGCACCTATTTTGAGGATTACAGATCCTAATAAAGATTTTGTAGTATGCACAGACGCGTGTTGATGTATATGTAACTTTGGAATGTATTTCACATATATGTATATTGTATTCCTATAGAGATGTTATTATTCCTCTATACGGAAGTGTCGTCATTTATATTGTAAGTGTCGTAAATTATACTGGATGGGTTATTAGACCACCTTGTTCGGGTCGGCCCTGTATAAGTCATGTGGGTCAAAGGGTTATTAGACCACCCTATTGGGGGTCGGCCATGTGGGTCAAAGGGTTTATTAGACCACCCTAGTGGGGTTCGGCCCGGTTAGCATTATGTTAAGTGGTTTAGTTGAGGCCGACCTAGTTGAGTAAAGGTTAAGTCAAGTTAGTGTATAAATAGAGAGTGTGTCTCTCTCATTTTACACATTCTATTCTCTCACTCACACTTGGGAGAGTGGCGCACTTGTGGAGGAGGAGGCTCTGCTGCTAGGAGAAGACTATCTCTTGTATTCTGGTTGTATCATTGCTCTATCTATCTCTGAGGAAGTTATTGGGGTTTTTCACCTTTATGGTTTTCTCCAAGTAAACTCTGTGTCTCTTGTGTGCTTGCATTATTGTGTCCATGATTGATATGTTGTAGATTTGCTGTACATGTTGTTCTCTCAGTTAAGATCCTAGATCAGATTGAAGTAAATGGTAAAAATTTAACATTGTATCAGAGCTAGCCTGAAAGAAGGCATGATATGGCATGTATGACACTTGTTGCACTTACGATGCTAGGGCTTGATATAGCAAAAACCAGTCATCGTAGCACTTTCGCTATAAATCCGTTTTGGTGAATTTTTTGGATCTGAAACTTTTACAGGTGGGAGAACAGATCCCCATATACCTTGTGTCCAAAGGAAAACCTCTAATTCATTGTACTTTGTGATTTATGATCTGTAAAATATAGGGTTTCTGCCTCTTCCAGATCTGAGTCAAAATCAGGTGACCTTGGGAAAAAGGTCATAACTTGGGCTAGGAATATCCAAATGAAATTTTGTCAAAAGTGACAAGTAGTACACAGAATCTAGTATCTCAAGAAAATATTTTAGAGGTAGAAGTTGAACCTGTGACATGTGGCACGTCGTACAAGTTTGCTCTCCTGTATTATCCCATACACAAGTCACGTTGAGACACATGGCATAACTCTCTCTCAGAGAATCCAATTGAGGTCAGACCTATCGAGATGGAAAGATAACAGGTTGGGATATCTCATAAAAATGTTTCAGAGACCGAAGTTGAACCAGTGACACGTGGCATGTCGTACAAGTTTGATCTTCTGTATTATCCCATAAACAGGTCACCTTGCGACACTTGGCATAACTCTCTCTCAGAGAATCAAATTGAGGTCAGACCTGTCAGGATGGAAAGAAAACAGGTCATGCTATCTCAAGAAACTTTTTCAGACCCTGTGGATTGAAAAGTTTGGAGTTACACCAGAAACTATCAGGTACATATTTCTGTCAAAACAGAATTATTTCTTAGTACCTTCGTTCATGGCTTCTAGAATTTAGGGCTTCGGAGAAAGTTGGAATTTTTGTAATCGGAGACCACGGCTGGATGATACTCATAAAAATAGAAATTTAGAGACCAAGATCAGATTTTTTGGTTGGGAAAAAGGCCGGGCTTGATCAAACCCCAGTTCGGGACTTTGATCAGAAAGATGGAAAATTAGGGCTTCTGCAAAAACTGGAATTTTGGAAATCTGTGACCACGGCTCAAAGCTCCTTAGAAAAATCGAAGCTTAGAGTTTTGAATCAAATATTTTGGTTGGGTGAAGCTCCAAGAAACTCAAACCCTAATTTAGGGTCCTCCCTAGTGAATCCAAAAATCTAAAAGGCAAAATTGAGGAGTGAAACTTTGCAGTTTTCAAATTTTGAATATACCAACTTGATCAGCTCATCAAGGCACATATTTCTATCCTTTCGGAAGTTTGAAATTCAAAGTTTGAATTTTTGGGGTTTCTCTAACAAACCCTATTACAGCTCCAGATCCAGTTCCTGCAAATCAAGTGGATTGGGTTAATCCTAGAAGAGGATGGATTAGTCACCTGCATAAGTGAAGAAGTTCCTATCTCAGAGGGAGATGAGGCTAAGGCCTTCCATAAGAAGATTACAAGTAATCCTGACAGGTATGGCTTACAGGTATGTTTCATGGTTAATTTTATCATATGTTTGTCTTCATATCATTACAGTACAATATTGATTAATTACTAGACTTGTCATATCACCTTAATAGAAGATATTCATTGATTAAGGTTTTGACACTTAAGAATGTATTGATGTATTGTGATGTTGTATGAGGTTTATGTTGTTCGCTAACATAAAAGGTACACCAAGAATGACAAATCATGTTCTACTTCAAGAACATATGATCATGGTGACATGAAGACAAAGATTCATCCATTGTCATGGATCACATAGAAGATCTACTTTCGAGGTATGTATAATTTGGTCCTACAATGGTTAACCTATGAGACATGCAGGTCACTAGCATAGGTCACTGAAGAGAACCAAAAGACATTATGCGGGTATGTTAGACATAACTAGCTAGCATGCTAATCCAGGTATGTTTTTCCTATATCAATCTAGAATCCTACCTTGTGTTAGGATCTTATACTGTTGTGTTGTTGAGAATGATTATTCATGAAGTCATAGGTTTGAATAGTCATGGCTGTATACATATTATGTTTCTTACCATAATTGATGATATGACTAACTAGAAGAATCATGAAGGTATAGGTTTGAGTAATCATGGGTTTATGCATTGATGATTTAACTAATTAGAAGAGTCCTATGATCAAATAAGAATATGCATGAGTAAAAGAAGACTTCCTTGAAACCTTGAATACTAATGTTTATTATATGTGAATGATCATGACTATACATGTTTAAGATTATTGTGTTTTGATAGTTTTAAGATTATACTAATAAATGTGTGATTATGTATGAGACCTCAAGGATAACACAATGATAATACTAATAAGCATGCATAGTGATTAAGGATGGATGTAAGTTCAAGGACAGGTAATCTAGTAAGCAAAGATCAAGAGGGAGCACACTCCAGTTGTTCCTGCAAGAAAGCAAAGGAGCACACTTCAGTAGTTTCTGCAAGGATGCACATATTCAGAGGGAGTTGACCACTTCTCACAATCCACATAAGAATGGAGTTGTAGAAAAGAAGCAAAGACTGAGAGGGAGTCAACCCAACAAACAAACAAGGATAAGTATTTGAATTGTCATTACTTGCATATTTTATTGTTTAAATAATACTATTCAATAATGTATATACTGATGTTCCTAGAATTAGGTTGTGTATTATGCATATTAGAATAGTTACATTGATGAACAATATACTACTAATATCCATGGGTAAGTGGCCTATGTCACTGTACAACATTCCATTGCTACTTATCTAGAATGAAACCTCTTTGCTGACATGTTAGGAGTTGTGCACACTCTTAACAATGTTCTGGTAGAGATTGGAAGGCATCTAGAAAGTTACAGGATATGGATAAATGTTGTATTGAAGCATTGGCTAAGATAATTGCATGACTGTATGACATATTTCTTTATGTGTAAGAATTTGTTCTGAAAACTATGAGATGTTTTCTAATCATGCAATTTAACTTGTTGTGTAGGAAAGATCGCATGCCATCACCTACAAAAGAAGAACTACAACATTTGTTCAGCAACAAAATTATCTATTGAAGATATTGAAGTTCCCAGGATATGGGAAGAATGCCATGATCCTTCGTTCATGAAGAATGATGTTTGGGATGTAGTCCCAAGACCTGAAGGGAAGTTTGTTATGACTTCCATATGGATCTATCAAGATCAAGCATGTTGCAGATGGCAGCATAGAGAAATATAAAAGTGATGAAATAGAAGATACACCAGATGGATTTCAAGACAGCTTTCTTGAATGGTGTAGTTGAAGAAGAAGTGTATGTGGAGCAACCACTTGGTTTTGAGACACATGATAGGGAGTCATATATGTGCATAACTTGGGTATGATGCACCACTTTCTAGGTATGGAGGTGTGGCAGATTGCAGATGGAATCTTCCTTGGACAAGGGAAGTATGTAGTAGAGATCCTGAAGAGGTTCAGGATGATGGACTGCGAGGCTATGGCATCGAACCTAAAGCTTCTGTGTGATGCTTCATCTGAACCGGTTGATGTCACTATGTATCGTCAGATGATTGGGTCCTTGATGTAACTGATGAACATGAGACCAGATATTTGCTTTGCGGTGAACACATTGAGCCAATTCCTAACAGATCCGAGGAGTGTTCACCTGGTTGCTGTAAAGCATATTCTAAGGTACCTGAAGGGTACAGTTGATTATGGGCTCAAGTATGAAGCAATTCAAAAGTTTAACCTGTAGGGTTATGTTGATTCAGATTGGGCAGGCAATGCTGCAGATAGGAAGAGCATTTCTGGGTGCTGCCTCAGTATTAGGTCAGGTGTGATCTCTTGGTTTAGCAGGAAGCAGTCCTGCGTAGCACTGAGTACAGCCAAAGCAGAGTATGTTGTGACGGATGAGCAGGTTGCAGATGTATTGCCCAAGCCGTTGGCCAGAGTGCAGTTTGAGTACTTCAAAGATAGGCTTGGTGCACTTCACATCAAGGTTCATTCCAAAGGGAAGTGATGAGTCAAGAAGATGCAGATGCACATTAGCTTTTCTGACATGGTTGATGTGTTCTCCCATGCTCATGATGTAATTGTTGAGCCATTCTCACATGGTGGTAGATGTGTTCTCCCATGGTGTAGATGTAAGGGCTGGAGCCTTTCTCACATGGTGGTAGATGTGTTCTCCCATGGTGAAAAAGTAAGGGCTGGAGCCTTCCCAAAATGGTGGTAGATGTGTTGTCCCATGTCGGTGGTGTAAGTACTGGATGATGTGCATCTGGGATGTGCTTCGTGGATGATGAGATGATCTAAAGAAGACGATGCTATGATGATCAGGAGGATCATGGATGATGAGCATCAAGACGATGCTCCAGTTACTGCTCTATATGTATATGTATGCATCATGTTGGATGTTGGATCTGATCAGTTGGATCATTTGTATGTATTTTGTATATGCATCATGTTGGATGCTTGGACCATGTATCTGTATATGTATCAAGTGGATACATTGTATGATCAGGTAGATCATGTATGTTGATATGTATCAGGTATGATCAGGTGGATCATGTATTTGGATTTGTATCAGGTGGATACACTGTATGATCAGGTGGATCATGTATGATGATATGTATTAGGCAGATACTTGGTATGCGTCAGGTGGATGCATTGTATGATTAGGATGATCATGATGATGAGTTTCAGGATGTTGCTCTAGATGATATGTATCAGGATGGTACAGTGATGATGATCAGTGTGATCATGAGCCTCAGGATGATGCTTTGTGCGATGATGATCCATTGGATCATGAGTATCAGGTTGATACTTGGAGGTCAAAGATGATATGTGGAAGTTTGTGCAAATAGCATGTAATCAGTCCTGGGAGATCTTGCCAGTCATGTTGCGGCACATAAATGTTCCTGGGATACTCTTTCTGGTACTGCTATGTAGTACGTAATCAGTCCTTAGATATCCGATAGGTTGAACTGTGTGGTCGTAATCAATCCTGGGATGAGGTATTACTACGTATACATGTAATCAGTCCTGGAGATCCGAGAGGTTGAGCTGTGTGCTCGTAATTAGTCCTGGGATGCTCTTTAGAGATCTTGCCAGTCGTGCTGCGGCACATAAATGTTCCTGGGATGCTCTTTAAAGGTTTTGTCTATCCACATGTAATTAGTCCTGGAGATCTAAGAGGTTGAGATGTGTGCTCATAATAAGTCTTGCGATGCTCTTTAGAGATCTTGTCAGTCGTGCTACGGGACATAAATGTTCCTGGGATGCTCTTTAAAGGTATTGTGGAGGAGATGCATGTAATCAGTCCTGGGAGATCTTGCTGGTCGTGCTTAGGCACATAAATGTTCCTGGGATACTCTTTCCGGTATTGCATCCGCATATAAAATTAGTCCTGAGAGGCCACCTCTATCAGACTGTTCGCACAGATGATGAAGACTTGCAGGTGGTGGGCCTATATCCAGTATGAAAAAGAATTGGCTCTGTAGAACTTCCTATGATGAGTAGATTCATAGATTGATTAAGATAGCAGCAGTAGTGACGATGATGATGACTCGATGACGATTATCCAGTGACGATGATCCAAAGAAGATGACTTGTGCTAGAAGACCTGTGTCGAGAAATACCTTCCTAGTTAAGAGGGAGTGTTGATGTATATGTAACTTCGAAATGTGTTTCACATATATGTATATTCCAGAACATACTATTGAGAGTGTGCACAGCTCTCAGCATGTCAGCAAATAGGTTTCATTCTAGACAAGCAACAATGGAATGTTTGTCCAACTTACCAATCATATGCATATTAGTAGTATATTGTTCAATGCTGTATGAATGTTTACACTCAGCATGATATATTCTAGGAATACAAATATGCATACAACCTATTACAGGAAATATCATTTACTATTTCAAATAACAACTCAAATACTTAGCTTTTATGTTTGTGTGGTTTCCTCCCGCTTGATCTTCTATATGTCTTCTGAACTTCTATTCATTCTGTACCACTATGCATGCTCAAGTGTGCACTAGTGTCATCCTCATGATCTCATACACAAACATACACTCATTAGTATATTCTCAATATTATCAAAAATATTATAATTCTAAATAATCTTGAATATGTATAGTCATGATGATTAGTATTCAGGGTTTCAAGGAAGTCTTCTTTTACTCATGCATATTCTTGTTTGATCAAAGTACGGTTAGTTAAATCATCAAGATAAGAGACATAATATGCATAAACCCTTGATTACTAACTTTATGAATAAGCATAACCAATCATACCAAGTATACTTATATAGGGATCCTAACACAAGGTAAGATTCTAACTTGACATAGGAAAACGTACCTGGATTAGTATACCTGCTTAGTTATGTCTAACATACCTAAAATATATCTTCTTTGTTCTCTTTAATGATTTAGATATCCTGTGCTAGAACCTACATATCTCATAGGTTAAGCATAGTATAACAAATTCATACATACCTCGTAAGTAGAACAAAGATTATGGATGAGTCTTTGTCTTCATGTTGTCATGGTCATGGAACTTGATTTGTCTTTCGTGATGTACCTGTATCTTGTTAGTAGACAACATCAACCTCATACAACACCATAATGCATTAGTACAATCATATAGCCCTAATCAATGAATCTCTTCAATCATTCACATGCATTCATACTGTTACTGGGGTGATAAGACAATTCTAACATTAATCAAGATTGTACTAATAAATAATATGAAGACAAACACATTATGAACTTAATCAGGAATCAGATTTCAAGACATACCTGAACCTCCTTAAGTCATACCTATCAAGACTTCTTGTAGTCTTCTTATGTAAGGCCTTAGCCTCGAATCCGCCTGAAAATTGATCTGGAGCTTGATTAGGGTTTGCTAGAGAAACCCTAAAAATTCAATCTTCGACTTTCACGCTTCTGAATGGATGGAAGGATGTCTCTTGCTGAGCTGATCAAACTAGCATACTTCAAATTTGAAATCTCCAAAAATTTGACCCCTCAAAATTGCCTTCAAAAACTTCTGGATCTTCTGTACAAGATCCCAAACTAGGGTTTGATGAAGCCCACCCTTCTTCTCAATCAAAAGGTTCAATCCAAGGCTCTAAACTCTTATTTTTTTGAGGAGCTTCCAGTTGTGGTCACAAACTTCAAAAATTCCAACTTTTGCTGAAGCCTTAATTTTCCATCTTTCCGATCCAAATCCCGAACTGGGGTTTGATCAAGCCCGGTCTTCTACCCAACCAAAAAATTCGATCTTGGTCTCTCAATTTCGATTTTCCTGAGTATCATTTAGCCATGGATTCTGATTCCAAAAATTCTAACTTTCTCCGAAACCCTATTTGTTTATGCTGTAACTCCGAACGTTTCACTCCGCAAGGTCTGAAAACATTTTCTATGGTAGCCTGACCTGTCATCTTTCCATCTCGATAGGTCTGACCTCAATTGGATTTTCTGAGAGAGAGTTATGCCAAGTGTCGAAACATGACCTGTTTATGGGATAAAACAGGTGAGCGAACTTGTATGGAGGGCCACGCATCACTGGTTCAGCTTCGGCCTCTGAAAACAGTTTCTGAGATAGTACGGTCTGTGTACTACCTGTCACTTTTCACGAAATTTCATTTGGAGCTTCCTATCCCAAGTTATGACCTTTTTTCCTAAGTCACCTGATTTTGACTGAGATCTGGAAGAGGCAGAAACCCTAACTTGTACTGATCATAACTCGCAAAGTACAATGAATCTGAGGGTTCCCTTTGGATACAAGGTACCTGGGGATGTAATCTACGACCTGTAAAGGTTTTAGATCCTCAAACTTCGCCAAAAAGTATTTATAGCGAAAGTTCCACAATGACTTGTTTTTGCTATATAAAACCCTAACCTTCAAATTGTCGCAAGAGAAGCAAGTGTCGTAAGTGCCATACATTGCCTTCCTTCAGGTTAGCTCTGATACCATGTTAATATTTAATATGATAAGATAGAAAATAGTAGCATTAAATTGCATTTCACAATAATAGCATATAAAGGATCACTGAAGAAACAACAAGCATAGCATAAACACAAGAGACACAGATTCATCCTGGGAAACCCTCATGGGGTAGAAAACCCAGCAAAGCTTCCTCAATATAGATGACCAGCAATATACAAAGATGTAACCCTGACCATAAGCTCCTCCTTCTCCATAGCAGACCTCTCCTCAAGTGGGCTATTCTCAAGTGAGTGAGTGTGTGTTGAATGAGGAATACACCTCCTCTATTTATACACTACTCCGACTTTTCTTTTACACAAATCATGTAGGCTCATATTTAACCATTGGGTTAAATACCACATTACAACTGACTGGGCCGACCCCACTAGGGTGGTCTAACAACCCTTTGACCCACATGACACATATAGGGCTGACCCCCACTAGGGAAGTCTAATAACCCAAGTTACCACATTCCGACAGAGGAATAAACATCTCCGGATATACAATAAGATCTTCACGGAGGAATGAAACATCTCCGGAATAATAAAGTACAAATATAATATTCTTTGAAGTTACAATATCTCAACACCGACTACATGGCATACCCAAGGCAATAGTTTCAGACCGAGATTCGAAGTTCAAAGGTAATTTTTGAAGGTCTTTGTTCAAGGGGTTAAACACCACCTTAAATTTCAGCACTGTGTTCCATCCGCAAACAGACAGACAGACTGAAAGAGTAAACTAGGTATTGGAAGACATGCTCAGAATGTATGTTAAGGATCAACCTGGAAAGTGGGAAGACTACTTGCAATTAGAAGATTTTACGTATAATAATCACTACCATGCTTCAACCAAAATTAGCCCATTTGAGATCCTTTACGGAAGAAAGTGTAACACACCAATGTCATGGAGTGATCCGGTTAGCAGGGTCACCTTAGGGCCCAAATTGTTGCAGGAATTAGAATTAATCATGAAGCAAGTACAAGGGATTCTTAAAGCTGCCCAAGATAGACAGAAAAGTCAAGCAGACCTTAAAATAACTCATAGAGAGTTCCAGGTTGGTGAACATGTTTTTCTTAAGGTAAGGCCTAAAAAGAGTTCCTTAAAATTGGGAAGTTGTGCGAAACTAGCACCCAGGTATTGTGGCCTTTCAAAATCTTGTCCAGGTTTGGACCTATGGCATATCAATTAGCCCTACCTTCAAACCTCAAAGTCCATAATGTTTTTCACATTTCATTTTTAAAGAAATATGTGCATGATCCTACTCATGTTGTAAATTGGAATAATGTTCAGGTGGAACAAGGCAGCGATTTTCCGGTGGAACCAGACTGTATTGTCGCAAGGAAAGAAACTCTACTCTAGAACCGCATGGTTGGCCAAGGAAAAATGCAATGGAAGCACTATAGCCCAGCAGAGGCTACCTGGGAGTTGGAGAGTAGTATGCCGGATGCATACCCAACTCTGTTCTAGGACACTCAAGGAGTGAATAAAGCAACATCGAGGACGATGTTGAGGCTTAAGGGGGGGTGTATGTCCCCTACCCAATTTTTGAGAATAATTATTTTCTACTATTATCCTTTTTGCAAAAAATACTTTGTGTCAAATTATAATTACAAGTTTCTAATTATGACCAAGTAGGTCAAAAATGAATGAAATGACTCATTATTATTATTTAATAAATGAAAATGGGAGACAAACACTCAAGAATGTTGTTACAAGAGTATCCACTGGCCCACTAGGAGGAATGGAAGCTGCTAGAAGGATTGGGATAGATGGCATCATTTGCACTCTACCATTAGCTGTTGGTATGGGACAACTCACCCTAATTTTGTGGCATTTCCCTCTCCAGGTGGAGAGAGGTGAGCAGGAAGCTCACTAATGACCAGTTAATTACAAAAGACCTAGGCAGACTATAAAGGGCAATTCGAATTGAGCAGGCAGCTCTTACAATGTTTTCTACAGAAACATTCCTCATGCTCATTAGGTGATGATTGAGAGATTCGAATAGGGGAGGTTGTGGAGAGTGCAAGTATAAGTCTGCAAATGTTATGAGAAGGACAGACCAGAGGTGTTGGTTATGATCACATTGATTACTAAGCCTGTAAGGTTGGATATATAAATTTTCTTGTTGCTGCAAGCAGAAGTCCTAAGTTCCAGAACCTTCTTCCTCCTGGTGGATCAGTGGATAGGCTCGGGGGTCCTAAGGCAGACATCTTGGTTGTTTGGGAGCAGGTTGGGTGGAAGAGGTTTCTTGAGTGCTTTGTTCCTCCCATTACACTCAGGTTCTATTCTGCTGTGTTTTCTTTTTTTTTCAAATCATATGAATGCTCTCAGAAAATGGCTTAGTATTGTAATTTAATAATCAATAATAGAAAATGTCAGATCCTAATTAATTTAGATTTGCTGAACTGATAAAATGACTCTTCTACATTTTTCCCCATGCATGGAGCTGCATCATACTCCAGTACAGAGAGGTAGCATTAAATCTCCCAGCTAAAAAAATGAAACCTAGCATGTATCTAAATATCTAAACCAAAAGACCACCCATGCACAGACTATGTTATAATGCATCTTATATTTTAGCAGCTGTAGATTAGATCTATGCATGTATTGTTTTACTGTTCAATTCTGTATGCTGAAACAACTTAACATAAACCAATTATAGCAATAGGTTCTTTTCTGATTTCTGGAGGTGAACATTATGTTAACAACTAGGGCACTGATCCTTACTAATTACTTCAAAGAAAAACAATACCATGCATTCTGTTTAACCATATTCCTTTTTTTTCTATCTTCGTATTGTTTTTAGAATCTGATTGATCATATATAAATATTGTCTTCACTATATTATATTGTACAGAAAGAAAGAAACCTACTGTATTATTTTTTTTCATCAGAGGTCCAAAATCGATGAATACAAGAATATATAGTTAGAATAGAAAAACTGTATATTCATAAGCAATCAAATTATCTGATGAAAGCACTGTTATTTTCTTTGTTCTTTTTTTTCCTGAATTATCAATTGCATGTGATAGGACTTACATCGCAGAATACCCAGTTATTAACAGCTAGGACAAACATAGCTTTATTAAATTGACAGATTAAATTACAGTATCTCTACACCCAAATTGGGGTCAACATGTTCTCATTACATCATTATTTATAAACAATTAAACAGTTGTCAATCGAAGGTTTCATTACCATAGACAATTTAACTGCAGAATCAAGAGTTGGTATTCTTGTTCTTTTAGAAACATCATTATAGACAAGCAGATTTCATTCACATCGACAGCTAAGGTTTAACATTATCACTTATGCTTTCAAAACAAAACCTTTTCCTTTTCCATTCTTGGCTTAAACCATACAAGCTCAAACATAGTATAAGTCAGGAAGATCGCTCTCGGCTTATAGCCACCTTTTAATTAAACAACTTAAACATGCCCTTAGATCCTTGGATCTGAGTTCAAGACTGAGAAGATTGAAAAACACTATACGCAGATATGAAACCCAAAAATCTCTTAAACCGGCTTTTTAGATACAGATACAAAAACGAGAAGTTCAAATCACCAAACATAGCCATTAAACCTTAGATAACTATCGTTTCCATTTAAATTAATAGTGGTTACACCCTAAGGGTGCCACATTCTGTTTCCGGAGGTTCCATTCAAAACACCATACGATTTATACACACAACAAATACTGAAACAAAGTTACAGTCAACGTATCCCCTCATGCATTAACCCAAAAGTACTCAAAATGATAAGACATAAAACATAAAGATGCAAGACTATTTGCAAATACAAGGGTTCAACCCTGCTAAACTCGCTGATGCCAGGAATGGCCACCCATATATTTTAAACATTTACATCACCTACTCTATCAACAAAACTTAAATTGAAGGTTGCCCAAATGCTGCAGGCGAGACAAAAGCAACTGCCACGAAGGCATGCTACCAGCACTTGCTCATCAAGTCCGATTCCAGGAGAACCACTAAGGAGGGATACCACCGAAGCTTACCAGTGGGTTCACTTAAGTTCTTTTCCCCTTCAACTATTCCAGCACCCTGTCATTCGCCGAGGGTTACCTGCCAACAACCACACATTAAATTAAGCATCGCATCATGAGGTAGAAATGCATGCAACAAAGAATAGTATGAAGGTGGTAGGAGTAGCATTAAATTGCTCATCTACCTCCCAAACCACAGAGTTGCCATTTCTGTTGACACCAGGGCAGGAGGCCGTCACCACTCAGCAATTGCCAAACCTTGCCACATGCCAAAACATCCACATTGACGTGCATGCAACACTATCCCTAACATGATGGCCGGGTAATTTAATTACAAACCTAATCATTTAATACACCCTCAATTCGTACGTGGGCTTTGGCAGGGCCATCATTCCACCTGCCAATCCATACGAATCAACGTTAAAAGCATTAACATGTGAATATTATCAAGGTATAACGATCTCCGAGAGCATATAACAAAGGTCTCATATGATCCCATATAATCAATTGTGAAACACATTAATAGCTTATGAATATCCACTAAGGTCGCGAGCAACCATAGGGCATGGTTGACTCCGCCCAATACATAAAGTCTATTATAAAGTTCACTATAGGGATTGTTGTAGAGCTCATAAAGCTTGTCCACACCATAACTTATGTAAACACATCGTTAGGGTATGGTGCCACCCAAGGACCCATCGCATTCATTGCATGGTTGGGTATTAAGGCTTAAGGCATCACCATTTTAATTGCCCAGACAATAGAGATTTAAAACCAACTTATCACTCTTTCCATAGCATGACTTAAGACCATGAGCCTTGTCCTGAACCTGTCACCGTCAATATTTTAAAGAGAAGTACTTAACAGCCGCAAGACATTTTTGGAATGATCATACGTACAGTCATCAACACTTAATGGAAACATTCGTAACAAACACACCCTAAAATAGACATTATCTGCAGTCTTGAGATAGACAAGTTCATCTTACAGAATTGGAAGGAGACCATACTTGTAGCATCGAAATTCACAAGCAGTTTCGATTTATATCACGGTTATTAAACACTCTGAATTTTATGACTATCTCTTACCTGCAAGTCTGCGCATGAAGGACGAGTGCAATGCTTTAGCGGAGTAGCTAATTAAGCCTCGGGGCACCTCGTGGGACCCCTTTCATCATCATCCAGAAAAGTTAAACTGATAGCACTTGTCAAAAGAATTATGTTTTCCAATGCATCATAATTTATCATTCCAGCATACGAATAAAGTACAAATTCATTAATTGATTTTCATGACGTCATTAAAAGACAAAAGACACAACCATTAAATTGTTCCTACCAAGTGACACTTTTATTAATTGCTGAATATAGATTATTATTATTTCCGCATTTTACAATATTATCTTTTTATGGCGATTTAAAAATTTTAAAATTTTATGAAATTATCGGGATGTTACAAGATCTGTGTCGAGAAATACCTTCCTACTTAAGAGGGACTGTTGATGTAATTGTAACTTCAGAATGTATTTCATCTATGTATATGGTATTCCTATAGAGATGTTATTATTCCTCTATACGGAAGTGTCGTCATCTATATTGTAAGTGTCGTAACTTATACTTGATGGGTTATTAGACCACCTTGCTTGGGTCGGCCCTGTATGAGTCATGTGGGTAAATGGGTTACTAGACCACCAAGTGTGGGGTCAGCCCGGAGTAATGTAACCATGGGTTTTTAGGCTAAGCTAGACAAGTTGGCCCCACTGGTTTATTGGGAAAGACAGGACAAGTATAAATAGAGATCGGGAGATCTCTATTTGATCATCTCACTAGTCACTTCTATCTCTCTCAGAAAGTGGCACACTTGTGAGGAGGAGGATCATCTCCTAGGAGAAGACTAACTCTTGTACTTTGGTTGTACTTTGGTTGTATCATTGCTCTATCTATCTCTGAGGAAGTTGTGGAGTTTTTCACCTTCTTGGTTTTCCCCGGTGAAACTCTGTGTCTCTTATGTGCTTGCATTATTGTGTCCATGATTGATATGCTGTACATGTTATTATCTTAGTTAAGATCTTAGATCAGATTGAAAATTCTAAAAAACTAACATTCCAACTAGTAAATATCATTACGATATATTACCATGAATACCTCTTTGAACCACCTCATGGGGCCCCTATTGTGTATATTTGGCATACTAGAGGGATACAAGCTTCATGATTAAACCACAAAAAATCCCTAAATAAAAATGTTTCTTTACCTCACATCAAGAATATTTTTCAAGTCCATTGTTGGTATTTTTTGGCATCAAAGTGGGATATAGGTGACATAAGTAGGTTTTGTGTAGTGTGTTGGAACAATATTTTTCTAGTTGATTGGGTGATAGAAAATCTCAAATTTGGTTTTCAATATCACCTAAGGTTGGCAAGTAAGGTCTTAAAAGGAGAGATTAAAATTTCCTAGGTAAAACATTCCATATGATCGTCGACAATGTTGAAGCGGAGCCAAAGTAGTTAATGAAACATTCCAACGACTATTTTGGAAATTTTAAAATGTGTTATGCTTCTCACTTCTCTCTCCAGTGGAACTTCCCCCCACCATTGATCTTATTTTATGCTACAATATGGACCATTGATTTCTTCACACGATATCCCAAGATGTTTCATTAACTAGTTTGGCTCCGCTTCAACATTGCCGACAGTCATATGGAATGTTTTACCTAGGAAATTTTAATCCCTCCTTTTAACACCTTACTTGCCAACCTTAGGTGAAATTTGAGATTTTCTATCTCCCAATAAACTAGAAAAATATTGTGCCAACACACTACACAAAACCTACTTATGTCACCTATATCCCACTTTGATGCCAAAAAATCCCAGCAATGGACTTGAAAAATATTCTTGATGTGAGGTAAAGACACATTTTTATTTAGGGATTTTTTGTGGTTTAATCATGAAGCTTGTATCCCTCTAGTATGCCAAATATACACAATAGGGGCCCCATGAGGTGGTTCAAAGAGGTATTCATGGTGATATATCGTAATTATATTTACTAGTTGTAGCCATTGTTCATGCCACTTGAGCCCAAGAAGATTCATTTGGGAGATAAGGATGTTATTGTCCTCCCTTGACATTCTATATTAACAAGTGCTATATTCATAGTGCCCATATCCCACTTAGACATGAATGACACCCTACAAAGGTCATATGTGGTGGTTCAAGGACACATCCCATATGTTTGAGCCTGAGAATAAAGGTTTAGAGTTAAAGTCTATTTCATTAAACCCTTGACTATGTTCAAGGGCCTAAAACCCTTCATTGATTCCTAAGGCATCGTAATTCCATCCATATTCAACTTATATACAAATGACTCGTAGGGAAGAACTTATATCATGATTTCTATATTTTTTTCATGATGCTTGAGATTAGAAAGTTTCAATTAAGGATCAAGGACCTTTTCCCCCCGTTGAACATGTTTAGGCCTTGGCACCCTTTTTTGGTGCACAAAACCTAATCATGGTGCATGTACCTCACTTACATTCAAATATCATATGACTAAGAATATTCACAAGTATCTTGAGACACTTATTTTTCTTCCTCAACTATGGTTAAGGCCACATGACCCATCCTTGACGCAACAACCTTCAAACAATGTCACTTCTTAACTCTAATGCAAAATATCCTCTAGAAAGAATTTGTGTTGTGGATTGCAACTACTATTTAAGGTGATTGAGCCTAAGAAGCTACATTAACATCCTAAGGAACAATGCTTTCCTCCCCTAACAATGGCAGTCAAGATAAAAAGGATTCAATTAGGGTTAAAGCTCCTTGTTTTATCCATAACCATGCTTAAGACTAAAGACCTATTTCCAGTGCAAAAAACCTACTCATCATGCTTGTATCCCACTCAAATTCTAATGAACATCATCCAAGGCCCCAAGAATGGTTCTTGGTGTGTATCCAAAACACATTCCTTTTTATGTACTATGTTTTCATTTAATCATGGCATCCATATCCCTTTAGTAGGCTAGAGATACACTATATGGGCCTCTTGTGGTGGTTTAAGAATAAATTGATGGCATTATAAGGCTCAAGATTTGTGCCTTGTAGATTTTATTCCTGAAACTTGAACTCAAGAATATTCATTTATGGGAAAATGATCTTGTTTCCCCCCTGACCTTGCTTAGACCTTGAGACCTATTCTTACTTCACAACTAACCTCGTCCAAAAATTTATATCCCGATTGGAAGTGAGTGATATCCTATAGAGGTCATATGTGTTGGTTTCAAGAATCATCAATGGTGATTTATCTTGAGAAGATTGTCTTAGCATAGGATTCTCTTATTTCCATATCCCAACTATGGTTAAGGACATGAGACTCATCTATGATTCCCAAGACCTCATAATGGCTCCCATATTAAACTTGAATAATAAACACTCCATGGAAAGGACTCCTAGCTTAGTTTTTGTCTTTTATCCATGGTTCTTCACCTCAAGAAAGTTTAATTAGGGATTAATTCCAGTATTTCCCCCTTAATTACCATGCTTATGCCTCAACAGTCATTTCCAATGGACAAAACCTACACATGGATCATGTATTCCAATTGCACTAATAAAAAAAGTGAGATAAATGACTTCACGACTAAAAATGTTAGTCTCATGATTGTATCTAATCTAAAATTGACTAAATTAGAGAAACACATCTGAAACTGACTAAATAAAATCGCTATTTTAGTGATCGAATAAAAAATACAACTAAATAATATGTGACGCAATAGAAAATGACTAAAAAGAGACTAATTTTTCATTTATTTCAAATAAGAGAGAAAATAAATAAAAAGTTGAAAAAAATAGGAAAAAGAAAATGAGAGAGAAAATAAATAAATAAATAAATGAAAATGAGCATTTCGTGAGGGATTTTTTCTAATTTCATTTTGTTTGGTAGATATTAATATTAAGGGCCAGGGATCGTCCATGCTAAGTATGAATGAATATCTATAACCCCCATTTCATTAAATTTAGAATTCCCAGTGAGAATTTGGACTTAAGGCATCTTCTGGAAGTGTCAATGTTGGTTTTCCATTGTGTGATTATTGGTTTTCATAAGTGTGATTATTGGTTTCCAGAATTGTGATCATCGGTTTCCAAAATTAAGATAATCGGTTTCCAAAAGTATGATTAATGGTTTTTTAAAGTGTCATTGTCAGATTCCAGTAGTGTGAATACTGATTTTCAATGTTGTGATTATCGATTTACAAAAATTTCATTATCATTTGAAAACTTACTCACAATAAGTGTAATTACTCTAACCATTGGATTTCGTGAGTTCAACATGTCTTTTCTAATATTCACATAATTAATTCATTTACAATGACGAAGTATCTTGTATAGAGAGAAAGGACACATGCTCTTTCTTCTCATCAGCAAGGTTCCTAAATTTTAATTCCAGTCACATGAATTACTAAATTGTGAGAAAGGGAATTCATTTACAATGACGAAGTATCTTGTATAGTGAGAAGGGACACGTTCTCTTTCTTCTCATAATCAAGGTTCCTAAATTTTAATTCCAGTCACATGAATTACTAAATTGTGAGAAAGGGATTATGCTTTTTCTCCTCATCATCCCAATGCCCACATTTTGATATATTGCAAGTCATATACATCCTCATATGGGGCACATGGCCGATTCGAATTGATAGAGGCTCCCAAATTATATTTTTGAAACCACTTTGGGCCAGAGGCGTTATCGCCAAAATAATGGAAAGATAAGAACTCCCAATATATATTCATGCCCCGCCCTCACTTGTAAAGGATAACCAACCTAATGACTTTGGAACAAGTTATAGTAGCTATAGGAAGTTCTGAGATGGCTTCAGAAAATCAAAATATAGAAGTAGGGGTCAAGAGATGGGCTCAAGAGACATAGGCATATTTGGAAATTGATGAGCCAGGGACATGGCCCCTATGGAAAAAATATAGAATGAGATCAAAATCAAGAGGTGATATTTCCATGTTAGAACACACACATGGTGAGAAATTATCAAGTGAAGCAATAGTAGCATCAGAGTTGCCTCAAAATAGCATTAATATGCCTCCTTTCAATAAAACTCATTATCCATCACTACTGTTTAGACCAATTCAGACACTAGGCTTCTTGATCTCTCATCCTATCTAAAGGGTAAGAGTCAAATTCGTAGGATCGTATTAGATGGAAATTGAGATATTCCACATGTGTTTATAGAGGTGGTAATTATATTTTCTCACTCTGATAGAGACGATTAAATAAATCTCATTACCAGAATAGACCAGGTGGTATAAACAACAAATTCTATTCTTATAGTGTACACTCCATACCTATTTTATGTCGATGAAAATTTCTTGACAATATAATGAAAGCGATGAGCAACAAGCTTTGAACCATGTTTATAGCACTGATATACATGTGTGTTGGGTATTTCCATATAAATAGACATTTCATGTTAATATGAACTTTGTTCCTTCGTATGTGTTCATGGATTAACAATAATTGATGGCTTCTGTAGTTGTTTTATTATATGAATGTATGGGATACCATTGTCAAGCGTTAACCAAGAATGATTTCCATTTTTCTTAAACTACTTTGTTCACCTTCACCTTTCCTTGGCATAGTCCAAATTGAGCCTCGGAACATCTCAGGGGAATTAAAAACATTCATAGGGAATTAAGATGCATAAAGACCCATCCTCAAGATTTATTTCTTTACTATGACCAAAATTATAGAGATGATTAAATAAAAACCGATATCTCATTTTCCATTGATAAATAATGCATATTACAAATTGTTTTCCTGGTATGGAAATATAGTATTTTGGAAAGAAATTACATCTCATATCGAGAGAAATAAGCTTGTTATATTTATTCAAACATAACATGAATGCCTCATTTGTAATCAGATAGATTTGATTCCCACTTGTTGTTGATATATCTTGATCCCAATATGACCCTTTCATTTATTTTAACCTCCTCTTCCATTATGGAAGAGGATATTCCATTATAGTCCACATATTTACTTGTATCTCCGGTAAAATTTCTTTCAATTTCACATCTAGTCAAGCACCACCAACTTGCACCAATTTGTTAATAGGCCACCTTATCAAAGAACGTTTTGATAGAATGAAGTGGTTCAAAATTTGGTGTGAAGCTTTTATAGATATGAATACCAAAATGAAGAGGATAATTGTTGCAACGTGAGCAAGTCTTGTTTCAACCTGATAGAACTCTTACACCATTACCCCAAAATTATATATTCTCATCATCTCTCCTTGAACATTGTGGTACTTGAGCACAATTTAGATAAAACCAAAGGCTATGCATTCCTTTGTATTTGAACATAGATGTGTAGGTATGACATGGTGTGCATGGACTTCGTTTCATTCTTTGGAACCAATATTCACAGAATCATCTTTCTCCCCCGCATATTCACACTCTGAATAAACTTCCCCTAAAGTTGTTTCATCATCTGAAGCATTGTTATGATTCACATCACTCTCATTCTTAGAATCACTAACCATTGTATGACCCATCGAACCCTCATCCATGATACGAAGCATTCAACATGCTTAAACAATTGGACACTCAGCCAAGAAGAAAAGTACATTCCACAACGAGTGTCTTCCAATGTTTCAAGTTCTTCGGTAGGACTGGATAATGAAATGTCTTCATTTAGAACATTTTCAACATTGATAGTAAAGCAGTCGGATATGATTTCTTTACAGTGTAGCATATTCGTACTTGGGTAGACTTTGCATTCTGCAACCTTTGAATTTCTCGAAAATAAGTCTTTGTCTTCTCCATCCAGAAATGAGGAGACCTCATTATTGACAATCTGCAATTCAAGCAATTCGTTATTTGAACTATATATTTTACCATTAAATATATATTTAAGTATTAAAAATATCTTTTATTGATGCATATTTTTAGTAACAAAATGAACTGATCCAGGGATCAAAAAATTGAAATTGTCATTGTCTGTCATCCTTCTAGCTCGTCGCAGAAGTATAAAAATATTTCCATATGCAAATGAAACTTAAAATAAAAAAATAGTTTCGGAGTTTAATCAATTGAACATTTTAAACTATTTATGTATCACGAATAGTCTAAGGGAGTTCCCATGCTATCTTTTGAATGGAACAAGTGTGAGGAAAGGGCTAGTACTCCTTGACCCTTTGTCCCGTAAAATAATAGAGAGATAAATGGCCAATTGATCAGTCAAAAACCAAGTCTAGACTTTGAGATAATGCATATGGCTGTATCCATGTCCTCGCTCTCGTCACTCTAACCATAGAAGGGTGAGAAAGGGCCAGTGCTCTTTCTACTCCTTACTCAAAATTTAGAAGTGTGAGGAAGGGACAGAGCAATTTAGAATAAGGTGATAAAGGACCAAAGTTTCCACTCGTCCTCCCAAGAATCTAAGGAAGTTGCTCACTTAAATTACAAGAGTTTGAGAGAGGGTCGATTTTCCTTTTCCTTCTATGTCCTAAAATTACTAGCTTGTTGGGAAGTGAGGGCACACCGAAAGGGATAGTGCTCCTTCTTCCCCTTACTCAAACTACATGAATTTGAAAAAGGGAACATGCTCAATCTTCTGTAAAAGATCGAAGCGAGGGAACATGCTACTCATTAGAATGTGGCATTCCACCTACAAAGTGCACTTTTCAATTCCAACAGTGTAATTTTGTATCCAAAGGTTTTTGGAATTTAGAAAACATAATGTTGGGCTTTAGAAAACCCTTTTTTTTTTCAAATGAATGTAGTCTTGAACTAGACTAAATTTAATGAATCATTTTGGGCCACATGGTCACTAAATGAGAACCATTTTTCCCGCAAAAATATGATAATCATTTTGGGTCGTGTGGTCATGAATGGATAACCATTTGGGCCACAGAGTTACGATAATGACTGATATCTCCCCATTATAATAGTGACGCGGCACCATAGACCTATCATACAATGCTTCCCAACCGCTTCAATGCTTACCTCGTATGTTATACGAGCCATGGTTTTTCATCCCACATAGAAGAATCCATAGAAAAAGATGTCATCCATTAGGCAATATACCTTCATCGCATTTAATGTCCTTTCACCATCTCGTGTGTGGTAACGAATGATCCCAAATACTACGCATGATCACACATTTAATATCCTTTCACCATCTCACACATGGTAACAAATCCCAGTGCTCTAGGTAAGAGAGTCATCATGAATAATCAGTACTCATTTACTTAATTATACAATGAATAATTAGTGCAGACTTACTTAATTATATGGTGAAAATTATGTAGCATGTTGCATGTCAGTTAATGTTGAGCCGGCAACGCTGCTAGCCATTGGATCTCAAGCAATACTTTGACCTTGTAGGGATCCATTTAATGTGCCAATGGGGTGCATGTACACCGTTCTATTGGATGTGATGCATGCACCCCACACAAGTTAAATAAAACCATGTACTGCGTGCATATTAATCACCTTGGTTGAATACGACTTTCTACTCACTATCGATAGATCGATGTCTGAAGCACCTCGTACATTTCTGCATGTTTACTAGATGTCGAAGGAAAATTCATGTAGAGCTCCTCCCCATAGGTATGTAGAAGAAATACCTCCTTCAACCTTGGCAGAACGATTAATATTCTCAAACACCACTACAATGACGGGGTTTGAAGGTGATCCTGACTAGGAAGAAACCTATCACATATTCTCCATGAGGGATTTTCCCCCAGATGATGACAATTTGGATGCCTATCAGAACATCTAGAAGATTTTTGTGCATGCCATTGCAGCTAGGCCGAACTTGATTCCAAATTTTTTTAATGATACATTTTCATGGTTATTTGACCACCCTGATCCGCAAAATGTAGTGATCCTAGATGCATAAGGAGAGGTAATCGTGTCGTTCAAGAATGAATCATTCTAGTGGAGGCATAATATCAAGGAGTCTAAGGTGTTAATGGACTAGATCTTCATTGGAAATTTTTCTAGTGAGCACCCAAGTCCCATGGATCTCATAAACGAGTGGTGGGATGAGGAACGTCTATTCACAAAGAAGTCTAGTAAGAAGTATACGGTACAATATTTCCAGAGTCCATATAGGCTACTCATGGAAATTCTATGCTGGTGTTATGGCCTTGAACATTCTACACACTTCCAGTTGGAATTGGAATCCCTCGTGCACCATGTGACAAAAACCAGAGAGGTTTTAAACTAGGGGAACATCCTTTCCAATAGTCTCTTTACATCCCTTAAATCTGCAAAACAGGTCCCTAGCGGTCGAAATTTTCATATGATTGCTTTTTTATTTGATGTTATTTGTTCTAGAAATGCATTTCCATCCATGAACTGGAACTAGAAGGAATATTGATTTCCCATCCATGTTTACTGCAAATAGTTGTGGTTGTCGTATTATAAACCCCATGTGTATGATATTTGCACCCATTTTTCAAACCATTGTATTTATTGATTTTTAGAAAATCCATACCAAGGCTAAGTGACCAATCCATGGAATCCCTGTCACAAATTGGTGACTGGTATTTCCTAGATTTCTTTATCTGCATTAGAGTCTTCAGCGTGAATGGATCCCCCCATTTGTTACCAATGTATGTTCCTAACCGATTTCTCTCCCGTGAAATTGATTACCAAACCATCGTAACCGGTGTCGCAACCCAATTGAGCCACATCAATAAGAAATATTGACCTAATTTCCCCATTCACGTCGGATCCTTCACCTTAGCTAATTCTCGTCACACCTGTAAGGAAGTGACTCTATTGGAAGATATGAAACTTGGATTTGTGAAGCCGAAAAGGAATGAACCTAAGAGTGTGATTGAATGTCTATTCAGGTCACTAACATTATATAATACCTACACACATGAGGAGGACCCTGGAGAAAATCTGTTTCAAGGGGTTACTTAGATGATTTTTTTGAGAAATTAGAATTGGAGCAGAAGACACTACAAGGCCGACAGTTAGCCCTTCATGATACTGTCAGAACTGAGAGAAGAGCTTCCTTCATAGCTGAGGGATAAAAAGAAATGATGAATAAGAACCAATCTAGAAGAAAGAGATAGGAAAGGGTAAACAAATTTTTTATGAACAAGTGAAGCAAAAATCTCAACAGGATGATTTGTGGGTGGAACATGATAGAAAGAAAGTCATGGAAGAACAACAAAAGAGGCTAGAGAGAAAGAAAGAATCTGACGTCGAAGCAGAATGACAAGTGGTTGAAGCTAAAAAAGTAGTAGAGGAAGAACACCGGAAATTTGCAGAAGAAGAATGCTGCAAAACCAAAGAGGAATAATTCCACAACTTCGGGGAGGAAGAATGTTGCAAAACCACATAGTAAGAATTCCTCAAAGACGTGGAAGAAGAATAGTGCAAAACCGCATAGGAAGAATGCCTCAAATCCATAGAGGAAAAACACCGCAAAACCATAGAGGAAGAATTCCTCAAAGATGTAGAAGAAGAAGAACATAAAATAAATAAAGACGAGATATGGCAAGAAGTGGAGGAAGAGAAGAAACAAAAAGAAGACTTTGACAAATAAGCATCAAGGCTTCAACTCCTCCAGGAAGAGTAACAAAAAGAGCATGATGAAAACCACAAGTGTCCGAAGAGGAAATAAAAAGAGAGGAAGAATAAAAATAAAAAAGACTTGAACAACAACGATAGGACAACCAGGTTGTGTTGCAAATGTCCCCTATCAATCCAGGGACTCCACTAGCTATGAGATATCGAGGCTACCTACAACATATGGAGATAGATATTACAGTCGTCTTCTTGGGAGATTGTTTTTTTTATTTAGCAAGAAAGAGTATTTCAAAAAGGTCATCCAAGAGACAGAATACCAAAGCAAATACCAACAACAACATAGTGTTTGACATGCAAGGAAAGGAACCATGTGAAATTGTATCTTATGTTGCCTCCTTGATTGGACTATTGGAAAATGTCAATGTGTCTTTGTCTAAAGAGTTGATCAAATAGGTGCAACAATGTAAGGAACAATGAGAGAAATATAAGTAGTTGGATGAAGAGATCAAGCACCATTTCGATGAAGTTCATCACGAGTCGTTCATGGAACTGCAACAGCTGAAAGAAGTGGATGAGAATGATTTGGCTCTATTGAACGTGGAACATGAGGAGTTCATGACGGAATTGGAGATTGATAGAGACAGCGCTGAGTTTCAACTTGAGATTATCCAACAGGAATATTCATTTCTTTTGGACCAAGTAAAACAAGAGGCCATCAAACTTAATTTAAAGCTAATGGAGTCTCAGAAGAATTTTATTTTTCACCCAGAGGAATTACGACTATACTATGCGAGCTTGAGAAAGCTCGCATATGAATCTGAGTTGTTCAAAGATTAATCTAAAGTGATTCAACAGTATGCCAAGGAAATTTGTAAATGGTAGCAGAAATATGAGGAAGTTCCCGTGAATCTTCCCATAATTTAGTAGAAAGAGTTGGAAAAAGTAAGACCCTAGAAAAATGTCTGACATTCCACCTAAGAATATGCAAACGAAGCTATTCTGAAGGTGAAACAGATATGAAAACAACTTTGGAGCTCCAGAGATAATGTGATGAATAGGTACGACATGTTGACCCTTTATGAGTTAATGGTGGCAGAGTTGATAGGGTCAAATATATATTGTATTCAATTTGAAAGGGATGCATGCGAGCTAGTGATTAAAGAATTGACCAAGGTTGATCATGACGTATTCAACGAATCCATTTATTAACATACATAATTAGTAGCATGGAAAGATGGTTTCACAAAGTGGATCAGATTAGAGTTAGATAGGGAAATCGAGCCTAAAGTTCTGAAGGTTGAAGTTCAATTCGAACAGCTGCAAGATGGTGGCTATGACGAGATCAAGGATTGGCACACACAGTGGGAGAAATTCTGGGATTGATTCGAATTAAGATACTCTTGTTTATTTTAATTTATCTTGTTATAATTATTTCTATTTTCTAAGTTGTTGTTACGAAAGGTAGAGAGTTATTTCAATTTTGGACAGTTAGTTCAGTTCTCCCACGGCTTTGGAGCCAAAAGGGGGGTGGTTGCAGGAAACCACAACTACATTAAAATTTTGTACACTTTTGTACTTATCAATGGATTTCTTTCGACACTTCTTTAGAATTATTGGTGATGTTGTGATTATTTGTTTTATAATATTTTGTTCATTTTTATCTCATTATGAATGCATGATTCTGTTTTCCAGTTAAGTATTGTTCAAAGTGCATAAAACATATATATTTGCTTATTTTTAATATCATTTTTTCATAAATTTGAATATATGTGATACATAACTTGGGTAGAATGAGATATCTTTCTGTTTATCTTATTAATATTATTTTTTGTGTTTCGTTCACTAATTTAACATCTTCCCATTCGTTCATTTAAATGTGTATCCAAGGTGTAAATTTACCTTTGCTTTAAATTATTTTACTATATCAAGGCCTTAAGTTGGCATTGGAATTTAAGAACTATTTCTTGGATTCTCAAAGCAATATCAAGCAATATGTTTTCCCTAGACATTCGGTTGTTTTATAAGATTTATATCGTCGTTGGTATAGGGTTTCCCTACGCATTTGGTTATTTTATAAGTTTGATCCCATATTGGGTAGAACGAGAGAAAGGGCCAGATATTTTCCCTCAAAATTCCATTGTTTTATAATATTTCTACCGTCACTGGGATAGGTTTTCCCTGCACATTTGGTTGGTTTACAATTTTGATCCGATATTTAGTAGAGCAAGAGAAAGGGTCAGTTTACCAGTCAACTTACAAGAGTTTGAGAAAGGGCACATACTCTTTATCCTCTCAAATTTCTAATGGATATTGTTCCTATGCTAATCATTTGTATGGATCGAGAAAGTGAAAGTGATAGTGCTACTTGACCCTTCCTCCCAAAAATTATTAGAGCTAGTCAAAGGGCTAATGCACCTTGACCCTTCCTCCCAAAAAAATACTAGAGCTAGAGAAAGGGCCAGTTCTCACCCACATAAATTACAAGAGTTTGAGAATGGGCCCATGATTCTCTTTCTCTACCATAAAATTACACACTAGGTGTTGGGATAACTCTGACTTCCATAATTTATCCCTGACTTCAATGACATGAAATTGTTTGAGAGCTGCTCCTATGAGTTGTATGGCTGTGGTTTTGGTTAGGACGGGTGGATATATCTAGGTCAATTAGTCAACAAAGGTTAAAAAACTACAACGGGATATGTCTCAAATGTCAGAATGGTGATAAACAGGCCGAGAGGATGCACCAAAATTGGTAGCCTTCCTATTTGTCATCTCGCACTATAGTAACAGGGGTACAGTAAATTCAAAAGTAATAGAACACAACATGTGAGACCACAGGGGAAAATATGCACAACGCTTACATTTACAATAGATAAATCATGAGATCCTATTTTCAGAGGGAGTAGTTTATTTCTTCTACGTATTCGAATTTAAGGTGGGTTTTGGTCAGAATCCGGTAAATGTTTTTTGGTAAAATCCAAATTTGCAAGTGTTTAAATTGTTTTTTTGAATCCATAAGTAAATTCAACACCCTTGAATACCCCATGGAACACAAATTATGTAATAAAAATTAGCTAATATAAGTGATTCTACGATTTTTAAATATTTCCAGTAGGATGCCCAACAAAATAAAACGACAAGCGTGCTTCTGCGAGAATGGCTAAGATTGACCATGACGCGTCTGCAAGAATGACTAAGATTGATTTCAAAGATTTGCAATATTCAATTTAAGACATAGGTGGGAATTGGCTTATTTTAATTCCATTGAGATTTTCTAAGGGCTCCAATGATCAATATTTATGTTGGAAAAATGCACTATTATATCTGTGTCGTTAGCAGAAAACTTTCGTTTTATGTCCGCTGCATATTTCGATGCCTCCAATTATCTAGATCTGCTTTGGTAAGTTTCATGATCCAATATAAACCTTCAGTGGGAGAAATCACTTGTTATTCATCTTGCTAGTTAAACCCCATGAACGTACCAGATAATTTGTGTATGATACAAAATATTCTATGGATACAATTGATCGTTTGTTCCCGACTTCTTCTTCTTTCATACTTTTATATTGTTCTTCATAGAGGTCAAAGAATGCCATTTCTAAAACTGTTGTAATTTGAATGAGCAAATGGCCCTTTCTCTCGCTTTAGTAATTTTTGGGAGGAAAGGTCAAGGAGAACTAACACTTGGGGTAAATTTTTTTCTTAACAAGCTGGTCATTTTTAACATAACACTTAATTATTGAATGAAATTTTTTTAGACAAAACGTTGTTTGATGGGAAGTATAAGAATATATGATTGGGTTTTTTGGATAGATAAGGGAAAGGAAGAACAGGTCACTAGGACTAGATTTCTATCTTAGTATATGTATAAGGCATTTTCTTTGATCACTCGGACTAAGACTGAAGGTATTCATCGGGATATCAGACCTTATTTGCAACTAGGTGAGACTATTACAAAGGGAGAATGCTTTTTATCCCGAGGAATACATTGTGATTAGGCTGTATGGCAATAAAAATCCTACTTACATGCTACCTAGGCTACTCGCTCTAAGGACTTTTGTCGTAGAATATGTACGAGGATCATACATGTGGATAAGTTTCATATTGTTAAGGTCAAGAGGAAGGAGAGAGTGACTTTTAACATTGCCATGTGAGGATCCCTCATTAATAACAACAAAGCTCTCAAGTGGATAATTCCATGAACAGTACCGTGGACATTTGTTTGCGCGGTACCGAAAGGAGAACCGTTTTAAAGCATTGTAGAGATATAGTGCAACCCACTACATACTCCCAAGTGCACAAAAGAGGATAATGGCCTAAACAACGCAGCATACATCATGAATGGAGAACCATTTCAAATGATTGTAGTAAGGAAACACACCACGTCGAATACTCTCAAGCACACATAAGCAAATAATGCTATGAATTGCAACGTGGACATGTCGTGGAATCCAAAAGGAGAATAGTGCAACATGTCGTGGAATCCAAAGCACAAAAAAGAAGATAATTCCATGAACCACACCACTTCCATATCTATGCAGCGTACATTCCCCACAATGCACAAAATGATCTCCAATGCACAGAAGGGGATAATGCTACGAATCGCGCCATGGAAATTGGGAAGCGGGGTCCTGAAAGTATAACCATTCTAATGCAGTAAATGAAAACAACGCGACACGTAGTGGAATCCAAAGCGGAACGAAGGATAGTGCCCCAAACCGCGTCATTTCCATATCTGTGTGGCCCACTATAAAACTGTGTTACATAAAAAAGACCACGTAAATTCCCCATAACGCATACCCTTTTGGGTGCATGGCTATGATACTATGTAAATTCAAACTACAATACATAGCTCCTTAAAAATACTAGATCTATAGAGAGGTCCAGTTCGTCAGTCAAATACCAAAAGTATGATAAAGGGTACATTCTTCTTCTCCACCTCCAAAGTTGTCATCACTCTAGTGATTAAATGGTGGGAAAGGGCTAGAGATCCTCCTCACTCAAATTGAAGAAATTTGTGGAAAGTCGAATCTACCTCCCAAACATTACAAAACCAAGAGAAGGGTCCAGTTCCTAACTCAAATACCAAGAGTTTGAGAAAGGTCACATGCCCCTTCTCCAGCCTCCTGCTCCTCATCACTCTAACCATATAAGGGTTAGAAAGGGCGGGTGCTCCTTCTCCACACTAAAATTTAAAAAGTGCGTGGAAGGTCCAAAGCAATCAAAATAGGGTGAGAAAGGGTGAATTTTTCCACTCATGCTCCGAAAATTCTAAGGAAGTTCCCACGATCTACTAGTTTTAATGAATAAGTGTGGATAAGGGGCAGTATCCACTCCCCCTCGCATAATTCTATGGAGGTTCCCATGCTACTCACTCAAGTGAAACAAGTGTAGGAAAATGCCAATGCTCCTCAACTATTCCTCCCAAAAAATACCAAAAGCGAGAGAAGGGGCTAGTTCCTCACTCAAATACCAAGACTCTGAGAAAGGGCACATGCTCCTTCTCCACCTACCCACTACTCATCAATCTAACAATAGAAATGTGAGAAATGGTACATGCTCCTTAAACAAACCCAAAAAGTGTGTGGAAGGGCCAGCGTAATTATAATAGGTTGATAAAGTGCCAATGTTGCCACTCCTCCTCCCAAATGTCTAAGGGTGTGGGCATGCTACTCACTTGAGTGGAATAAGTGTAGGAAAGGGCTAGTTCCTCACTCAAATACCAAGAATCCATGAAAGGGAAAATGCTCATTCTCCACCTCCCCACTCCTCATCCCTCTAACCATATAAGGGTGAGAAAGGGCCATTGCTTCTTATCCTCCTTACTCAAATTTAAAAAGTGTCTAGAGGATCGACTGTTACTCCCAAAAAATATGAAAGTGATAGAAAGGGCCATTTCCTCACCCAAATACCAAGAGCATGAGAAAGGGAACATACTCCTTCTCGCCTTCCCATCTCCTCATCACTATATCCATATAAGGGTGAGAAATGGTGAGTGCTCATTCTTATCCTCAATCAAATAACAAGATTTTTTGAAAGGAAACATGCTCCTTATGCACCTCCCAACTCGTCATCACTCTAACCATAGAAGGGTGAAAAGAGGTCAGTGCTCTAATTTGAATGCTCCTTACTGAAATTTTACAACTATGTGTGTGGAAGGGATAGTGCAACTAGAACATGGTGAGAAATGGCCAGTGTTTCCACTCCTCCTCGTATAATTCTAAGTTGTTTCTCTTGCTACTCACTCGAGTGAAAGAAGTGTAGGAAATGTCCAATGCTCCTCGACTCTTTGTTAAGATCCTAGTGGGTGGTCTTCACTAACACCTCGAGGTTTTGGTGTAATGGTTCGTATCATCTGGTATCAGAGCCTCCACCCAGGTTCAAGTCACAGAGCGGGTGGAAATGTCGGCATTGAAGTGTTCATTCGGGGCTCATACGGCTCAAAGGGGACACCACCGTACGGGCGCACATCCAACCTAGAGTCTAGACTGTGGAGCGTGGTGGGATGTTAAGATCCTAGTGGGTGAACTTCACTAACACCTCGAGGTTTTGGTGTAACGGTTCGTATCACTCTTTCTCCCAAAAATTACCAAAATCATGATAAAGGGTTAGTTCCTCACTTAGAAACCAAGACTCTAAGAAAGGGAAAAATCTCCTTCTCCACATGCCCACTACTCATCACTCTAACCATACAAAGGTGAGAAATGGTACATGCTCCTTAATAAAATCCCAAAATTGTGTGGAAGGGCCATCATAATTAGAATAGGTTGTGAAAGTGCCAATGTTGACACTCCTCCCAAAAGTCTAAAGGAACAAGTGTAGGAAAGGGATAGTGCTCCTCAACTCTTTCTCCCAACAATGACCAAAGAAAGAGAAAGGGTAATTTCTTCACTCAAATACCAAGATTCTGATAAAGTGCACATGCTCCTTCTCTACCTCCCAACTCATCATCACTCTAACCATAGAAGGGTGAGAAGCAATGAGTGCTCTTTCTCCTCCTTACTCAAATTTTACAAGTGTGTGGAAAGGATAGTTCCATTAGAACATGGTGAGAAAGGTCTAATGTATCCAATCCTCGCATAAGTCTAAGGTTGTTCGCATGCTACTCACTCAAGTGAAACAAGTGTAGGAAAGGGTGAGTGCTACTCAACTCTTCCTCCCAAAAATTACCAAAATCCAGAGAAAGGGCTAGTTCCTCACTCAAATACCAAGGCTTTGATAAAGGGGACACGCTTCTTCTCCACCTTCCCACTACTCATCACTCTAACCATAGAAAAGTGAGAAAGGGTACATGATATTTAATCAAAACCCATAAGTTTGTGGAATGACCATCATAATTAGAATAGGTTGAGAAAGTGCCAATGTTTCCACTCCTCCTCCCAAAAGTATAAGGGAGTTCCCATGCTACTTAGTTGAGTGGAACAAGTGTAGTAAAGGGCCACTTATCCTTGACTCTTTCTCCCAACAATGACCAAAGCGAGAGAAAGGGCCAGTTCTTCACTCAAATACCAAGAGTCTGATAAATCGTACATGCTACTTCTCCACCTCTAATGTGATCATCAATATAACCATAAAAGGGTGAGAAAGGGCCAGTGCTGCTTCTCCTCCTTAGTCAAATTGAAAAAGTGTCTCGCGGGTTGACTCTCCCTCCCAAAAAAATATGAAAGCGAGAGAAAGGGCCAATTCCTCGCCCAAATTCCAAGAGCATGAGAAAGGGCACATACTCCTTCTCGACCTACCATCTCCTCATCACTATATCAATAGAAGGGTGAGAAATGGAAAGTTATCATTCTTCTCCTCACTCAAATACCAAGAGTTTTGTAAAGGGAACATGCTCCTTCCGCACCTCCCAAATCATCATCACTCTAGCCATAGAAGGGTGAAAATCACTGAGTGCTATAATTTGAGTGCTCCTTACTCAAATTTTACAAATTTATGTGGAAGGGATAGCGCAACTAGAACATGGTGAGAAATTTCCAATGTATCCAATCCCCCTCACATAATTCCAAGGTGGCTCCCATGGTACTCACTCGAGTGAAAGAAGTGTAGGAAATGGCCAATGCTCCTCGAATCTTCCTCCCAAAAAATACTAAAAGCGTGAGAAAGGGCTATTTCCTCACTCAAATACCAAGACTTCGAGAAAGGGCACAAGATCCTTCTCCACATGCCCACTACTCATCACTCTAACCATAGAAAGGTGAGAAACGGTACATGCTCCTTAATCAAATCCCATAAGTGTGTGGAAGGGCTAGCATAATTAGAATAGGTTGAGAAAGTTGTAATTTTTCCACTACTCCCAAATAAGAGAGTTCTCATGCTACTCACTTGAGTGGAACAAGTGTAGGAAAGGGCTAGTGCTCCTCAACTCTTTCTCCCAACAATGAAAAAAGAGAGAGAAAGGGTCAGTTCTTCACTCAAATAACAATATTTTGAGAAAGCGCACATGCTTCTTCTCCACCTCCCAACACCTCATCACTCTAACCATAGAAGTCAGAAGCAACGAGTGCCTTTTATCCTCTTTAATCAAATTTTACAAGTGTGTGGAAGGGCTAGCAGAATTTGAGCATGGTGATAAAGGTCCAATGTATCCACTCCTCGCATAAGTAAAAGGTGGTTCACATTCCACTCACTCAAGTGAAACAAGTGTAGGAAAGGGCTAGTGCTCCTTGAATTTTCTTTCCAAAAATTACCAAAATCCAAAGAAAGGGCTAGTTCCTGACTCAAATACCAAGACTTTGAGAAAGGGAACAAGATCCTTCTCCACCTTCCTAGTAATCATCAGTATAACCATAGAAAGGTGGGAAATGGTACATGATATTTAATAAAACCCCATAAGTGTGTGGAATGACCAGTGTAACTGGAATAGGTTTAGAAAGTGCCAATGTTTCCTCCCCCTCCCAAAAGTATAAGGGAGTTCCCATGCTACTCAGTTCAATGGAACAAGTGTAGGAAAGGGTCATTGCTCCTCAAATATTTCTCCCAACAATGACCAAAGCGAGAGAAAGGTCCATTTCCTCAATCAAATACCAAGATTTTGAGAAAGTGCACATGCTCCTTCTCCACCTCCAACCTCATCATCACTCTAACCATATAAGTGTGAGAAGTGACGAGTGTTTTTTTATCGGATCAGTATGCAATGAGAAATTATCCACTTCTTTCTTTTGGTGGGATAGTGCTCCGTATCCTCCCATCTGAGTTTACCACATCATAAGTAAATTTCACATTCTCCCTTTATACTTGTAAATTTCTATGCAATGTAAAATGACCTTGACATATCAAACAGTTCAATAATTGCACTGCACTGCAGACATTGTTTTGTGGGGTCCCAAAAGGAGAACCATTTTAAAGCACCACCGAGAAATGGCGTAACCCACCACCGAATCCCAATTGAACAAAAGTGCATAATTCCCCTAATCGTGGAGTGGACATTGGGAAGTGGGATCACGAATGGAGAACCATTTCAAAGGACCGCAAGAAAATAGTGCAACGCACTGCGTCCTCCAAAGTGAACAATAGAGTATAATACCCCAAACCACACCACGGTCATATCGACCCTTCCTCCAAAAAACATTCATAGCGATCTAAGTGTTTCGAAGGTCAATTCTCCATCCCAAACATCACCAAAGCGGAGAAAGGTTCTGTTCCTCTCTTAAATATCAAGAGTTTGAGAAAGGGCACACACTCCTTCTCCACCTCCCCAATCCTCATCAATCTAACCATAGAAGGGTGAGAAAGGGCGAGCGCTCCTTCTCCTCACTCAAATTTCGAAAGTGTCTAGAAGGGAGATCCAAATCAAAATATGGTGAGAGAGGGAAAATATTGCCACTCCTACTCCAAAAATTCTAAGGCAATTCCCATGCTACCCATGCTACTCATCCCTCCAAAAACTTACCTAGGAAATAGAAAGGACCAGTTCCTCACTCAAATAACAAGAACTTGTGAAACAACACATTCTCCTTCTTGACCTCCCAACTCATCATCACTCTAACCATGAGAAGTGTCGACTGCTCATTTTTCTCGTGACTAAAATGTTATAGATGTGTGGAAGGGATAGTGGAATAAGGATAGGGTGAGAAAGGGAAAAATTTTCCACTCCTCCCAAAAGTCTAAGGAAGTTCCCATGCTACTTACTCAAGTGGAACAATTGTAGTAAATAACAAGTGTAGTAATGGGACAGGTGCTCCTTAAGTGTTCCTCCCAAAAATTATATAAAGCAAGAGAAATGGCTAATTCCTCACCCAAATTCCAAGAGTTTGAGAAAGGTAACATTCTCCTTCTCCGCCTCTCCACTACTCATCACTGTAACATAGAAGGGTAAGAAAGGGAACATGATCCTTCTCCACCTCCACACTACTCAGAACTCTACCATAGAAGGATGAGAAAGGGCCATTTCCCCTCCTCCTTATTCAAATTTAGGAAGGTCGAATCTTCCCCCAAATTTACCAATGCAAGAGAAAGGGCCAATTCCTATTTCTTCATCCAAATACGAAGAGTCTCAAAAAGGTAACATGCTTCTTTTCCATATCCCCACTCATCATTGCTCTAGCAATAGAAGGAGAGAAAGGGCCAAGGTTTCTTATCCTCCTTAATCAAATCATAGAAGTGTCTGGAATGGACAACATAATTAGAATAGGTTGAGAAAGTTACAATTTTTCCACTCATCCTCCCAAAAGTATAATGGAATTACCATTCTTGTCACGTGAGTGGAACATGTGTAGGAAAGGGCCAGTTCTCCATGACTCTTTCTCGCAAAAATTACCAAAGTGAGAGAAAGGGATAATTCCTTACTCAAATACCAATAGTATGAGAAAGGGAACATTCTCCTTATTCAACTCCTAACTCATCATTTCTTTAACATTAGAATCGTGAGAAAGGGCCTATGATCCTTCTCCTCCATACTCAAATTGAATAAGTGTGTGGTAGGTCGACTCTTCCTCCCAAAAGTTACGAAAAGTGTGTGGAGCTGACACTAGGATTGGGGATTGGTTTGTGTATAAAAAGTACACTATCATGTTGATGTATATGTAACTTTAGAATGTATTTCACATATATGTATATTGTATTCCTATAGAGATGTTATTATTCCTCTATACGGAAGTGTCATCATTTATATTGTAAGTGTCGTAACTTATACTTGATGGGTTATTAGACCACCTTGTTGGGGTCGGCCCTGTATAAGTCATGTGGGTCAAAGGGTTATTAGACCACCCTATTGGGGGTCGGCCATGTGGGTCAAAGGGTTATTAGACCACCCTAGTGGGGGTCAGCCTGGTCAGCATTATGTTAAGTGGTTAAGTTGAGGCCGACCTAGTTGAGTAAAGGTCAAGTCAAGTTAGTGTATAAATAGAGAGTGTCTCTCTCATTTTACACATTCTATTATCTCACTCACACTTGGGAGAGTGGCGCACTTGTGGAGGAGGAGGCTCTTCTTCTAGGAGAAGACTATCTCTTGTATTCTGGTTGTATCATTGCTCTATCTATCTATGAGGAAGTTATTGGGGTTTTTCACCTTTATGGTTTTCCCCAAGTAAACTCTGTGTCTCTTGTGTGCTTGCATTATGGTGTCCATGATTGATATGTTGTAGATTTGTTGTACATGTTGTTCTCTTAGTTAAGATCCTAGATCATATTGAAGTAAATTCTGAAAATTTAACATGGTATCAGAGCTAGCCTGAAAGAAGGCATGATATGGCATGTATGACACTTGTTGCACTTACGATGCTAGGGCTTGATATAGCAAAAACCAGTCATTGTATAACTTTTGTTATAAATCAATTTTGGAGAATTGTTCAGATTTGAAATGTTTACAGGTCAATAATAAGATCCCCATGTACCTTTTGTTCAAAGGAAAACCTCTAATTCGTTGTACTTTGTGATTTATGATCTATACAATATAGGGTTTTTGCGTCTTCCCGATCTGAGTCAAAATCAGGTGACCTTAGGAAAAAGGTAATAACTTGGGCTAGGAATATCCAAATGAAATTTCGTAAAAAGTGACAGGTAGTACACTACCTGTACTATCTCAAAACAAATTTTCATAGGCCGGAGTTGAATCAGTGACATGTGGCACTCCGTACAAGTTCGCTCTCTGGTATTATCCCATAAACAGGTCATGTTGCGAAGCTTGGCATAACTCTCTCTTAGAGAATCCAATTGAGTTCAAACCTATCGAGATGGAAATATAATAGGTCGGGATATCTCAAAAAAAAAATTCATAGGCCGAAGTTGAACCAGTGACACGTGGCACGCTGTACAAGTTTGCTCTCCTGTATTATCCCATAAACAGGTTACGTTGCGACACTTGGCATAACTCTCTCTCAGAGAATCCAATTGAGGTTAGACCTATCGGGATGGAAAGATAATAGATCAGGATATCTCAAGAAAAAATTTCAGACCCTGTGGTTTGAAAAGGTTTGGATTTACACCAGAAACAATCAGGTACATATTTATGTCAAAACAAAATTATTTTTGAGCACCTTCATTCATGGCTTCCGGAATTTAGGGCTTTGGAGAAAGTTGGAATTTCTCTAATCGGAGACCACGGCTGGATGCTACCCATAAAAATAGAAATTTAGAGACCAGCATCAGATTTTTTGGTTGGGCAGAAGGACGAGCTTGATCAAACCCCAGTTTAGGACTTTGATCGGAAAGATGGAAAATTAGGGCTTCTGCAAAACTTGGAATTTTGAAATCTGTGACCACGGATGGAAGCTCCTCATAAAAATCGAAGCTTACAGCTTTGAATCAAATCTTTTGGTTGGGTGAAACTCTAGGAAACTCAAACCCTAATTCAAGGTCCTCCCCAGTGAATCTAGAAATCTAAAAGGCAATTTCGAGGGGTGAAACTTTGCAATTTTCAAATTCTGAATATACCAACTTGATCAGCTCATTAAGGCGCATATTTCTATCCTTTTGGAAGTTTGAAATTCAAAGTTTGAATTTTTTGGGTTTCCTTAACAAACCCTAATCCAGCTCCAGGTCGAGTTCTTGCAAATCAAGTGGATTGGGTTAATCCTAGAAGAAGATGGATTGGTCACCTGCATAAGTGAAGAAGTTCCTGTCTCAGAGGGAGATGAGACTAAGGCCTTCCATAAGAAGATTACAAGCAATCTTGACAGGTATGGCTTACAGGTATGTTTCATGGTTAATTTTATGATATGTTTGTCTTCATATCATTACAGTACAATCTTGATTAATTACTAGACTTGTCGTATCACCTTAATAGAAGATATTCATTGATTAAGGTTTTGACACTTATGAATGTACTAATGCATTGTGATGTTGTATGAGGTTTATGTTGTTCGCTAACATAAAAGGTACGCCAAGAAAGACAAATCATGTTCTACTTCAAAAACATATGATCATGGTGACATGAAGACAAAGATTCATCCATTGTCATGGATCACATAGAAGATCTACTTTCGAGGTATGTATAACTTGGTCCTACAATGGTTAACCTATGAGACATGCAGGTTACTAGCACAAGTCACTGAAGAGAACCATAAGACATTATGCGGGTATGTTATACATAACTAGCTAGCATGCTAATCCAGGTATGTTTTTCCTATATCAAGCTAGAATCCTACCTTGTGTTAGGATCATATACTATTGTGTTGTTGATAATGATTATTCATGAAGTCATAGGTTTGAATAGTCATGGCTGTATGCATATTATGTTTCTTACCATAATTGATGATATGACTAACTAGAAGAATCATGAAGGTATAGGTTTGAGTAATCAAGGGTTTATGCATTGATGATTAAACTAATTAGAAGAGTCCTATGATCAAATAAGAATATGTATGAGTAAAAGAAGACTTCCCTGAAACCTTGAATACTAATGTTTATTATCTGTGAATGATCATGACTATACATGTTTAAGATTATTGTGTTTTGATAGTATTAAGATTATACTAATAAATGTGTGATTATGTATGAGACCTCAAGGATAACACAATGATGATACTAATAAGCATGCATAGTGATTAAGGATGGATGTAAGTTCAAGGACAGGTAATCCAGGAAGCAAAGATCAAGAGGGAGCACACTCCAGTTGTTCCTACAAGAAAGCAAAGGAGCACACTTCAGTAGTTTCTGCAAGGATGCAGATATTCAGAGGGAGTTGACCATCTTTCTACATTCCACAATAGAAAGGTGTAGAAGAAGCTACTTCAGCAGCTCTTGCAAGGAAGCAAAGACTCAGAGGGAGTCCACCCAGCAACCAAAAAAAGATAAGTATTTTTAATTATCCTTTCTTGCATATTTGTTTGTTTAAATAAAATTGGTCAATGATGTGTATGCTCATGTTCCTAGACTTAGGATATGTATTGTGTATATTAGAATGATTACATTAATGAACAGTATACTACTAGTATGCATGTGATGTGTAAGTGGCCTATGGCACTGTACAACATTCCAGTGCTACTTATCTAGAATTAAACCTCTTTGCTGACATGTTGGGAGTAGTGCAAACTCTTAACAATGTTCTGGTAGAGACTGGAAGGCATCTAGAAAGTTGTGGAACATGGATAAATGTTGTATTGAAGCATTGGCTAAGATAATTGCATGACTGTATGACATATTTATTTATGTGTAAGAATTTGTCTGAAAATTATGAGATGTTTCTAATCCTACAATTTAACTTGTTTTGTAGAAAAGACCGTATACCTTCACCTACAAAAGACGGACTACAACATTTGTTCAAGCAACAAAATTATCTATTGAAGATATTGAAGTTCCCAGGATATGGGAAGAATACCATGATCTGTTGATCATGAGGAACGATGTTTGGGATGTGGTCCCAAGAGCTGAAGGGAAGTCTGTTGTGACTTCCAAATGGAACTAACAGATCAAGCATGCTGCAGATGGTAGCATAGAAAAATATAAAAGTGATGAAATAGAAGATACACCAGATGGATTTCAAGACAGCCTTCTTGAATGGTGTAGTCATATATGTGTGCAGAACTTGGTAGGATAGACAGCTTTCTATCAAGTTTGGGATTTACCAAGAGTAAAGTGGATTCCAACCTTTACTACAAGGTTGAGGAAGGCAATCCAGTGATACTACTTTTGTATGAGGATAACCTGTTTGTTAAAGGTGAAGATAGATTGATTGCCGACACGCAGCGGAAGCTTGCTGCCGAGTTTGAGATGAAGAACTTGGGGATGATGCACTATTTGTTTTTTGGCATGGAGGTGTGGCAGAGTGAAGATGGAATCTTCCTTGGAAAAGGGAAATATGCAATAGAGATCCTGAAGAGGTTCGGGATGATGGATTGCAAGGCCATGGCCACACCTATGGCATCAAATCTGAAGCTTCTTTGTGATGCTTCATCTGAGCCAGTTGATGTCTCTATGTATCGTCAGATGATTGGGTCCTTGATGTACCTGACGAACACAAGACCAGATATTTGCTTTGAGGTGAACACATTGAGCCAGTTCCTGACAGATCCGAGGAGTGTTCACTTGGTTGCTGTAAAGCATGTTCTGAGGTACCTGAAGGGTACAGTGGATTATGGGCTCAAGTATGAAGTGAATCAAAAATTTAACTTGCAGGGTTATGTTGATTCAGATTGGGCTAGCAGTACTGTAGATAGGAAGAGCACATCTGGATGCTGCTTCAGTATGGGATCAGGTGTGATCTCTTGGTTTAGCAGGAAGCAGTCCTGCATAGCACTGAGTACAGTTGAGGTAGAGTATGTTGCAGCCTGTTCATCTAGTTGTGAGGCAGTATGGCTACAGAAGCTACTGTTTGAGTTATTTGATCTCCCATTGGATACTACCAGTATCTTTTGTGATAAGCAGAGTTGTGTGAAGCTATCCGAGAACCCAGTGTTTCATGACAGGTCGAAACATATAGAGATCAAATATCACTATATTAGGGATATGGTGCAGAGAGGAGCTGTGAAGCTCCTGTACATTGCGACGGACGAGCAGATTGCAGATGTGCTGACGAAACCACTATCCAAAGTGAAGTTCGAGTACTTCAGAGAGAGGCTTGGTGTTCTTCGAATTGATGACACTTCGAGGAAGAAGTGCTGGACACATTTGCAGAGGCCATTCCAATCATGTTGGAAGGAGGATCCTTCACATGGCTGTGGATGTAAGTGCTGGATGATGAGCATCAGGACGATGCTCCAGTTACTGCTCTGTATATGCATCAGGATGATGTTGGATATGATCAATTGGATCATTTATATGTATATGTATGTATGCATCATGTTGGATGCTGGATATGATCAGTTGGATCATTTATGTATGTACGCATCATGTTGGATGCTGGATATGATCAGTTGGATCATTTGTATGTATTTTGTATATGCATCATGTTGGATGCTTGAACCATGTATCTGTATATGTATTAGGTGGATACATTGTATGATCAGGTAGATCATGTATGTTGATATGTATCATGTATGATTAGGTGGATCATGTATCTGTATATGTATCAGGTGGATACATTGTATGATCAAGTAGATCATGTATGTTGATATGTATCACGTATGATCAGGTGGATCACGTATGATGATATGTATCAGGTAGATACTTGGTATGCATCAGGTAGATGCATGATATGATCAGGATGATCGTGGATGATGAGCTTCAGGATGTTGCAGTGATGATGATCAGGATGATCATGTATACATCAGGATGATGTATGGTGAGTATCAGGTTGATACTCTATGGTTGTGGATCAGGTTGTGCAAATAAGCATATAATTTGGCCCTAGGAGATTTGTAGATAGTCTTTTGAGGTTTTTCCTATGGCATATAATTTGGCCCTGGGAGATTTGCAGATAGTCTTTTGAGGTTTTGCATATGGCTTATAATTTGGCCCTGGGATATCTAGAAAATTCTCTTTGGAGGTTTTGCTCTGGGAGGACATATAATTTGGCCCTGGGAGATCTGCAGATAGTCTTTCGAGGTTTTCCCTATGGCATATAATCTAGCCCTGGGATATCTGGTAGATGCTCTTTCGAGGTTTTGTCCTATGGCATATAATATGTCCCTGGGAGATCTGATAGGTTGGGATGTGTGCCCGTAATAAGTCTTGGGATGCTCTTGCGAGGTTTTTCCATGACCACATATAATCTGTCCCTGGGAGATCCTATAGGTAGAGCTGTGTGCTCGTAACGGCCTAGGATGCTCTTGCGAGGTTTTGTGGTGACCACATATAATCTGTCCCTGGGAGATCCTATAGGTAGAGCTGTGTGCTCGTAATAGCCTGGGATTCTCTTGTGAGGTTTTGTGGTGAGGTCACATATAATATGGCTCTGGGAGATCCTATAGTTAGAGCCATGTGCTCATAACAACCTGGGATTCTCTTTCGAGGTTTTGTGATGCACGTAATAAGTCCTGAGGATTCCATAGTATGGCTAGTGATGACGAAGACCTGCAGGTGGTGGGCCTACATACAATATGAAAAAGGACTGGCTCTGTAGAACTTCCTATGACAAGTAGATTCAGAGATTGATTGAGATAGCAGCAGTAGTGACGATAATGATGACTCAATGATGATTATCCATTGACGATGATCCAGAGAAGAAGACTTGTGCTAGAAGACCTGTGTCGAGAAATACCTTCTTAATTAAGAGGGAGTGTTGATGTATATGTAACTTCAGAATGTATTTCACATATATGTATATTGTATTCCTATAGAGATGTTATTATTCCTCTATACGGAAGTGTCGTCATTTATATTGTAAGTGTCGTAACTTATACCTGATGGGTTATTAGACCACCTTGTTGGGGTCGACCTTGTATAGGCCATGTGGGTCAAAGGGTTATTAGACCACCCTATTGGGGGTCGGCTATGTGGGTCAAAGGGTTAGTAGACCACCCTAGTGGGGGTTGACCTAGTCAGCATTATGTTAAGTGGTTAAGTTGAGGCCGACCTAGTTGAGTAAAGGTCAAGTCAAGTTAGTGTATAAATAGAGAGTGTGTCTCTCTCATTTTACACATTTTATTCTCTCACTCACACTTGGGAGGGTGGCGCACTTGTGGAGGAGGAGGCTCTGCTGCTAGGAGAAGACTATCTCTTGTATTCTGGTTGTATCATTGCTCTCTCTATCTCTGAGGAAGTTATTGGGGTTTTTCACCTTTATGGTTTTCCCCAAGTAAACTATGTGTCTCTTTTGTGCTTTCATTATGGTGTCCATGATTGATATACTGTAGATTTGCTGTACATGTTGTTCTCTTAGTTAAGATCCTAGATCAGATTGAAGTAAATTCTGAAAATTTAACATATCATAGGATTTTTTGGGCTATAAGAAGAACCTACAAGTGAGCAGTATTCATGAACCCTATAGTTTTTGCTTTGGAGTATATTAGGCAGAGATTTCTTTTAGAACAGGTGCATTTTGACAAGGCAAAACACTAAAAAATGTTCATACTACCGAAAGGACCGGGCCCATTCTAGGTAAAAGGAAAAGGTGATATGTCTTGTGTAGAATAAATTTTGAGGCATTTGAATTTGGAAAAGGATGAGAAAAGGGGTCTATGACCCCCACTAGGTCATCTCCAAGAAGATAATCGAAAATAAGAATTCTTCATATAGCTACATCCCTCACCATGACTAGGAAATGAAAGCTAACTTGCTTACTTGGGAGCATGTTCAAACATCCCTGAGTAGTGATATAGATCATCACATTTAAGGGACACAAGAAGGAGGTAAGAGATTAGCTGGATAACCCCATGAAAACATGGAAATTGATGAACCCAAGACAATGCCATTGAGCAAAAATGATAGAAATGAAGCAGAAAAAGAGGTCAAGCATACTATTATTGAGTATACACAACCCGATGAGATTTCATGTTAGTCATAGGTATCACAAGAGCAGCCACAAGAAAGAAAGAATCTTCCACCTATCACTAGAACACACTACCCTTCATTGGTGTTTGAAACACCCCAGCTACAAAAAGGCTCCCCTTCCACAGGTCCATCCCAAGTGAAACCAGCACTATACAACAAATATGCAGACATAAGGAAGAAGATTACAGAAGCAATGAAAGAGCTCATGGGATGGGGAAATTCAAGAGAGAAAAGATTGTTAAAAGTGGCTAATCATAAAGAGAATAACCTCCGAATGGAAATATTGGAGCCAAAAGCGCCCACACCCAAAACACCTAATGATTGGAAGGGAGAAGAATATAAAGTGGACTTTCGACAATTCAATCCCCTTGACAGAGTTGGATTTTTCAGACAGTCAAGTGACTTATTGTTCAAGTATCTACTATAAACCTTAGCCAGTGCAAAGAAAATGAGACTGGCATTACAGAAGACACGGGAGCTACTAAAAGAAGAAACGTCAACCACCAAGGCTAAGCATATGTCCATCGGATATTTGGAAAGTAAAATTGTTGCATTAGGGGTTAGCCCAGGTGATACCACTCATGCACAAACCCTCCTACAATAGAAAGACAAGGAAATTGTTGCATTGAAGGAGAGGTTGCATGTTCCTGATATAGAGCATGTCCAGAAACTTTAACTAATCACTTTACAAAATGAGAAAGATAAGATAAATGAGAACATGCTACACTACAAAGCTCGGATGAAAGCATATATGAGGAAGGTGTATGCTCTAGAGTTAAATATTTTTGAAATGAAATTGAAACAAACATCCTTATCTTCTCAACCAGTCACTTAAGTGGAACCTATCTAAACTCAAGAAATCCCTCAATCAACAAGAGAGGAAGAATAGGTTCCCACAGACCAAGTAGAGTAGGCTCCAACAAAGAAAATAGTTGAGGACATGGAGGAAGGTGCACCACTAGAACTATCAAGAAGGAGGATATTAAGATCATGGAGCTTGATATAGTTGTAAATGAAAAGGAAGAACTCATTGATAATTTGGTAATTGAGAAAGATGAGCTAAAGGAACTATTTACAAATTTGATCTAGAATTGGAAGCCCCACTAAAAAGACCAAAGGAAATATTGTGGGAGAAAATAACAAAAGAAGTAATTCAACACTGGGAGCATTTTGAACTGATACAAGAAGAAATGGAGTTGGCCACCATTGCTAATAATGAAATGAACGAGACCGAAACAAAGCTCCGGTATAAACGTAAGATTTCAAAAAATGTAATCAAGTACTTAAACGACATAAATAGTAGGCAGTTGAAAGACATGGGGGTCACCAATAGGACACACCTAATCAAGGAAACTAGCATGTTGCATATCAAAAGAGCCTTGATTATTAGGGACCAAAAAAACATAAAGGGTCTAGCATCAAAGATTGAATTTTTCAAGAGTTTATTTAAACATGAAATTGCCAGAGGTATTCCCCACATGTGGGATGGAAATGGAGACTTGTGGAGTAAATAATACTATAAGGAAATGCTAAATCAAAACAAATATGGAAAAATCAATTTTGATGTTTTGGATGGGAATTTAAAGGGGGATGTTGTGGGTAACCAATTTAAAAATGAGTTTGAATTGTGGATGAATCTCAGGACTATTTTCAAACACCTACCACCTATCTCATATGAAAAATTCACAAATGTTGATTTGGAATTCGACTCCATGAAGACTCACAAATACCCCATTGACAACGAATGACATCAAATTTCTAGATAATACAAAATTCCTTTACCACCAGTAGGGAAACCATCTGGGCATCCAGCAAGGTCATATGGGGAACAAGTAGGGCAGAAATCTAGACAACTAGCATTGCATCCAGCTATGAATATAGTTGGACAATTGGGATAACAAACAACTAAGCATAAATTCAAAAAAAAGGGTTCCAATAAGAAGAAATAAGAAGATATGATATAGTTAGGCATTTGGAAACAAACTAAACAAATTCAAATTTTGGATCCGATATTTGTATAGTAAGTTTCGGAGAGTAAGATAATATCCCGATCTACACTAGCATTGTATTCTCTTTGTAATTTTGTTCTTCTACTATGATTTCCATACTTGTAATCCGCCCATTTCCATACTTGTAATCCATCCATGTAAATTACTTTTGATCTAATGAAAATTACTAGCAACAATATTTGCACGAATTTCATAGCATTGGTATAATTGTATGCTTAGTAAGGGCCTTTGTGTCCATCTATTTTCATTGTCGAAATAGTGATTAATGTTATCTATTGTTGTCTAAATAAATGAATGTATTGATTGCCACTGCCTAGCATGTTTTGCATTGTGTGTAATTCAAAGGCTAGCAAGGCGAAAAAAAGGGGTCTTGATGAACAGAGCACAAGGTAAAATAAAAAGTATGGTATTACAAATTTCCTTCTTCAAAGTACCAATTAACTGAAGAATTTGAATGGACCAGCTTGAAGCTCAACATCAAAATCCTGCCACATTTTTCTTATGAAAAATTCACCAATACTGAGCTGACAACATATAATGTTTTACTCTACTGGGTGTGGGCGTGTTTATAGGGAGATGTTTAATATTTCTAAAACTATATCAAATTTATAAAAAAAATATCGAAAACTCTATCAAAATCAATTTAAAGAAAAATGGAACACTGAAAACAGATTGTTATCATAACAAATTAAAAAATATCACTAATAATTATACAACCAATATATTTTGATGGATAAAGCTATAACAACCATTGGAAACCATTTATGTTTTATCTAAAATAGATTCAAAAAGGAAGTGAGGAAAATCAAACCTTCTTGGTCTAGTAACAAAATAGCTCAACATCCAGCCAACAAGTTCCATGTTTCCTTTGAAATCTACTCTTCTTCTAAATAAAAAAAAATCACACGCATCAGCATAGCCCTCGCCCGCTCATTGCACAACATCAAATTTATGACCACCATGGAACCCAAGCACATACCCATTTGAGAGCACCATTTCTCTCCATAGTGACCATTGATGACATCACCTGGCACTTTCTTCTCGTGCACAATTTTCCTTGTTGCTTTTTTTTCACATACTAAGCGCGAATCCGACATCTTCACTCATTGTTTTTGAATCCGTGATTTTTCAATTTTCAATTTTCTCATTTATTTCCCTTGTTGGTTGGTAGTTGGTACCATTTATTTCATGCGTTCGTTGTACCATTTATATTGTTGGTTGATTTCACCCATTTTCGACAACCTTTTCCAGCACATTTCGACTAAATCTGGTTAAAAGAAATTCTTATCACAAAGAACAATGTTTAAACTTGCTTAAACTAGGCAGTGTGTTCAAATTTGAACCCTTCTCATCCCTTCCAAAGGGTTCTATCCCTTCCTAGAAGTGTAAAGTTAAAATTTCCCTTAAAAAAAAACTTAAAATCTAAATTTTACCCTTCCAATTAAGAAGGACATAATTTATATCAACATTTCAAAGGAAGTGAAAAATTTTAAATCATCCATCCATTCAAATTTCAATTTATGTGTTGAAATTGCTACGCTTAAAAATTTGACTCGTCATTCAATAGATTGGAAATATCATAAATTATAATCACTCACTCACACGACACACACTCACTGCTTAGCTATGCAAGATGACAAGTGATTACTAATGGCTATGAGGAACTGGACACTAGGACTTGACTCTGGCTCCAGAGTCACTTCAGGTTGAGATCTAAGGTGTGACAATGTGTCAGCTACTACGGTCATAACAATAGAGAACCACTACTAGTCTACTACTAGGCCCAAAATGAGCCTGAAACTTTGTGCCTACTACCTATATGAACCTAGCTACCATTGTCCACTTGTTTTTCATCAAAATGATATTCAAATGGTCAATTTGATGAGTCCTATACAAGACTTCATTTATTGCATAAATTTAACGGACTAACAAAAATTCTAAACAACACTCAATGGCATGCCACTACAAATAATGGAATGCATCTAGGACCAAAAATCATGTAGAGGGAGATTTATGCATTGATATAGAGAGGTCGCACTGGGCACACGATATGGAGAAATTATAAGTTAGAAAAAAAAATTGGACCAAAGCACCACAATGGTTATTAATAAAATTTAAAAAAAAAACAATTTTTTGCCCAAGAATAGTCTTTAATTTGATGGGTGGCATGATCATGATGTAATCTGTCATGTCCCCACAAAATTCATCATTGGAACAAGTTCCTAACCCTTGGGTTGAGGAGGCAGCTGCATAACCATGGGGTTAAATTTTGTATTGCAGGCAATTAATTATTTAGGATAGTGCATTTAATTTTATCTATAGTTGCTACCCACTTGGAATAAATAATTAATTGAGCATTTAATATTTTTATTTATTATGTTGAAAATATGGAGAACATGACCCACTAATTCAAATTGGTGGATAAGGTTGGTGAAATTACTCGGGGTAGAAGTCAAGTAAACACTAAAGTCCAAAAATGTTGCTAAAATGGTGAAAAGAGGCTTATTTCAGGAAAAGCAGCATAAATCTAGGAAAAAGTAGGCAAGTTGGAAAAGCAAGAAAGTTTTGAAAGAAGGAAAGTTTAGAAAAGGAAGGAAAGTCAGAAAAGTGGAAAGTAAGAAAATCCAAGCAAAGCAAGCAAACAATCAAGGAAGGCTACCCACTCATAAGTGACCTATTCTCACAGGTCAACAAGCCAAGTAACTTTCTCAGCAGGTCACCCAAAATTCTATAAAAGAATACAAGCAACTCCCTTTCACATCTTTTGCTAGTGTGATGAATTTTGTGAATGCATTTGTGCATCCAAGACTTGGGAGGTGTGCCCCTAGTCAAGCATGGGAGATGTGCCCTAGCTTTCTGTGAGAGGATAATGGCATCTAGCCATTATCACTGAGATTATTTTCAGGTACTAAAGCTTAATAGGTCAAATCAGAAGTTCAAATCTATCTCCATCTAAGCCAGAGATCGAATCCTTCCTCCTTCTTCCATTCTACAGCTAGTTTCTCATGTGCAAGAGGAGAGATTCTTCATCCATATTCTAAGCGGATTCTTGGCCTATCACTAGTGTTATAACATATTATTGAAGCTTCCCAGGTAGAAACAGTAGATCAGAGCCATATTCATCAAGTCAGGATTCGAATCCTTCTTCCTCCTTCTATTCTACATTTAGTTTCTCATGTACAAAAGGAGAGACTCCTCTATCATCTTCTAAGAGGTTTCATGGCCTATTTATTATGTAATCACAGAGTATGTAATGTTATGATATCATACATTTCAATAAAAATTGCAGAACTCTGAATTCTTCTCCATTTTATACACCCCTTCTAGATTTAGCTAGAATTTAACTAGCTTTCAATGAATAAACCATAAGGCAATGTGTAAGAGTCCAAATGAATTCATTCTAGTTCCTAGAGTTATATAATATATCACATGACATGATCCAACCACTGTTTCATAAATTAAATCTCATTTGAGTAGTTTTTGGGAGCCCAAAGGTTGAGCTAGTTGAGCAATCCTGAATTGTCAATTTACTAGTTATACTATAATACTTGCTCAGAACTCTTTGTAACTTTCTGGGATGTTATATTAAGGTTGGATGACTATTAATAAATGATATTTAACCTTTGTAACCTCAGAAATACCCATCTCTAGTCTTCAGTTGAATACCTCACCCATACTAGTCTGTATATGTTGAGTAGCCCAGGAGCGTTGGAGTAGATTGCAGATTGCTTCTATTGAAACATAAATGGTTTCATTACATTGTACAGAGGTATAAACTTATATGAGAACCTCTCATCCATCCTAAGCATTTGACCATGCCCATATCCAACAATTCTAGCTTCCACAATCACTGTTTTAGTCAATTTCGAGAAGCATTGAGTTTTTGTGCCACAGACCTAAGTCGGTATCCTTTCTGCTGCACACATACATACAAAATCTAGAACCTAAACCTTTCCAAACTCATTCCTAGAACCTTCTCATTCAACCCTCGACTAGATTTCCCAAGACTAGTTCTACAACTAGTTTTCCTGTTTACTAGTCAGTGTCTTAAAGTTTTAATTTTGGGATAAATTTTAAGTGATATCTAATTAGGGATATTACAGTGGCATTAGAGCACTTTCCTTGGCTCATCCTATGGAAAGTAACTCTCATTGGAAAGGTAGCTCAGCACTATCTTCAATTTGCAGTTGTGGAATTAGTTCAATTCATGGAAGATTTAGAGTTTGAGTTGCATGAAGAAGAATATTATTTTTATGAAGAGTATGATGATTATGTTGAGCAGTATGAAGAATATTGCAGACAATATGAGGAAGATAATTTCCAAGAAGTACCTTCCACAAGAATCTCCCATGAGATCATGATTGGAAGAAGAGACTATGGTTATTCTGCTAGCCATATTCAGGAAAAAGTTGCATGTTCCACAATCAAACGTCAACCTTCTATGGAAGAGATAATAAAAGATATGAAAGCTTTATCGGATGCATGTGACTTCACAATAATTTTTGGATCCTCTTCAAGAAGAGCCTTCAAGAATCTTCATCCTAAGATAACCAGGGAGAAGCAAGAGGAAGATATAAATCAGCCTATTTGTGGCATCCATAAGGTTGATGAGTTACCAAATAAATCCTTGGAAGAAGATAAAGAAGGTCCATGCACAGTTGAAGATCTAGTAGTCCAACATCTGGTTGTTGGCAATGTGGAAGGTAAAATCACTCCCGGTTTCTTGGTGGGTGATCTCAAAATAATTATAAGGGATGATGATGTCTGCAGGAGTGGTAAGACATCTTTTGGATCTGATCCAAAGGATGAACATGAATCAAATTTATAGTCACCTCCTGAGCTTCATCCAGAAGCAAAAGACAAGCACACATCAGTTGGATGTGAACCAGAAGATTTGGTGGAAGGGAAAGCCATCACAGATCCACCACATGAAGAGAAAGACATGATACAAAGGTATTTCCACAATTCTGATTTTTGTATCCCTTTGTTTCATTCTGATATGGTATCCACTTACAATGAGAAGGTTGGCATGGTTAAGTGCTTCGGTATGGAGGCTCAAAATTTTGGTGTTAACAATGAAGGCATTCATGGAGATGAACCATTGGAGGAGCATGAGTCACTGCAAGGTGATATCAATGGGTGCTCACATCTATATGATGGTGACATAGAGATCAGATTTGAATATGTTGCTGCAAGCCAAAGTACCATTGATCATGATGATGGAGTCCTTGCAACAGTGGAAGCAAACCAAGGATCAATTTCACCTTCACCGCTTGAATTTTATGAGGGTGATCCAATGAAGTTTGAAGAAGGGAATGTTCTATCTCATGAAGTTTCATATTTTGATGAAGGTGCCGCAAATATACTTTCCTTTGAGCATGAAGATGATGAATTTTCAGCCATGGGTGAGGAGAAAGGAATAACTTCACCATCACCACATAAGCTTCGTGATGTTAATCCAAGGAAAATTGAAGATGATATTCACCGTCATGAACCATCCTTCCTTGAAGGGACATTAAAGATGAACACATTGAAGATCAAGGACACCATTGAAATTCTCCATTTCACTCATGCTTTAGTGTCACAATATTGTTGGAGAGTTGCATCACGGAAAAATCCACTCTCCATTGAAGACTTGGAGGAGATTCAGAATTCAATGACAAACATCAAAGGTAAATTTTCACAATTGATTTCTGACAGAGATTATTTGTTTTATATTTCAAGAATGTATCATGATTTATTATTGAAGAATGAAGAAGAGCTTGAAAATATCTCATATGAGTTGGAATCCACCCAAGATTCTTTGAGACTCGAAGTACTCTCTTGGAATCTCAGATGCAAGTAGAGCAACTTCAGCAAGAGTTTCTGACATTTCATATTCCCTCCCATGTTCCAATCAGTCATTCCCTTTTGGTTGATGATTCTCAGATTTCTATGGAGAAATCTCATGTGATGGTGGAACATGAGGTGCATGCTGATTTGAATGTGCTTGAAAGGGCTGAAATCAAGCAAGAAGGTAACCAAGAACTTGCCTTGTTCCACAAAGATTATGAGTTACCACATGATGAAAGATGCATAATTTTGGAGGAGACACATGGTCTCACATTTGAGGGATCAGCTCATGATGAGAAGGTACATAGATCCACATGCTTGGTGGATCACTGTTACAGAGAATTTATCCATTCTCTTTCACCCCACACTTCTGTTTCAGTCACATCACTTGAAGATGAGAATTGGGTGAAAGGATTTTTCTTGATAATGCACCAAGAGGAGCAGGAGGCTCCCACAGTCATTCAGGATGACTTGATGCAACATAGGTACATATTGCTGCCATTAGATACCATTTATCCACACGTGGATTGGGTGGAATATTACATGTCACACATGGAGTCTCCTAGCAGAAATAGTTTTGCTCATGGTAGGTGGAAGAGAGCTAAGCAAGCAAGCTTACAAAAGAATTTGTTGAGCCATTGGAGACATGCACTTGGAGAAGCCACAAGCTTCTTACTTGGACCTGATTTGATAAGTGTTTGTTCATCCACTGATGGGATGAGTACATACTTGATGGAGGTATGCAGCACATGTTCTTTCCACTTGAGTGGAAGTATTGGCAGAGAGTTGAGCCATTGGGATAGCACATGCTTGTCTTTTGGATCCTGTGGCATAGCGTTGAGCCATGAGATTACTTACTTGGGGATGTACGTCCTTAAGGGTATTGGGTTTTCTTGCACTTATGGTTTTTCATTGTATTCATCATATTTTACTTATGAGCAGATAACAAGGCATTTTTTATTATATGATGCTTATCTTTCTCATGATTGGATAAGGGACTTCCACCCTTGTCATTTGAGCTACAGTGATGACATTTTTTATTCTTATGTGCATTCGGAATATGAGAACCTTCTTGATGGAGTGGAAATAATTGATGAGGTTCGGACTCACTCTTGGGAGGCATATTTGGTGATGCATACTCTTTCCTTGATTGGGTCCTACCATGGAGAGTTGCATATCTTGATTGAGGGGCCTTCAAAGCTTCAGGGCTGCATTGGAAAGCATGATTTTTCAATATGGTGGTATGATGTTTTCATCTTTCCCCACATTTCATATGATGCTGATTTTTTCTTGTTACTAATGTTTGGGAAGATGCAGCATGATCAGTGGGATCCTAATATTCTATGGGATGATAGTTTTTCACACATGTCACTGCTACTTGGGAACTTGCAGTTGAAGCAGTGGGATCCAGGCACTCTTTTGCTTAAATTATTTTTTTGGATGGTATTCCGATCCATGGGGGTTCCATACAAGCAATGGGATCTTGGCATTATTTTTCCTTGGAGCAGTTGTTTGCATGGTTGCAAGATGGAGCAAGCTAACCCTCTTTTGCACCAGTTCATCTACGTTGCACTTGGTTTCAGTTTCCTACATGGGGAACACCTCCTTGGATGGACTTATAGTTTACATAGTAGTGGTATCTTTCCATTTATGATATTCTTCTGGGATCCGGGCACACTTTCTAGTTGCTTCACTTGGATAAAGGTAGGCATGTTCAGTTACAAATGTGGTGAATATTTTCTTGGAGAGATGATTATGATCAGAGTAGTGCAGCAAAAGCATGATGGACCTCTTGGGATATTTTGCTTGAGTACAAGCAATCTTGGGAGGGGAGGACTGTCATGTCCCCACAAAATTGATCATTGGAACAAGTTCCTAACCCAACCTAACCCTTGGGTTGAGGAGGCAGCTGCATAACCATGGGGTTAAATTTTGTATTCCAGGCAATTAATTATTTAGGATAGTGCATTTAATTTTATCTATAGTTTCTACCCACTTGGAATAAATAATTAATGGAGCATTTATAAATTATTGATGCAATTAATATTTTTATTTATTATGTTGAATAAATGGAGAACATGACCCACTAATTCGAATTGGTGGATAAGGTTGGTGGAATTACTTGGGGTAGAAGTCAAGTAAACACTAAAGTCCAAAAATGTTGCTAACATGGTGAAAAGAGGCTTATTTCAGGAAAAGCAGCATAAATCTAGGAAAAAGCAGGCAAGTTGGAAAAGTAGGAATGTTTTGAAAGAAGGAAAGTTTAGAAAAGGAAGGAAAGTCAGAAAAGTGGAAAGTGAGAAAATCCAAGCAAAGCAAGCAAACAATCAAGGAAGGTTACCCACTCATAAGTGACCTACTCTCACAGGTCAACAAGCCAAGTAACTTTCTCAGCAGGTCACCCAAAATTCTATAAAAGAATACAAGCAACTCCCTTTCACATCTTTTGCTAGTGTGAGGAATTTTTTGAATGCATTTGTGCATCCAAGACTTGGGAGGTGTGACCCTAGTCAAGCATGGGAGATGTGCCCCAGCTTTCTGTGAGAGGATAATGGCATCCATCCATTATCACTGAGATTATTTGTAGGTACTGAATCTTAATAGGTCGAATCAGAAGTTCAGAGCTATCTCCATCTAAGCCAGAGATCAAATCCGTTCTCCTTCTTCCATTCTATAGCTAGTTTCTCATGTGCAAGAGGAGAGATTATTCATCCATCTTTTGAGGGGATTCTTGGCCTATCATTGGCGTTATAACATATTATTGAAGCTTCCTAGGTCGAAACAGTAGATCAGAGCCATCTTCATCAAGTCAGGATTCGAATCCTTCTTCCTCCTTCTATTCTACATCTAGTTTCTCATGTACAAAAGGAGAGACTCCTCTATCATCTTATGAGAGTTTTCATGGCCTATTTATGATGTAATCACAGAGTATGTAATGTTATGATATCATACATTTCAATAAAAGTTGCAGAACTCTGAATTCTTCTCCATTTTAGTCACCCCTTCTAGATTTAGCTAGAATTTGACTAGCTTTCAATGAATAAACCATAAGTCAATGTGTAAGAGTCCAAATGAAGTCATTCTAGTTCTTGTAGTTAGATAATATATCACATGACATGATCTAACCACTGTTTCAGAAATTAAATCTCATTTGAGTAGTGTTTGGGAGCCCAAAAGTTGAGCTAGTTGAGCAGTCTTGAATTGTCAATTTACTAGTAAAACTATAATACTTGCTCAGAAATCTTTGTAACTTTTTGGAATGTTATATTATTTTTGGATGACTGTTAATAAATTATATTTAACCTTTGTAACCTCAGAAACACCCATCTCCAGTCTTCAGTTGAATACCTCACCCATACTAGTCTGTATATGTTGAGTAGCCCAGGAGCGTTGGAGTAGATTGCAGCTTGCTGATATTGAAACATAAATGGTCTTAGTACATTGTATAGAGGTATAAAATTATATCAGAACCTCTCATCCATCTTAAGCCTTTGATCTTGCCCATATCCAACAATTCTAGCTTCTACAATCACTGTTTTAGTCAATTTAGAGAAGCATTGAGTTTTTGTGCCACAATCCTAAGTCGGTATCGTTGATGCTGCACACATACATACAAAATCCAGAACCTAAACCTTTCCAAACTTATTCCTAGAACCTTCTCATTCAACCCTCGACTAGATTTCCTAAGACTAGTTCTGCAACTAGTTTTTCTGTTTACTAGTCAATGTCTTAAAGTTTTAATTTTGGGATAAATTTTAAGTGATATCTAATCAAGGATATTACATAATATCCCTCCATCCTTCCAAACATATGTGGTTTCTCACCACATTTGTCTTTGGTGCTCGCCACCAAAATAAGTATAAAAATTACCTGTATTTACATCCTCTTCTCTTTAAATCCTCATCTCATAGTCATAAACAAGGATTATTATGCATGCACATCGTCACCTTATAATATCAATTGGGTCATGGTGTAGAGACAACCATAAAATATCAAATGTGTCTAGATGCAAAGAGTAAGAGACAACTATAAGTAAGTGATCTTATATTTAATTTACCATATAAGTCTTTAATTGACACTATCAACTAAGATTTGACATGTTGGATTGTTGTGATCTTCTCATCACTCCTTACCGATGTGATTGTAAGGCACTCTTTGAAGGTGAAGTCCATAATTTTAAGTCTTATTCCTCATTCTCATGTCTTTGGGTAAGACAATAAGAAGGGTAGTGTCCCACATCAGCATTGAAAAAAGTTTGACATGGAGGTAGATACATTAATTATTTTCATTAATTAACTTAAATTTCATGTGAGTGACTCAAAATTCACCAAATCCTGGACTGGAATAAAAAAATCAAATTTTAGAGCTTCGAGCTCTTAATTACTCACATGTAGAATTTTCTCAAATCGAGCTATTAACAAACTTATTTTGGTGTTATGGCTCAATTTAAAATGTAGATTGTCGAGACTTGCAGTGTACGTGATCCCATCTCTTGGATCCGATACCAAACTATCATGTACTCAGACCTCTATGGGTCTTTCAGGGGTGATGGAAGACTCTGATACCACATTTAATTTTCTTCCAATTCTTCCATTCACAGACCTTCCACAACCACTCTCGGATCCGCAATCCGTAAATCCTCTCAGATCCAAAATTCACAATCCACAGTCCTCTCGAATCCACAATCCACAAATTTCCCCGAATCTGCAATCCGCAGTTCATCCTCTCGGGTCCACAATCCACAAATCCTCTCGGATTCGCAATCTGCAAATCCTCTCGAATCCACAATCCGCAAATCCTATTGGATCCACAATCCACAAATCCTCTTGGATCCACAATTCACAAATCCTCTCGGATCCGCAATCCACAATCCAAAAATATTCTCGGATCCGCAATCCACAATCCATCCTTCCGCAATCCACAATCCACAATCCGCATTGCAGGATTCGGAAGACGGATCGTTGTATTTATCTTTCCAACACCATTCCACAATCCGAAAATCCATCCTTCCGCAATCCGTATTGCAGGATTCTGAATTGTGGGAGTCCATCCTCAACTTTCCAAAAAACTTCCCCTTCCGCAATCCGCAATCCACATTGCTTACGTCGGCATTGTGAATCCAACTTTGACCTTCCGGAAAAATCTCTTGGAGAGCTATTTCCACTAGTATAACTCTCTCCTCCATATGAGGACTATAACTTATTATTTTCTCCACTGAATCTTAGCCTGTAACTTCACTTCTCATACCTCTCAACTTCTTCAAGAACTATGTTTTCCTTCTTTCATGACTTCTCCATACCACTCTATCACACATAGCGGTTCCAATGGGCATAAACGGTTACCCCTTTCCCTCCTCAGCCCAAGAGAGGTCAAACCACCTTTCTAAAGATCAGCACCACACATGACAAGCATATACAATAAACTAACTAGTTAACATTCTTTTCTTCTCACAACCTACAAAGTTAGTCATGCATATCATTCATGTAAACAATGAAGTATTGAATAGGAAATCAATTCTATATACAAGCTTACACATAGATTTCTATTGATTCCATTCATGCTAACACTCAATCACTATTCTAGATCATGACAAGACTAACATATTGAATAGATATAACACATGCATTATCATACTTAAACATCATGAAACACTTATCTTTGAGACTGAAGTGTCCCCAGGAAATTGGATACATGAGGACAATGTTCCACCCAACCATAGGTCTCTGTCCATCCTGTACTATTTCAGCTGAGATACCACCCCCGAGCTAGGATGTCTATCCACTAAGGAGGTTGAAGGTTGTATTTCAAAGTCGAAGTCTCATCCCAATGCTAAGCCAATTCCTCAATTGGATTATCAAGCAATCCAGGGAACAATGGGACAACGCTAAGCTAGTGAGTTCACTACAGAACTGCAGGCATCTCAGACTAATCAGGTAGCATAGAACCCACAATACCTACCTCACCCAACACAAGGAATGTCCTCTTATCTGTTGCTCAATCCCTCAAGGCCCCTTCCCTCCAGTTCTATTCAGGGTGGGAATAAAAAGTTTCAGCCACTATTCTCATCAGTTTACAGCCTTCACTAGGTTTATCAAGCATTAAGTAATAGGGAGGATGGTGCTAATCCAGTGAGCTCATCCACAAAGCTTCAGACATCTCAACACTCAGCAGCATGGCACCCACATTACCTACCTCACCCAACACAAGGAAGGCCCTCTTCTCTCTTTCTCAGTTCCTCAAGGCGCCTTCCCTCCAGTTCTATTTAGGGTGGGCATAGAAAGGTCCATCTGGTAGTTCTTATGATATTACAATCTTCATTAGGTTTATCAAGTAGATCCAACCCAAAACTTTCCCTTCGACTTCTGCTAAACAAACAAGGTTACTTTCCCGGTTGCAGACTAAGCTCTGTCCTTCAACATACCACTCAGTCACCAAACCAATCCTTTTGTCCATCTACACTGAGTGGCTAACACTCTGTCACTCATATCAAGGTTCAACTTCCTAGTTTCCTCAAACATATGAGGGTTTTCACACCGAATTTCTATGGCATGCGACTCTGTAATTTCCGCCTACACAGGGAATCGTGTTTCTTTTTCTCTCAGCTTCAGACTGGGCTTCACGATCACTGGTGAATAATAGTGGATGAATAATATGTTCCCTTACCATGGAATAAAAAACATGCTACGTGGATTCCCTAGGCATGGAATGGCTTAAGGGACATGCCAACATAGGTCGTCCCCTACCATACGGATCCGCAGGTCTGTTCCATACTCCATCGACTTCATGAGTCGATTTTACTAACCACTCTCTTGCAGCTGCATTCATGGCAGTATGGGAGGTCAAATGGGTTCATAAATGGACAACTGGAAACATGGTCTCCCATCCCACAACCCCCTCACCACTCCCTAGTGGATACACATGGCCCCTTCTTATTTGTTTCCTCCATAGCCATTCCCTTGGGTATTTTATTTCCATAATAAATAATTACAGCATTTACAATGCTCCATGGCTTAACATCTCATGGCTAATTGAACTACTAAATAATCACTTGTGCAATAAAACTAGAACATCCACTAGTGGTGGCTTTCGCCTTAAGTTCCACACTAGGGAAAACACATACATAACAGGTATATAATATTTACATCAAGACAATAATCCACATGGGTCAAAATAGGGGTATTACAACTCCATCCCCCTTATAACAACACTGTCCTTGGTGTTCTCAAAACTGAACAAAAACAAGAATGCCTTTCACATGGCATCCTCCAGCTCCCACATGGCCTCCTCAGGGATAATGTGTTTCAAATGCGCCTTTACCTTCCCTATGGCCCTGTTCCTGAGCAGGGTAACCTTCCTGTCGAGGATGCATCTAGGCTCCACTTGGGACTCTCCTTCTTGTTCCACTTGTATCGCATTCCAATCAATTATGTGATTAGGATCATGTAAATATTTATTAAGCAAAGAAACATGAAAAACATTATGAGCTTTCATGTTAGAAGGAAATGCAATCATATATGCAATAGGCCCTATCCTATCAAGGACTTCAAATGGCCCACAATATCTTGATTCCAACTTGTAACAACTTCCCAACTTCATGGAACTCTTCCTCGGTTTCACTCTCAAGTAGACATGATCCCCAACTTGAAATTCATTATGCACTTGTTTCAGATCTGCATAACTCTTCTGTCTATCCTGTGATGCCTTCAAATTCTGCCCGATCTTCACAACTTCCAACTCCATCTCCTCTTCCATCTTTGGTCCAAGCACTACTCTATTCACTGGGTTGTCCCAATCCATAGGAGTCCTAAACCCTTTGCCATACAACACCTCAAAAGAACTCATCTTCAATGATGCTTGATTTCCATTGTTGTATGCAAACTCTGCTAAATATAGACGGTCTTCCCACTTAAATGGCTTGTCCATCACATACATTCTCAACATATCCTCAAGAACCTGATTTACTCTCTTAGTTTGACCATTAGTTTGAGGATGGTACGATGTGCTGAACCTCAACTGAGTTCCTAATTCCTGAAATAGTCCTTTCCAGAAATTAGATGTGAACTTTGTATCACGATCTGATATTATTGCCTGAGGAAATCCATGTAATCTAAATATCTCCCTCATGAAGATATCTACGATGTCATTGACCTTGTGAGTGGACTTGACTGGAATGAAATGAGCTACCTTTTATAGCTTGTCCACCACTACCATGATCGAATCATGCTTATTCACTGTCATAGGAAGACCTATTATAAAATCCATAGAAAACACTTTCCACTTCCATTCTGGAATGGGGAATGGCTACAACAATCCTGCTAGATGTTGATGCTCTGCCTTGACCTATGGGCACATTTGACACCTAGTAATGTACTCAGCTAATTCTTTCTTCATACCATGCCAAAAGTATTGCTTCCTTGATGCTGTTATAGTCTTCTAATATCGTGGGTGACTGGAATATGACTTCTGATGCATCTCATCCATCACAAGCTTCTTCAAATATGCACTATTGGGATGTATAGTCTAATATCCTGGTATATGAGAACATCATCCTCACCTAGTTGATATGTTGCACACTTTTCATCCACGATACCTTGCTGCAATTTCTCCTTGATCTGAAGATAGACTTCATCACTGATTTGGGCTTCAAGGATTCTTTCCTTAAAATCTGATTTACATATGCTTACTGCTGCATTATGAAATCTCTTGTTGAGCGCATCAGCAACCTTATTCTCTTTTCCCTTAACATGTTTGATTTTTAAATCAAACTCACATAGAAAATCCATCCATCTAGTTTTCCTAGCGTTCATATTTGGATGGTCAAACAAATATTTTAAACTCATGTGATCAGTCCTGAGTTCAAATCTTCTTTCCAAGAGATAATGTCTCCATCTCTTAAGAGCATGAACTATGGCTGCTAGCTCTAATTCATGCATGGCATCGTTACTTTCATGATCATTTAACTTCCTGGACTCATCATATTACAAACCCTTCTTGCATTAGTACTCCATCGAGTCCTTCAAGGAAAGCATCTATGCACACCACAAAATATTTATTAGGATCTGCAATCTTCAGAACAACGGCACTAGTGAGAAATTCCTTCAACTGTTGGACGCTCTTCTCACATTTCTCAAAACATACAAATATGATACTCTTCCTCTACAATGAGGTCATCAGGTGAGCTATCTTGGAGAATCCTCCAATGAACCTTCTGTAGTAAAAAACAAGACCCATAAAATATCTTACATCTGCAACGTTCCTCGTAGTAGGCCAAAACATTATGGCCTCTATCTTCTCTAGATCTACTGCAATACCTTCTTCTGAGATTACATGACCTAAATATTGCACTTCCTTTTGATAGAATTCACACTTAATTAACTTGGCATACAATCGGTGTTCTCTAAGGACTTGCAATACCATCCTTAGATGCTCATTGTGCTCTTCTTCATTCCTTGAATAAACCAAGATGTCATCTACTAACACAATCACAAATTTATCCAAGTATTTATTGAAGACACTATTCATGAGGCACATGAATGTGGCAGGTGCATTGGTAAGACAAAAGGGCACCACTGTGAATTCATAATGAATGATACCTAGTCCTGAAAGTTGTCTTATGAATGTCCTCTTCCTTAATCCTCACTTGATGGTACCCCGACCTCAAGTCAATCTTGGAGAACACTCTAGCTTCCTTCATCTGATCAAACAAGTCATCAATCCTTGGCAAAGGGTACTTGTTCTTAATTGTCACTTTATTGAGATGTCTGTAATCAATACACAACCTCAATGTTCCATATATCTTCTTCACAAATAACACAGGTGCACCCCAAGGGGATACACTAGGTCTGATATATTTCTTGTCCATTAATTCTTGCAGCTACATCTTCAACTCTATCACCTCAAGTGTGCTCATTCTATAAGGAGCCTTGGAAATTGGTGTTGCTCCTGAAACAAGGTTAGTGGAAAATTCAATATCTCTCTTGTAATAGCCAAAATTATTCCAACGTAGGTCCTTTATCTTCTATTGAATCTGATGTATGCACAACATACAATTGAAAACCCTTTTTATAGAACTTTCTCAACTGTAAGGATGAAATATTCCTTACTGAAACTCACTTTGGGATCCCTTTTATCAACCTTGGCTTTCCTTCATCATCAAGGCATTCAAGTGATTTATCATAAATTTTATCTTCGCTCTATGCCTTTCCAACCAATCCATGCCAATTAAGGCATCATATGATCCTAATGGTAGGACATTTAATTCTGCATGAGTGAGGATTCCATTCAATTCTATGGGACACTTCCCCACTACTTCACTTACCTTCCTATTGGTTCCCGTGTCTAACTGAACTAGCCAAGCCTTACTATGATTTACTTTACCAAGAGAACAACTTTCAACTACCCCAGGAGATACATAACTATGGGTATACCCTGGGTCAACAAAAACAAAAATAGATTGCTTAGCAATCTTACCTTCAATCTTCACCATTGCTAATTGATGGTCTGCTTGATGGTCATCTAGTGCTGTATAGATTATAGGCACTGCTCTTTCCATATCTCCCACTGTAGGTTCTCCATCAATGTTGTTCAAGCTCCTCAGATATTCACTTTGAGTTGGAAAATATCTAAGCATGTGGTTTCCTCCACATCCCCAACACTGAAGTGGTCCTTTCTGTACTTTGTCTGCTGCTACAGCTGGCTTAAATCCACTCCTAGCTTATTGTCCCCATGGAAAGGTTCTGGGATGATTCCTAAGTGGTGGTTTAATTCCACTTCTTCTGGGTTCAAACCTTCCCTTGGGATTACCTTTCCATTCTAGTTTCATTTTCGATTTACCTTTACACTGCTCATAGCAATGCTCCGCCATTCTAATGGCTTCTTCCAAGCTTGGTGGATTGAAAAAATCAATCCTATATCTGTAACTCTCTGGCAGACTACTAAGGAAACATTGGATCTTGACTCTTTCATCCTTGACGTAGTCCACATACCTCAGCAGCTCCATAAAATTATGGACATGCACATCCGTAGTATTCTTCCCAAGTATGAGATCATTGAATTCTTTCCTTTTTTATCATAATACCTAGATGACAGGTATTTTTTCTGAAAGTACCTTCGGAATTTGTCCCAACTAATACTTCCTTCATTGATTCCTTTCACTTGCATGAGGTGCTCCTGCCAAATAGAAGCTCTTCCACTAAGGTTGTAAATAGAAACCCTATCCTTTTCATTCCCTGAATACTGATGCATTTGGAAGTACTTCTTCATTCCAAGAAGCCATGCATTTTCTTCTTGACCTTCTTTACCTTCACCATCAAAAGTGGGAGGCATTGCTTTCCTGAATTCGCCTTGTGGAATACCTCTGTACCTCTTTCTGCTCCTACTCTTGATGGGAGTATGTCTTGGGTTTCCTTGAGAACCCTGGGAATCAGCTGACCTACTAGAATGAGATCTAGTAGAGGATGTTTTATTTTTTATTCCCAAAGAATTCCTTCTAGGGATTAGAATCGTTCTCCTAGAATGGCCCCTAGACTGACTTTAAACATTTATTTCTTCTCAGCCTTCGTTGCTTGGATTAGACCCACCATTTACTTTCTGTTGCAGGTCTATGAGACTCTGCAAGATAGCTGCATTAAGTTGATGTTTCTCTTCTTGCGCTTTCATCAACCACTCATTGAATCTTACCATGGTCTCGGCCAAGTTTGGGGGTGTTACTTGTCCCCTCCATCCATCAAACTCTACTTTTGTATGTGCTTCCTGCACATTTTCTCCTAGAACATCTTCCTCTTGTTCATAAGGATGCTCGTGAGGGTCCTGTGCATAATCAATAGTCACCATCTTTACTTATCTACACGTCTCCCTTCTGGACAACTCAACTTACCATTGTTGTTGTGGTCACTGTGCATAACAGAGACATCTATTAGACATTACAAGCATACAATAAAACTTACAAATCCGTTCAAATCTGGAATTCATTCATTGGACAATCAACCAATTAATACAAATTTATCCAAAAACCGTGTCATGGACGCATTCCTTACATATAAATACCTTCATGGCTCGGCCCAACATCTCCAGTGTATTAACTGAAGCTATGATACCACTCTGTAGCGTACCAGATCCCATCTCTAGGATCTGATACCAAAATATCTTGTACTCAGAACTCTACGGGTTTTTTAGGGGTGATGGGAGACTCTAATACCACATTTGTTTTTCTTCCAATGCTTCCATTCACACACCTTCTTCAACCACTCTCGAGTCCGCAATCCACAAATCCTCTCGGATCCGAAATTTGCAATTCGCAATCCTCTCATATCCACAATATGCAAATTTCCCCGGATCTGCAATCCACAATCCATCCTCTTAGATCTGCAAATGCTCTTGGATCCGCAATCTACAATCCGCAAATCCTCTAGGATCCACAATCCACAAATTCTCTTGGATCCTCAATCCACAAACCCTCTCAGATCCGCAATCCACAATTTGAAAATCCTCTTAGATTCACAATCCGCGAATCCTCTTGGATCCGCAATCCACAATCCTTCCTTCCGCAATCCGTAATCTGCATTGCGGGAATCAGAAGATGGATCATCGTACTTATCTTTCCAACACCCTTCGACAATCCGCAAATCTGTCCTTCTGCAATCCGCAATCCGCATTGCGGGAGTCCATCCTCAACTTTCTGGAAAACTTCCCCTTCCGCAATCCACAATCCTCATTATGGAAGTCCAACATTGACCTTTCAGAAAAATTCCTCTTCTGCAATCCAAAATCCGCATTACAAAAGTCGGCATTCCATAAGTCCAACTTCGACCTTCTAGAAAAATTCCTCTTCTACAATCCATAATCCGCATTGCGGAAGTTGGCATTATGGAAGTCCAACTTCCCTACACCTAAAAACTTCTTATACTTGTTTCTCCTTCGTCTCTTATCCAAACAAGGCAAGTCTGGTACCATTGGAAAGCTCTTGGAGATCTCTTTCCACTGGTATAACTCTCTCCTCCATCTGAAGACTATAACTTATTATTTCCTCCACTAAAGATTAGCTGGTAACTTCACTTCTTATCTTCAAGAACTATGTCTTCCTTCTTTCATGAATTATCCGTACAACTCTATCACACATAAAGGTTCTGATGGGCATAAAGGGTTATCCCTTTCCCTCCTCATCCCAAGAGAGGTGAAACCACCTTTTTAAATATGAACACCACACGTGACAATCATGTATAATAAACTAACTACTTAAAATTATTTTCTTCTCACAACCTACAAGGTTAGTCATGCATATCATTCATGTAAACAACGATGTCTTCAACAAGAAATCAATTCTATATACAAGCTTGCACATAGATTTCTATTGATTCCATTCATGCTACCACTCAATCACTATTCTAGATCATGAAAAGCATAACATATCAAATAGATATAACACATGCATTATCATCCTTAAACATCACGAAACACTTATCTTTGATACTGGAGCTTCCCTAGGGAGCTGGCTACGTGAGGACAACGTTCCACCCAACCATGGGTCTTTGTCCATCCTGTACTCTTTTAGCTAAGAGACCACCCCGAGATGGGTTGTGTCTCCACTAAGGAGGTTGTTGGCAATCCCTCATAGTCGAAGTCTCATCCCAATGTTAACCCAATTCCTCAATTGGATTTTTCAAGCAATCTAGAGAACAATAGGACAATGCTAAGCTAGTGATTTCACTACAGAACTGCAGGCATCTCAGACTAATCAACTAGCATGGAACCCACAATACCTACCTCACCCAACACAAGGAAGTTCCTCTTCCTTGTTTCTCAGTCCCTCAAGTCCCCTTCCCTCCAGTGCTATTCAGGGTGGGCAGAGAAAGGTCCAACCACTATTCTCACGAGTTTACAACTTTCACTAGGTTTATCAAGCATTCAAGTAATAGGGAGGATGGTGCTAAGCTAGTGAGATCATCCACAAAGCTATAGACATCTCAACACTCAGCAGCATGGCACCGACATTACCTACCTCACCCAACACAAGGAAGGCCCTCTTCTCTGTTGCTCAGTCTCTCAAGGCCCCTTCACTCAAGTGCTATTCAGGGTGGGCATAGAAAGGTCCATCTGCTAGTTCTTATGAGATTACAGTTTTCACTAGGTTTATCAAGCATATCCAACCCCAAAACTTTCCCTTCCACTTCTGCAAAAAAAATGGGGTTACTTTCCTGGTTGTGGACTAAGAATTTTCCTGCAACATACCACTCGGTCATCGACCCAAACCTTTTCTCCAGCTACACTGAGTGGTTAACACTCTGTCACTCATATCACGGTTCGGCTTCCTACTTTCCTTGAACAGATGAGGGTTTTCACACCGGGTTTCTATGGCATGCTACTATGTAATTTTCGCTTACAGAGGAAATCACGTTTCTTTTTCTCTTGGCTTCACGACTGGGATTCAAGATCACTGGTAAATGATAGTGGATGAATAAACTCTTCCCTCACCACTGAATACTAAACAAGATGCGTGGATTCCCTAGGCATGGAGTGGATTACGGGGAATGCAAACACAGGTCGTCCCCTACCATACAGATCCACAGGTCTATTCCATACTCCATCGACTTCATGAGTCAATTTTCTCAACCACTCTCTTACAGTTTCATTCATGGCAGTATGGGAGGTCAGATGGGTTCATAAATGGACAAGTGGAAACATGGGATCCCATCCCACAACCCCCTCACCACTCCCTAGTGGATACACACGGCCCCTTCTCATTTGTTGCCTCCATAGCCAATCCCTTGGGTATTTTACTGCCATAATAAATAATTACATCATTTACAATGCTCCATGCTTAAAAACTCATGGCTAATTGAACTTCTAAATACTCTCATCTGCAATAAAACTAGAACTTCCACTAGTGGGGGCCTTGGCCTTGAGCTCCACACTAGGGGAAACACATACATAATAGGTATATAATATTAACATCAAGCCAATAATACACAGGGGTCAAAATAGGGGTGTTACAAGACTCAAACATGCAGTGAGTTGCAAGGCTCCAGTTGACTTAGGCTTGATTCCATTTCACCTCCACCCCATACCTATATGTTGTCGCAACAAGTGCTTAACAACAAAACTTGATGCCCTGGCCCATGTGACTCCCGCATTGCTAACTTGCTTGGTATGGAGGATTTTTTTAATGTTTTCTATGGAGTATTTTTTCAATGCTTTCTAAGCTATGTATTGTTTTTTCTTAGGTGCCCAATGCCCATCGTTCTTACATCTCTCATGCTTGAATGGCTTCCCTATCTCAGGTTTGAATTAAGTTTTTGGTTGGTTTTATATGTATTTTTTGGTTGTAGGTTTAGTGTAGCCTTGTTTTGCTTGGTGGCTTCCTTTTGTACATAGTTAAATGTAAGTAAGTTTCTCATGGTTCTTGTTTTATTTTAAGACTATGTCTAGTTACAACGTCCCTCACTATGCATAAGATCATGTAGATTCCCCAATATGGTTATTGCATAGTCTAAGTAGTTTTTCTATACAATGAAGTGTGCTCCAACACAGAATAATACAACAGAATAGCTGTTATTTTAATGAAATATAAAATTAATATTACATATATGTCAAATTATTGTGTTCAAATTAGGTTTTAATTGAAAATATATCATTTTTCATGTAAATATTAAGGAGTGCTCAATTGTCTAAGATTGTGAAAATTTTGGATGGGCAATATTTCTTTTTTGCATTTCTTGGGGGGAGTGGTGTAGTTAATTTATACTTGTCATTTTAAGTACAGTTATTTATATTTCCCTTCATCTTTGAAGGCCTCCAAGAACAAATGCCCTTCCAAATTAAATTAAGACCCACCCTTCAAATTTGATCATTATTGGGCACCCTAGGAGCACCGGATCCATTTATGCACTCAGAACAGTCATATAAACAACACAAAAATCTAATTTAAAAAAAAAAAAAAAAATTCCTAGTTTCCCATTAAAAACTGGAGATTGATATTTTAGGGAGGTTGTGATTGGTAAATTATGAAGTTTTTTATATTAGTGGCATTTGAACCAGTTTTCATGAGAATTATGAATTAAGGTTATATTATGGCAATAAATCAAAGCTACAATAAGAATATTGCAAAGTTTAGTATTATTGGGATTAATATGTGGCCAGCGTTTTTGTTTTATTGTTTTTGTGTTACTAAAATTGTGTGTTAGGGGTGACAAGTATAGCAAGCCCTATAAGTGTTGGGCTATAACAGGTCCCATAAGTGCTAAGTTAAAACTATCCATCAAAACAAATTTAAAATCCTATATTTTAGGAATACAATTAAGAAGGGCATAATTTATAGAAACATTTCAAAGGTTGGGAAAATCAAAGTTTCTTGTCAATATCAAATTTCAATTTATGAACATTTGGATGGTGGGTATTTAGGACTCCGAAGTAGGAACTCATTCTTCTCTATTAGGTTTCCCTCCTGGGAAAATAGAGAGATTGGCTAATACAGAGCCAAATACAAGCAGATGCGTCAACATAATAAGCGTGAAAGCTCAATGTATTTCTCATTAACCAAATGTATGTATAAATACAAGGAGAAATGTCCCTTGGGTTTCATATTCCCAAGTGGACTCTTGGACTCCTGGGTGGCTCTTGGTATCCCTGAGGATTAGACTCCAATAAATCCCCCCTTAATCGAAAGGGTGTATATAAGTCCAAGAAAAAGAATAGAGTTGAATAAGTGGAAGTGGACAACTACCACCAACTGAACATTTCCATCTCGAACATCCTTTACTAAGAAGGTTAGCTAGAATCTTGCACATGCTTCTGCTAAATACAATGGCTTTCTGAAGGGATGGTTTTTAGGCTAACCATGAAGCGAAATGGGCTAGAAGAAGGTTGAAATCTTCTACTATGTGTGTGGTTTAATGATGACCACAAAATAGCGAACTTGGCGATAGCAATCGCTCAGAGGTTCTCTGGAACTTGGATCGAAGGCTCAGAGGTTGTGTGGAATGGTTGGTATGGGCTGACACCAAACCAATATGAGAGCTGAAAACAGGAAGTGAACAACTACAACTTGCTGAACATTTCTATCTTGACAACTATTTGCCAAGTTATCTAGAAGCTTGCACATGCTTCTTCTAAATGAAGGTGCTCTCGATACCGGTGGTTTAAGGCTGACCACCAACTCTGGAGCTCAGTCAAACATAGCTCTTCACAGGATCACTTGTTCTGGCTCACTTGTACTCGCTCTCTTGTTACTGACGGTATTCATTCCCTCCTGCCAGGAACAATGTGAGGAGAGGAGAGTCTCATGGTGTCACAACTAGGCACAAAACACATTAGTACTCTATATCATGGTTCTCTTATGTCTAAGGGTCTACATCACTGAATCTGACCTCTGAAACTCGATGTGGATCATGCTTGTTTGATCTCACTTACTTGTAGAGGTCCATGTCTGCTTGTTGTTAGATGGAGGCTTCGAAACTTGGTTCCTGACATCATGTTCCCCCCTGTCAGGTACAAAGTGAGGATAAGAAGATGTCTCAACTACAATATGTGTCAATACTCATGAATGAACTCTCCGATATGACTTATAAATATTCTTAGTTGTTGACGACCATTGCCAAGAAGTGATCCAACCATAATGAATCTTCTCTCTTGCAGGTTTCTTCAGAATGAAGGATTTATCTGATGAGTGTGCATGTTTTCCACATTGCTTACAAGGGTGAAGATCAAAACAATGATCTTTCATATGGCCAACTCGATCATAGTGTTGGCATGTTGAACTATGAACTGAGGTGGATGAAGATGGAATCTCATTGATGAGTCCAACACTTTGAAATTGGATGGGCTTGGAGAAGTCAGGAACATGAACTGTCACTTCCTTGTCATATCCAAGGCCAGTTATGTGCTTGTTATGGATGATCTCTTCCCAAGGTCTGATGATGGGCTTGCAAGGAGCAAGCAGAACCTCTGCATGCATGTCTTCATCTTCATTTTCTTTCACTTCTGATGGGGTGCCACTGATTTTCTTATGTGCTTCTAGAGTGGCATCAATATGTACAGGCTGTAGAATAGAAGCATGAAGGGGATTCTTCTTAACATGAACAAGTTCAGAATGTCTTTCTTCCTGTTGAAGCTACAACTCAAGTTGTAGGGAATCAAGAGTGTCTTGTGAATCTCGTACATAATCTCGAATGTGAGTGAGAGTGCTCTTGTCGATCATGACAGCTTTGTCGATAGAGGAGAGAAGTAGAGTGTTTAGTAACTCTACAAGACTACTTGATCTTGCCATTGATAAAATACTCACCCAAATTATGGAGAAGGGCTTCTTGCAATTCCACCCTTTACAAATAAGAATCAAACTCAGCAACTTGAGAGGTGTCGGGTTCAACCGAGAATGCACCCGTTTACAATGACTCACAAGAAATAATTACAAGTGCCAATGAACTTACAAAACCCATAGTTTGCAAGTTATAAATTTGATGATAATCAACAAGTTGAAATAAAAGACAGAAAATTGAGTCTTTTACCTTCGTGAATATAGGCCTTTGGAATTGAATGTTGTGGTGTCAAGGAAGCAAAATCAATGCAATCTTCCAACAATAACAACAATAGAGGGGACATCCATAGAATGAGGAATCCAGTCTTTTACCAATCTTCAATGACTCGTACATGAGGAGGAATGGCCTACACTCACCCTATCTCAATCTACGCAGTCACCCGTCTTCAAAACATGTTGCAATGATCCAAAGTGCAATGAACCAAAGTAAACAAGGAATACAGAGACTTTCCAATCACAATTTGGAGAGATGCGTCCTTAACAATTAATGCGGAGATGTACATGCAGTGAACCCAAACATTGAACTTCTATTCTTAATAATTCATTAAGAATATTGTACCAATGTTAGCTCCACTTTTGAAAAGATTATTTGCAGCTAGTCCAACAAAATGTTCAATGCTCTCAGATCATTCAATGCTTCATGCACAAGAAACCCTTCTCAGCTCTAGGAACCTTGCTCCACTCAGATCGCAGCCAGGTAGAGAGGGAAGGAATCACACCTACCATCCAATGCACAATTGGGGTTTAAACCTTCCCTTTTTAAGAATCCACCGTCTTCAACGCTTCTGAGAGATTTAAATTGTAGTTCTTGCTCGTGGTCATGGTGGTCTCCACAACACCCAACGCAGGTCGAAATTTTGAAACCTCCACGTAGCTCTTTACCGGACTCAAACATCTCCAGACAGACTTGGAAGGAAATGCAAGTGCCTATTATTGCAATTTCTCACAATTTCTTCAATTCTATAATAATAAATAATCTGCATATAGAGCGGTCTGGACAAGGAGATATGTCCTTCTACACAATATTTATGTATGAGTGAACACAATAATCTCCAAATGCAAGAGCACAGTGCACCACACCAGTACAACTATCATCCCCTACACAATTGACCATTATGAAAGAAACATTTGACAACTCCATTTATTTAACAATTTCAACAACCTTCACGAGAAGTGGCCTTGAACGCTCAATAAAAATGGCATTGGAAGCTATTGGTATTATGCAAGAGCAATGTGGAAGTCGAAGTTCCTTTATGAGAAGAGCACACCTACAAAGTAAGATCGTGGCCTTCGTTGAATGAGGTTGTAGCTCATATAATTGAGTAGTGGTCACAGCTTCACACTTCAATGCATCTCTAGAAAAGACTCCTCACAATGCAGTCTCCTTATGCACAAATACCGTCGATATCAATGGAGAGATAGTTCAACGCAGTTCTAGTCTTCAAATAAATTGAGACACAAATCTAATTGCCCTAGGTCATTTTCTGCTCTCACGCTAAAGAAGGAGAGAGATGCATGGAGGGTGCTAGTCGCACAAGAGAAGGCAGTCTTCATGTTCCAATCTTCACTAGTCTCGAGTTGTTTTTATCGTGGAGAGAAACAAAAAATAGACAGTCAAGTATCACATGAGAGAAACATAGCAACTATCTTCCCCACAAGCTCCGCTACCAGAAACTTTCTTCCTCCTTTGCAAAGAACAAAATCTCGTTCACGTCGGGTTCATGATACTCAGCTTCAATATAAAATGCTCTTCACAAATAGTCTCCAATAATGATTCCAAGGAGAGGTCGCAGCTTCATGAAGAGATATCAAGTTGCAGCATCAATGCTTCACCGTGAATTCACTATTCAAGGATAAATACCTCACACACCATCTATTTAGAGGATCCAGCCTTCAACAAAAGACCACGGCAATAATTGAGACACTGACTTTGGAGATCGACAAGTAAATATGAATCAATGCAACAATGGAGAGGGAGATATTCTCGCAACTCCAGGAAGCTCTCAGAGAGGCGTTAAATTATTATGAGTGGGATTGTGCAAGCCATGGTGCAGAGAATTGAGTGTACATAAAATTGAGCACAAATCTACGGGATTGAGAGTAGCTCTAACAAAACCGTTTTGTTGCAGAAATGAAATGAGATGAAACTGGTTGAAGAGCAGAACGAACCACTGTAAAGAAAAAGAATCTCGTAGAGAGTAGACTGAGCAGAAAGGGAAGACTGCAGGGCTGAAACACAAGAGAATATAGCAAATTCTCACGGGCCATACAGATTACAATCTAGCTCTGATATTTTCCTCACAAGCATGGGAGACAAATGGGCACAACAATACCCAGATTGTGCAGAAAGACAAACAGTGCAGAAATACCAAGCACAATTTCCAGCTCTTCTTCTAATGCAGATGAAGCTCTAAGAGGCCTAAGAACAAGGCAGGCTCTGATACCATTGTTAGGTTTCCCTCCTCGGAAAATAGAGAGATTGGCTAATACCGATCCAAATACAAGAAGATGCATAAACAAAATAAGCGTGAAAGATCAATGTATTTCTCATTAACCAAATGTATGTATAAATACAAGGAGAAATGTCCCTTGGGTTTCATATTCCCAAGTGGACTCTTGGACTCCTGGGTGACTCTTGGTCTCCCTGAGGATTAGACTCCAACATTCTCAATTCAATTATTTCTTTGGAATGGCCTATCTCATATCAAAATAAATTATGAACTTTGAAGTCCTCCAACTCTTTTACATATGAATACTCTCCGTACACATACAAGATACATATGAATACTCTCCATACACATACAACATACGGAAAATAGTTTCTCCCAAAAGCTCAAGATGTATATTGGAAAAAAGTAGAAGATGGGTTTTCCATAGCCCATTTTGTTAAAGTTATAGCATCACAAGTTATTCTCCAAGTAAAACTTGTGCACCAAGATTGAGCCTTGTGTGTCGAGGTAGTGCCTTATAGGAGCTTGAGTTGAACTCATTAAACTTGGAGTAAATTCTTGAGTTGGACTAAAGAATGACTAAGCCTTATGTGTAAAGGTTAAAGCCTCATGTGTTGAGGTAAGTTCTTTGTATGTCAAAGTGTTGGTGATTTATAGTCTTTTTTTTCAAGACTAAGGTCTTGTGTGTCAATACATATCCTCATGTGTTGAGGTGGTTCCTCATGTGTTGAGGTAATGCTTTGTTATTCAAAGCATGAACGATGTGTGGTGTACTACTAGCCTGGCATGGTCTTATAGATGGTTAAGATAATTAATTTAAGTATCCTCTAGACACTGGCCACCTCTAGCGTGAATTACTTTAGCATATGACCACTTGGAAAGAGAGTAGAATGAGATGATCATATCATTGGAAAAATATCCTTAATATATTTGATATGATTATTCATTAAGTTGGCAAATGTGGACCACGTGGACTAGACAAGAGATAAAGATAAGATGAATTAACATAAGATAGAACTTGAATTTGTTGACTTCACTGATCTGCATGCTAAAAGACTTATCCTATCTAAGTGTTAATAAGAAAGACTTCAGTAAAAATAGTTAACTATTAAGTGTTGACAAAGAAGATTTAGTTAAATAAGTATTATGCATGATGAAAATCACTTGAGTTAAACTAAAAGACAACACTTGAGTTACGACACTTGCATGTCGACACTTGATTTAAAATAAAATACAACACTTGCGTTATGACACTTGCATGATGACACTTGAGCTAAACTTAAAGATGACACTTGAGTTACGACAATTGAGTTGCGGCACTTGAGTTATGACACTTGCATGGAAAAACTTGAGTTAAAATAAAAGACAACACTTGAGTTACGACACTTGCACAATGACACTTGAGGTAAACTAAAAGATGACACTTGAGTTACGACAATTGAGTTGCGACACTTGAGTTGTGACACTTGAGTTACAACACTTGCATGAAGACACTTGACCTATCCACCTAACTAAGTGATATAGCATCCATCCAGTTGAATGGTGAGTTCATCCTAAATTCAAAAGACAATGATAAAATCCAAAGCATGAGAAGTATGGCACAACTTGTTATGACTGATTGATGAAACCAATGTCAAAGCGAATTCTCTCTTGAAGGAAATTCACAAATTTCGTGCAAGTGATCATATTAGCGAATTGGTTGATGATATCATATTTATGGGAAGGTGTGATTCTAATCTTGATAATCAATTAACAAATCTCAAGTCCAAATTTAGTTAATATTATTATCAAGTTCAATAAGGTCACTTATGACATATTTGTATATCACAATAGCAAAATTGAGGAGGTGTCTTCCTACAAGTATTTCAATATTGATATTAATAAGCATGTCAATATCAGCTAGGGCTATATTATCATTGAGAAGTGGATTAATGGAGGGTGCAAAGATTATTTTGGTCTTGACAAAAATTGTAATTCAACATTAACCTTGACAATGTGATGTAGGAAAATAAAAATTCTTTGTTTGATGTAACTCTCGTCACTCCTTTTGTATTGTACGATTGCAATGTTTGGGGTTGAAAAATTTGTAGAGATTACTGACAAAATATTGATCAAATACATACGTGTTTCATAGCATGTAACCTCAAAATTAAAAACAATACACGCTAGTACCATGTTCTCCTTCTAGACTCTCCCCTCATTTAGAGCATTGCTATGAATACATACTTGATGTACAAGTACATTATAAATAACATGGTAGACCAAATACATCCTAAAAATTCTTTATAATATAGTCAAGACCATCTTCGGCTTAAGAGATCCTAGTATAGAGACATCGTCGTGTGGTTAAATTATTGGGGGATCTTCAAAAATGCCACTTTGCAAAATATCAACAAACATTATCGCTTATAATTTTAAGGAGAAAATGTGGGATGAGAAAGAATTAGAGGATAAATATAAAGGAAATTAAGACATTATTACTACAAGAACGTTATTAACCCTAATCCAGAATATCAACAATATCTCTGTGTTTTAACTAGTTCGAAGAAGAAAATCAATTTATGAAAGATAAGAACGAACTCTCATGACTGAGGATTTTCCTTCTCTATGAGACTACAAACAAGTTTGTTGATGATGAAAGTCACTTTCTCTTATAATTTCATGTCTACATCTAGAGTGGTTTACACTTACATAATTGTTGCTACAATACAAACCTCCCTAAACCTTCTAACTTGTCAAAACTATTATATTCCTTCTAACTTGTCAAAACTCACTACTACAAAACAAGACATTGGTGAGGGTCACAAAATGTCACCATAAGCTCATTGGTTACATTCAAAAGGGTGTTTGTCACCAAAAACTGAACCTCACCAAAGGTTGCATCCCCAAAAGTATAGGTAATATGGTGAGGTTCAAGTTCCGTAACCAATAATAATTATTGTGACGGGTCATGTCCCTCACCATTTCCTACGAATAATAGTGACGAATCTATAATGGCCCTCACTATTGATCGATATATCGATGACATTCAAAAAGGCATCCATAACAAAAAACTGAACGTCACCAAAAGTAAAAGTGATATGGTGACGTTCAAGTTCCGTTAGGAATAATAATTATTGTGATGGATGGTGTCCCTCACCATTTTCTATGAATAATAGTGATTTATGGTGATGAGAATTTAATATCCCTCACTATTTATGCATATATTGGTGACATTCAAAAGGGTCGTTGTTACAAAAAACCGAGCGTCACCAAAGGAAGCGTCCCCAAAAGTAAAGGTGAAATGGGAATTTCAAGTTGTGTTAGCAATAATAATTATAATTACGGATGGTGTCCATCACCATTTGTTATGAACAATAGTTTTTTTTGGTGATGAGTCTTTAATGACCCTCACTCTAGTAACTTTCAATGATAGGCCTTTGATGACCGTCATTATTGATGGCATATATGGAGATGGTCAAAGACCGTCACCATATACTATGAACAATAGTGATGTATGGTGATGGGATTTCAATGACCCTCACTATTGACATCATTTCTATTATCATGTCAATGGTGATGGGCCCTACAAGATCATAACCAATTGTCAATTTGAAAATCTTTTAATGACATGCAATTAAAAGTTGTCACCATTTATATTCACTTTGAAAACAATTGTAACAGTCATTAAATTGCAAACAGTTAGTATTTCATTAATGATGATGGTCATGGAATTAAGCATCATAGTTAATTTACACATTGGTCACTGTCACATAATTAAACATTACCATTAATTTCCACAATGATGACAATATTAGGCATGTGTTGTTACCCATGGAGATGGCTAGCAACACATTTCTATGTATAATAGTAAAGAAAAATCAAGAAGAAATGAATAAAAGTACAAAAGAAAGAAAAGATCAACATAAACCATCTTTTACCAGAAGCCTCATAACACGCACTTAACATGCTAGATAATGTAACAAAATGTTCCTTGCAAGCTTCATGTAAACTTGGGTTATCATGAAAGCAATTTTGCATAAAAAATAATTTGCGTGTACATGTTCCAAATTTCATACCAACGTCACCATCTATAGAGATTAACAATGATAATTCTTGTTTGAGTTTCCAATCTTATGGAAAGGGTTAGTATGGAGTGGTTTAAAAACTGTAGGAAAGTTCCTTTTCCAGTAGCCTTAAACACTATTTTATCAGCATCATGGGACATGGTGGTAACTGTAACTCTTTCCTGATGACATGTTGGAACCCAATATCATTGTCCTCTACAATAGCATGCATCTTTCATAACCATTCCTACAAAAGCAATGTAGATTCAAGACAATGTTCATAGTTCATATAGTCAATAGAAAAGGACAAAATTGTAGTTACTTAAAGGTTTTCCTAAGTCATCTACAATTTTCTTACCTTTAACCATCTAGTATAACATGTGCTCTTGCTAAATAAAAATAGGGAAGGATGATGTGTCTCACAATTCTACTAGATTTCATCTTATCATCTCCAACAAGATCCACAGTTTCTTTGTCAAGTTTCAAGAACCTTGATGCAATCTATTCATAAGTATACCAAGATAACAAACATCATTATAATTAAAACCTACAAAACTAGATCAAGAATCATGGTTCTACATTGTCATAACAATATTCAAAAAAATTAAGAGCAACTAAAGGATAAAAAAAAAAAAATATGTACAATCTATTGCAACAAACAACACAAACCAACACTCAATATTCTCAGAAACATTACCTTCTTTACCCAATCCAACATTGTTGTGCTAAAAAGGAGTGTTTGAACATTGCTTGCATCCTCAACTTTTCCTGAAACAAGCAGATTTCCAAACTTAGAGAACATGGATATTAAATATACATATCAAATATTATAATTCTAATAAATAGTGCAGTTGATATTATTGCAGCAGTTTGTACAGCAGGGTATTACTTTTGCAGGTAGTACAATCGGGCCTAGACTTGTTTTGTCAAGCTCACTGAAGAGCATTATCATGGTGGATTTGTAATCTGATTGGTCATTATTCATTTGTTGATAAGGAATACTGTTTGTTGGGGAACACAGCTTCCCAAAACTATATGTTAACTGTACCTCTGTTCTGGCATGTCATTGGTGGTTGTCTAGTGCTTCTAATTGTAGATGATGCTACTCTATGTGATCAAGCGCGTGACCCATGGCCAAGGCAATAACCGAAAAATCAAGGAAATGGACGACAACAATGAAACTACACTAGTCCAGCGCCATCTAGACCCGGGTCCAACAATCACCACAAGGTTGCATGTCTCATGTTTTAACCTTTGATACATCATCCATTTGTGTGAACTCGTGATTGAACAAGTGTCTATTTTGAATTTATTGAACTCAAGTGTCTATTCCGAGTTGTCTAATTCAATTGCATGCATTCTCCTTGTGTCTAGACTCTAACTAAATTATTCTATTCGAGTTTCTAGTTTAGTTGCAAGATGAGTTGTGAAGTTCGAAGTTTGCATGTCAAGTTCCAACTGATGTTACAAGTGAGGTCTCTATTCAAGTCAAGTTATGTCAGTCAACTCAAAAGGAAAGTATTGCATGTATAGCAATGAGTTGAAACCCAAGTTTCTTCTTTGGATATGTGCCTAGTATAATTAGAGCATCTGCTGATTTTTTTTTACTGTTGGAAAGGTAGCACAAGAGAGAAATAGTGCAGTTGATATTATCGCAGTAGTTTTGACAACGGGGTATTACTTTTGCAGGTAGTACAGTCAAGAAATATAAGGATATCTGCAACTTGTTGATCCCAGCTTCATTATGTTCTTATCTCATAAGAAAACAACCCAACAAGACCTCTCTTGACTCCATTTGACCTATTATGGATAAGCACTAATTTTGGTCCACCCATCCATTAATTTTTTATAACTCTACCATACATTTTCCTAGGGAAAAATCCCTTGTGTCTTAAGTCTTTTTTAAGTCTTTATTTTCTAGTGGAAAATTGAGTTTAATTGTGAATGAAAAATTGTCATGGGTTTGATGCTGGATGTGTGATGCCAACCTTTCATATTGCTTGAGGGCATGTCAACTTCTACAGTACACATGTTGCTGCAAATTATTTTGCGAATCCAATCTCACCATTAGCAGACACTGCAACAGTGGTTCGTAAAATTAACTTTTAATGTGGTTCATTGTCCAATCTGGCCATTTCAAAGGCCATGTTGATTCCCTGAATGGGCAGCTCAATCCAAAAAAAAGGATTTGTCATAGTGACGGGGTTGTTGAAGGGGAGTATAAATGTTAGTAACCAATTTTTTTATGTTGATGTAAATTGTGGTCTTTCTTTCTTCTATTGTCTCAAACCATACGCCTCAAAACCCTCAACTCAAAAATATTTTCTACCTCAATTTGAATTCAAAATGTTAGCTTTAAATCTGTACAAAGCATATACATTAACCAAACAAAAAACAAGGAAAAACAACCATTTGGAGCAAATGACAATTGTCAAAGATGCACATGGAACAACGAAATGCCATACAAAATATGGATATGTTGCAAGATACATACATGAGGAGCAAGAATGCTACTGTCAAGAATTAACAATGACACTTGCAAATGATGCGCAAGGGCCTTCACTAGTCGCTCTCGATATAGCTTTGTTCCTACAAGGAAGAGTTGAAAATTTCTGTCTATTTTCCCACTTTCCTAACACCATCATTCATACAGGGGAAAAAAATATTATTAAAACAATGACGATATGAGAAGCAGACCTGGTATGCTTTGTAATAGGACCCTGCCTCTTGAAGAACTCAAACGTGAACCATAATGAGCAGCAAATTTGTGACATCTTAGGTGGGCCATTGCACATTCTATTAAAGTATTGTTACTATGTTGCCTGCAAAAAGACAAAACTATTAATATCATATTTACAAACAATATAAAACACACTTGAAATGGGGGTTCTTTTCCATGATAGAAATAAGGATTTTTTGATAGCTTTAGTGGGTATATTCTATATTTTGATCACTTTGTCGTATATTAAGTCCTTCATCTACATCATTACCATCATATAAGAGTTCATCACTGTTGTAACTTAACAAAGAGCTTGAGGATGCCCTGATTCTCCTAGATTGATTGTCTCATGTTTGGTTTTGCTCATTTTTCTTCGATTTTCTCTGCAAGACTTTGACTTCCCCCCTCTTCAACGTTTATTCTCTTCTCCCTTCTCTCTTTTTCTTCATATCGGATCATCAAATTTTTATGGATCCACCAAATTCGAGTGTAGAGGAAAAAGCAAGCTAACACCTAATCTCAGAAAGTATCAACATTAAAGAAATGAAAATAATTTTGCAATTGACATGGTTACTTGTAATAATCATGCCAATTCCTTCTCATATTTATCTAGCATTGTGATTTATTCCAATGGAGCCTTGGTGGAAGGATCCTTGGATTATGTTTTCTCCAAGAACCTAAATTTATGTACACCTCCACCAGAAATGTGTAGAAGGTCTTATACTGCCACTTATACTGCTTTTAAGAAGAACCTAACCCACTTATACTGCTTTTAAGAATGATTGAAGGTATTGCTCTTCGAGATTCAAATGGAATTTACACACTAGATTTGTTTCTTTTTCTAGGTTGTGAGGGGTGTTGTTGAATGTATTAAGATCATCACTTGTTAGGCAAGCTTAAGGGTGTCTATGTTTCCTTTTCCAGGTTGTGAGGGGTGTTGTTGAAAGTCTTAAGATCATCACTCATCAAGAAAACTTAAGGATGGCCGAGTATGCATTTTGTTTTACCAAGACAAATGGTAGACAAAGGAAGTCATATATCCTTAAAGCCAACATAATGAATAAAATTGATGGAATTTTATTGCATGTTTGTTGAAAACTATATTTAGTAATGTGTCCTATTAGTGAGGAATGGCTTTTTGGAATATTATCACTATCATTTTTTATATTTTCAGGCATGCATGCATTCCACATGTATTCTGCATGCATACAGCCATCATGCATGCATCAAGTCATCATTTTCGTGGTCTCCCTAGCACGTAGAGCCTATTTTCAACTACCTAGAGCCTGTCTTTAGCCCCCAACAGCCCTCCTACCTACCTGATGCGCCTTATTTTCCTCACCTGGCTGACATATGTGCCTTATCTCACCTACAAGGAGTTTAACAGTCACTTAGAGCATTTATTAACCAGTTGGTGCATTTATTGCTCAGTTTAACTGCCTATAGCTCCCAGTTGTCTATTTTGGAGTGCCACTTGACCTTCTGATAGCCTCATGTGCCCACCTTGGAGTATCCATCCCCTAATTTGTGTTCACATGGTTCAGTTAGACTCATTTGGCTGAATTTTGACTATTTGTGACTACTGCCACTGATTGGATGATGTCTCCAATGTTATCCAAGCTACACATTGAGGATAATTCGAATGAAATTTGGCCTATTCAAATTCTCTTGAAAATTATTGTATTGTATTCATTTATTCATAGTGCCAGCTTACAGCTGTTGTATGATTATACTGCTATTCTCCATTTTCCGTGTTCGTGAGTTATTATTGATTCTTGTTTATTCTCTGCAATTCGTTAGTGAGATTAGTGAGATCTATTATAGCTGTGATATCTCTCTGCATATTATCACATGGTATCAAAGCTGGAAACAGCTATTCGAATTGCAACAGTTGAAACAATTCTTTGAGCAGTTGTCTTTCATTGAGCACCAGAAGCGTCTGAGTTTCCACAACAAATATTGGTGCTATTTCCTTGAATTCACTGGAGCAATTCAGTGAGGTCTAACCAGTTGTGAATGACTTAGTCACATGTGCTCAGTGTCCTAAGGCAGTGTTCAATTCGAATTGCAGCATATCTCCATTTCATAATTCTCATTTGTTTTGCAAGACTATCCTCTCTTCAACTTTGAATTCTGCAGTATCATGGATCTCAAGTTGAATTCATTCAACTACTTTGGATGGAGGGAAAATATGGACATATTATTGAATCCGAAGAGCCTCTCTAGAGTGGTGAACGACTCTACAGTAGATCCCACTAGTGCAGTAGAGAAATCCAAGTACTTAGACAAGCTTGATGAAGAAGTAGGGCCGTTGCTACTTAGCATTTTTGAAGACTTACACTTTCATGTTATTGATCTGAAGGCTCCAAAGGAGGTTTGGGACAAGCTCGAATCTCTTATTGGCCAGAAGGATGACTTGAAGGGCCATAAGTTATAAAATGATCTCATCTCCTTGAGCCCAAGCAATTTCGAAACTATCAATAAGTTCAAGAACATGATTTCACAATTGAAGAGGTATGGGATTGAAAAGGAAGAAAAACAACCCATCCTTGACATTCTGTCAAAGCCAGGCCCTGATTATTCAGTGTTTGTTTCGACCTTCCAGTCAGCAAATTTGTCCATTCCAAAATGGAAGTTCACTTGGGTTGAAGACTTCATCCAATCCCTCACACTTGACGAGGAGAAGCTAGTACACATGGGAGTGATAAAAACCAAGTTGGATTCATCTCTTGCAGCCACTGAGATGAGAAGAGTGAATGGTAAAGGGAAACAAATTTTTCTGAAAGGAGGTCGAATGACCAAAATCAGAAGAAGGCTCCAAAATAGTCAGATGGAGTTTCGAATGCTAAGAAGGACAAGACAACTCAGAAGGGGAAATCCAAATGCACATACTGCAATAGAGGATATCATCCTAAGAGTTCATGCATAAAGAAGATCATAGATCTCATGGCTTCACTTCTTGAGAAAAATAACCTTCCAGTACCTACATGTGCTAGAAAGAAAGAGAGTGAACCATCTGGATTTGAGGAAAAAGAGAGATACCATTCCCTCATGGCAAGTGCATCAACACCATCCTCCTTCATCATATATTTTGGAGCACCAAGACACGTGTCTTCCTCCAAGGATCTCTTCACTGGTTTCGAATCTACTGTTGGACCATCCATCATGTTGGGGAATCATTCGAGGTCTCTTCTGAAGGGATAGGAAGAGTCAAACTTGATCATGGGTACTTCTCAGATGTGCTCTATGTCCCCACTCTCACTGCAAATCTACTTTTAGTATATCATATGAATCATACTGGAGATCCCAAGAGGGTGAACTTCTCTCCTAATGATGTCGAAATACATGACATGGTTTCAGGAAAAATCATTGCAAAAGGTGTTGCAAACCACAGTTCAAAACTATATAAGTTCTCCCACTTTCTTCCTCTCTCCAAGTAGTCTTCTCTTCACACTCATGCAAATGAAGAGAGTAAACTATGGCATGAGATATTTGGACATCTCAACTACAAGGATTTGCAAGTCATGCAAACTCAAAAAGTGGCTGAATGCCTTCCCAATCTCAGATTTTCCCCAAGGCACCTGCAAAGGTTGCTTAAATGGAAAGGATCCATCAAACAGGATTGAGAAAAAGATGATTCATGAAGAAGTACGAATGCTAGATACAAATCCACAAGAACCTGAAGATTTAGCACCTATTGTCTCAACTCCTATTTCTAGATGGGCCACCACAACTCCTGCTTCCACCATTGATCTCCAAGATACAAGAGTTTCATTCTCTCCTACAGATCCATTTATAGCTGAGAGATGTTTTCTTATGATTGGATATGATCCAAGCACATTCTTTGAGACCTCCCAGGATCCAAGATGGGTAGCAGCTATGGAAGAAGAGTACTAATCTCTTCAAATAAATGAGACTTGAGAGCTTGTCTCTCTCCCACCTGATAGGAAGCTTGTTCAATGCAAGTGGATATATAGAACAAAGATGGACTCTGATGGATTCAAAAGCAAGTATAAGGCTAGAATGGTTGCAAGGGCTTTCTCCCAAGTTCATGGGATTGACTATTCTGAGACATTCACACCTTTTGCTAAGATGGATACCATATGTCTTGTTCTTTCTGTTGCCTCATCCAAGCACTGGGAAGTGCATCACATGGATGTCAAGAGTGTTTTCATTCATGGATATCTAGAGGATGAGATATACATGAAGCAACTTGAGGGGTATATTGATGATACTTCACTTGTGTGCAAATTGAGGAAGTCCTTGTATGGGCTTAAGCAAGCTCCTCGAGCTTGGTATGCCAAGATGGATTCTTTCTTACTTTCACAAGATTTTCAGAGATGCAAATCAAATTCAAATGTCTACATGAGACATGAAGGTAACTCCCTTCTTCTTATTGTTCTTTATGCTGATGATTTGTTGATTACAGGGAGCAATTTTTTATGCATTAGATCTATCAAAACTGCTTTGCACAACTCCTTATCTATGTCATATTTGGGATTGCTTAAGCAATTTCTTGGTCTTGAAGTCACTCAGAGTGATTCAAGAATCAGATTTGCACAGTCCAAATATGCTACAGATCTACTTGACAGGTTTCATATGAGCGAATGTAAACCAGCAACATTCCTCTTTCTTTCAGGGATCAACCTTGAGGATGGTTCTTCTACACATTTGGTTGATAGTACTTTGTATCGGCGGTTGATTGGGAGTCTTTTGTTTCTTACACATACTCAACCTGATCTATCCTATGTTTTCAGTGGTGTCTCTAGATACATGCAGGCGCCTCATGAGATTCACTAGAAGGAAACAAAGAGGATCTTTCATTATGTGCAAGGGACAAATACACATGGTATTTTCTATGCAGCTGGGTCTCCGCTGAAACTAGTTAGGTATACTGATTCTGATTGGGATGGAGATAGCTCATATTGGAATTCTACATCTGGTTTTGTTTTCATGATTGGATCTGGACATATCTGTTGGTCGAGAAAAAAGCAGATTGCTTTATCTCTTTCTTCAGCTGAGGCCGAGTATAGAGCTATTGTGAATGCAACCACATAGTGCATCTGGTTGCGGGGCATCTTTTCAGAGTTTGGGATTTGATTCAGTACTTCACCAGTCAACTATTGTGACAATCAAAGTGCCATCAGGATCTCCATAGATTCGGTTCTGAGATAGAGAACCAAACATATTGAGATACACATGCATTACCTTCTACGATTAGTCCATGAAAGTACCATCACACTTCTCTACTATCCTGCGGAAGAGCAGATTGCAGACATCTTCACTAAGAGCTTCACGGTGAAGAGGTTCACTTACCTTAGATCTCTTCTTGGGGTGAGTGATGCCATGCTACATTAGCATCCTTTAGTCTATTTTGAGGGAGGGATTTCTTCCCATTGGGTTTTCCCTCTTTCTTCATTTATTATTTAGATTGTTGTATGGGTTGACCTTTGGTCTCAGTCACCAAGGCCCTACTTTCCAGTTTTCAGTTACTACCTCATAGTATAGCTTGCAAGGGGTGTTGGAATATTATTACCATCATTTTTTATATTTGCATGCATGCATGCATTCTGCATGCATCCATTCATCATGCATGCATCCAATAAACATGCGTGCATTTGCATGCATCCAGTCATCATTTTGGTGGTCTTCCCAGCACCTAGAGCCTATTTTCAGCTCCCTAGAGCCTGTCTTCAGCCCCCAATAGCCCTCCTACCTACCTGATGCACCTTGTTTTCCTCACCTGGATCACATATGCGCCTTATCTCACCTAACATGAGTTTAACAATCAGTTAGAGCATTTCTTAACCAGTTGGTGCATTAATTGCTCAGTTTAATTTCCTATAGCTCCCAATTGTTTATTTTGGAGTGCCACTTGACCTTCTGACAGCCTCATGTTCCCACCTTGGAGTCTCCATCCCCTGATCTATGCTCACATGGCTTAGCTAGACTCAGTTAGAATCATTTGACTGACTTTTTACTATTTGTGACTACTTCCACTGATTGGATGATGTCTCCAATGTTATCCAACCTACACACTTAGGATAATTCGAATGACCTTTGGCCTATTCGAATTCTCTTGACAATTATTGTATTGTATTCAATTACTCAGAGTGCTAGCTTATAGTTGATGTATGATTATACTGCTATTCTCCATTTTTTGTGTTCATGAGTGATTATTGAATCTTCTTTCTTCTCTACAATTCATTAGTGAGATTAGTGAGATCTATTGTATCTATGAGATCTCCCTGCAGATTATCACATGGGCTACTTTTCTGTATTATGTTTTTGATAAATTTGAATTGTTGTTTATACAAATTTTGTGCGGATGTGAATGTTGAGTTGGATCAGATATAATGGTTGACATCCTTGCAGAGCAACATTAAATGTTGTGCTGTGGGGTGCTTATTCAATGCCCCCTTTTCCTATCTGAAACACCAAATTGAACCATTATGGCCCGGAAAATGGTTAGACCAGATGGTTTTTCTAGTTCCAATAACACTTGTTTACAATGAACCTTCCACCTTCTTTCTTCCTCCAAGTGAACCATATAGGTAATGCAAATACTTAACCTGTGATTGTGAAAGCATGTTTCTACCAGAAAAAAACAAAATAAAAGAGACCCATGAAGTGGCGAACAAAAAAATATCCTAATGTACAAATTTATCTTAGAGGTTACTATACTTGGCTTGTATAGTAAGCTACTATCAAAAAAATCCCTTAGGATAGGGATAATGTCAATGGAACTTCCATGGTTACTCTCTACCTCCCATGAATCAAATAATCATTTTAAAAGGATTACATGGGATTATGGAGGAATTGGAAGAGATGGTGGATGTATAATAAATAATAACATAAAATGAGCATTCATAGTGATGGGAGCAATGAATAGCTCCAATAAGCAATTGCATATCATCTTTCAGACACTTCAAAATGAACATGTGTTCCCATATGTTAGAATGATGGAGCTTTCACTTCTTGAAATGGGGAGAAGAGAAGAAAGGGAAGTCACTCATTTACCCTTCAATATGAAATTTATGGTCTAAGATACCCAACCTTTCCTATGACTACTCCTTAGTCAAGCTTTTCCCTACCGGAACTTGTAAATCTTCTCTAGCACCTGAAAATATCTTACTAGTTCCCTCACCTAATTATGAGATGATTTTCTTATTTTTATCAACAAATTGCTTAACTGGCATGTCAGGAACTGAGTTAATATTTTCTTCAATATTTTTTAGAGTCTGGGATATCATCCCTTCAATTTTCTTGGGTTGCACGTCTTCTTCACTAGATGATTCTTCTATCTCAATTGCACCCTCATCTTTGAATTTAAGGTTGAGAACACTCTTTAAACTCAAGTGAAACTTGTCTGAAGATCTAGTTTTCTGTCGCCATTTAACAACTTCATCTTGGTGCTGATATTGGGCTTCTTTGACCCCTGGAGATTTAAACTGTGATGTATCTGCTTCAATTTGAATTTCTTCTATAAGACCGGGGGTTTTAGGGGTTACTACCACTTGCTCTATGTTTGAACCATTTCTGGCATCTGAATTTTCAATCCCCTACTACGTATCCATAATTTTCCTCTTATAAACCCTTGCTTTCTTTAGTTTTTTTTAATCTTCTATTTTTTCTTGTGGTTTTTCAACTTCAAAGCCAGACCAAAAAAATAAATTCCCCCAAGTCCGGGCTTCTGTTTCTAATTCCTTTAAAATCAAAAGCTTGATCAGACCATGATGAAAAATATCTGAGAAGTATGATCTGGATCATTTTTTACCCTTACTGCCATTTCTGACAAACTTTTGAGTAGATAGAAAGGTAAATTGATCTTTGAAATACCTGCTACATTAAGAAGAAAGCGTAGATGGTAGTTGTATATTGTTGCAAAATGGCCTTCGCAGGTGATATAGCACTGAATAATACTCAAAACTTGTTTCCATTCTGCCAATGCAGGTGATAATGCATTAGTAGGAATTCCTTTCTTCCAATCTAAAGATTCATGCCCTAGCAAAATAAATAAATCCATATTAACTTAAAAAGGAAACTTTTTGAACCACCTATCACTAGAAATGGATAGCCCTGTAGCTTCTGCAATTGAAGTTTCAAAGACCCTGAACTTGAGACTGGCAAAGTTGACTGTTTCACTGGTGAAATTCCTGGCAAATTCTAAAGAAACCTCAACAAATATATCCAGCCATTCGCTCAAAGAATGTAAACCATCCCACATACATAAGCATCTATGCATACAGTGGGTGTTCTTTAGCCCATTTGGTATTGGCTGGTTCGAACCTGAGCTGCTTGCCACTCATCTTTTTCATTGCAGTAATTAGGAACTGAAATCAAATATCAAACTCTAGATATTTGGATAACTATGAGTTAGCAGACTTCAGCATTGGAGATAAACTTATGTAAGAGGGACGACTATGCTGACATGTAAATGATTAAAGAAAATGAGGGTGTATGACTTTGCCATATTTAGTCATCATAATACAAACAGGTTTGTCGCATGAAAAATTTGAGCCACATTTCACACACTCTTAAATGATTTTGAATTTTCCGCCAACCTTGAAAACAAAACCTTTTTTGAACATTCTGGTAGCGTTGAGGTATGTATTTCTATGTTAACCCGCTACCGGAATGTTATTTCCAAATACCATGCGCTTGGGTTAATGATCACATGATGTGACATTAGATTATGAAGGAAAATTGCATTAAATTTTATAGAACTCGAGTGAAATTTCAACTTATAATAAAAAAGAATACATTAAAAAGGAATAAAACATAAAAGTAGAACAATAAGACTAATAAGGGATTCCAATAAAAAATAAAGTTGCATAAAGAAAAACATAAAAAGCGCAAGGTTCTAAAGAAACAAAGGTTTATCTAGGAGTACAAGTCCAGTACTAACACAAGGAATGATCGGCATGAGCTGACATCTATAGAAATGATGGAGAGTTACCCTGAATTTAATGATTTAGATAAGAAATTGAAAATTAATGTGCTAATGATATTATGAGGTTAGTTTCATTTGGTGGTGTAATTTTGTTCTCATCGGATGAAATAAAATTACTTTTTTTTTCCCATGAAAAAAAATGTAATTTTACACTCAGATTTAACTTGTAATTTAACACTCTAAGTAACATAATGTTTTGCAACAAAAAATGAAATTTATGTCATTTCTCAAAGGCTAATTTCGAAAAATGGCCTAGTGTTGGAAAATTGGTCCAAGTGGCCTTGGGAAACTGCCAGTCGTACCTCATAGGGGAGTGATAAAAATGATCTAAAGCTATAATGCTATAGCTTGTGGAAGAGGACATCTTACAATGGTCTCGGTTCTCAAAGAGGGTGTTTAATGAAAAAGTTAAAGGCCTACCAAAACAGGGTTTCAAGTTGTTTTTGCATCAGTGATAGTAAAATTGCCCAAGTAGCCTCATGAAAATGCTCACCTTAGATCATAGGTTAAGGAAAATGCTCACCCCATAGTGTTAGGCTATAGCTTGTTGATTTGTCTACCTTACCATGGTCTCAGATTTTCTTGAGAGTTTCTAAAAAGGAAGTTATGGGTCTGCCAAAACAATGTTTCAGGCCGATTACTCTAGTCTAGGAAAATGCAAAAATTGTCTAAGTATAAAATTACTAGTAAAAATGCCTGAGTGACATCAGTATAATGCCCTCTGTTTCCTATGTTTAATGTCTTAAAATATTTTGAGGGTATGGGTCTCTAGAATGTTGATTGGTGCATCCAAATGTATCATTGGTTTGTCCAAAGAGTCTATGTAGGTGAAGATATTGATCTGCCAAAAGTGCCTCCTAGCTTGATTTGCACTGTTCCAGAAAAATGCCCGCCGAGTAGAGAGAAAGAAGTTTCAAAGGATGAAATTGGTCTGGATGGAATCACCTTGTTGGCCTATATCCATTGGGTGTCTCACACTTCCTATTTGATGAAAAACAAAATCTCATGTTACCATAGGGTTTGATAATTTTTTGTCCAAGTCTTGAATTAGTACTTTAAAAAGCTAGTTTCAAATGCCTGCCAGATGATATTTGTGTATCAAAAAATTTAAAGGGTGACATGGATCCGTTCCTTGTTGAAGTGTTTATCCATCCATGCTTTCAGTTTTCCTTATAATGGTCACATGTGCAAGAAATTAACTTGCCAAAGTGAGGAAAAACTTGTTTTTCATATTAAGAACAAGTGAAATTTGGGTAAGTGTTAAAATCACAAGGTTAAGGGGCTATTTGGAAATGCCTGCCAGGAACTGGCCTTGTGGGGATAAATTCATCAGTTGACATGAGCTTGTTCCTTGTTGAAGTAGCTATCCAGTCATGCTTTCAGTTTACTTACTGATAGTCACATGCACAAGAAATCAACCTGCCAAAGTAGGAAAAATATTGTTTTACTTGTTAAGAACAAAAGAAACAAAAGAGGTCCAAATTGTGAAAAATGGCTAAGTGTTGGAAAATTGGTTCAAGTGGCCTTGGGAAATTGCCCGTCGTACCTCATAGGAGAATGATAAAAATTATCTAAAACTATAATGCTATAGCTTGTGGAAGAGGCTATCTTACCATTGTCTCAATTCTCAAAGACGGTGTTTGATGACAAAGTTAAAGGCCTTCCAAAATAGGGTTTGAGGTTGTTTTTGCACTAGCGGTAGTAAAACTTCCCAAGTGGCCTCAGGAAAATGCCCTCCATAATTCATAGGTTAAGGTAAATACCTGCCCCATAGTGTTAGGTTATAGCTTGTTTATTTGTCTACTTGACCATGGTCTCAGCTTGTCTTAATATTGTCTGAAAAAGAACTTATGGGTCTGCCAAAATAGTGTTTCAGGAAGATTGCTCTAGTCTAGGAAAATGCAAAAATTGTCTAAGTATAAAATTACTGGTAAAAATTCCTGAGTGACCTCAGTAAAATGCCTGCCATTTCTTGTGGTTGATGTCTTAAAATATTTTTAGGGTATGGGTCTCTAGACTGTTGATTGGTGCATCCAACAATATCATTGGTTGTCCAAAAAGTCTCTATATGTGAAGATATTGATCTTCCAAATGTGCCTCTTAGCTTGATTTGCACTGCTCCAGAAAAATGCCTGCTGAGGAGAGAGAAAGATATCTCAAAGGATGAAATTGGTCTAGATGGAATCACCTTGTTGGCCTCTATCCACTAGGTGTCTCATACTTCCAAGTTGATGAAAATAAAAATCTCCTCATGTTGACCTAGGGTTTGACAATTTTGTCTTAGTGTTGAATTGGTAGTTTAAAAAGCTAGTTTCAAATGCCCGTGAGATGATGTGTGTGTATCAACAAATTCAAAATGTGACCTATATTAGTTCCTTGTTGAAGTGGTTATCCAGTCATGTTTTTCACTTTTCCTTATGATGGTCACATGTGCATGAAATCAACCTTCCAAAGTGAGAAAAAAAAATTGCATATTGAGAACAAATGAAATTTGGCTAAATGTTAAAATCACAAGGTTAAGGGGCTATTTGAAAATTCCCGCCAAAAACTGTCGTTGTGGTGATAAATTCATCAGTTGGCATGGGCTTGTTCTTTGATGAACTGGCCATCTATCCATGATGTCAATCTCTTCTTTGGTAGTCACACGTGTGAAAAAATTGATTTGCCAAGTTGAGGAAAAACTATTCTTACATAGTATGTGAATATGCCAACAATAAGACTGATAATATATGTTAACAAGTTTTTGTTTAAATTTCCCAACTAAGTCAGTTTAATAAAGAATAATTAAGATGTTATGAAATAGAGGAAATTAACTTCCAGCTATTTATCAAAGCAAATTAATTAAACCAACAAGTTTTTTTTATGAAGTGGTGTGTTTGATAAAAAGGCAATTTCCAGATTGAAGGACACGATTATGGAAAGGGTGTGATGCTGAAAAGGCATGATGATAAGCTACAGGAATAAACTAATAAAATATAATAAGGAAAAGTTTATTAAAAAAACCACAGTTCATCTTTAATTAAAAACCAGGGTTTGTTATTTAATTAAAAATAGAGTTAATCTTTTTGAAAAGGCATGAGTATGAAAAGACACGAGCCCAGTTTGAAGAGATGCAACAAATGAAGAGTAAGATGCATAATATATAAACAAGCATGTGATTTGGAAGGAAAGTGTCTCAACAACCGAGATCAAAGAAGGAGAAACATCAGACAGAGACCAATGCAAATGAAGAAACAAAATTGAAGAAAAGAATTTCTGGAAATCTTAAAAAGACAAATAGGGTGGAAGGGTGGTGCTAGGGAAGGTTGCAACTTGCTAAGGGTGTTCTAGCCATTGTTCTCAATGACAATAACTAAGCAAAATTCCATGGTATTTGCAAATATGAAACTGTAAAAAAATAGGGAATAATAAAACTCACATTTTCCAATTTGAATCACTTGAAAACATGCCAAAAATTTAACCCTATTTTCAGGGCTGATTTTCAGTATTTTTACACAATAGCAATTTTTAGGATAAATTGAAAATATTGAATAGTATAGTGGTGACTGTTAATACACATCATGTTCAACTCGTATCATTCAATTTGACTATGTAACGTTCTTACTAGGACATGAAGAGTGTTTTTATTTATGTGTTAGATTAAATAATCTGAATTTAGTGCTTGGATAAAAAAGGTAAAACACCACTCATTTTTTGTCAGAAATAAGCCTATTATATTTCAAGTTGAAATATAGTACATTATTCAACAATCTGTAAATTGTTTTATCAAAAGACCCCAAGCTTCTTCAGCAGACTGAAAGTCCAAAATGATTAACACATCCAATCCTCGAGCAGCTACTATAGAACCAGATTGCATGTACATATAAAACAAATAAATGCAATAAATAAATAATTCATATATACTAAATAATATAATTCACCATACATATTAAACCAAACAGTATAAAAATGTATTAATGAAAGGAAAATTGTTTACAAATACAAATGGGGTACATCAGTCCTCATCCCTAATTCATAACACCGATGGAAAGGGTCCCATTGGTGTGAATCCCGTGAAAAGTGTACTTGTACTCAGGGTTGTAGGCTATTATACAAATAGTGAAATCTAAATATTGGTCCCACTCTCCATTTATCAAGAGGCTGAGTCTGATCACTTGAGCCTGAAGTTGGTTGATCTCTATCAAGAAAGGTTGTCCATGTATAGAAAAATGCCTCCTTAAGATTCTCATAGCCTTCTATGCTGAACTCCAGTTAATTATTCTTCTTTACAATCCCGGGAGGTACAGATTTCATTGCAAGTAGTTCAAAAGTAACCATGAAACTTTCATCTGAACAAGGAATTTCCACATAAGATTCACTGCATATAATGTGTCGAGACCTTATGTGATTGAAAAATTTGTAGGAAAGAAGATGAATATTGTGACAATGTACTCGATTGGGCTGCAATACTCCGATATATGATGGCAATGCATTGTGTGTTCCATATTCTGTGGATGCAGCTAATCTAGCAGTCATAACTTCATTGTCACCTTTTGTTGCAAGAATTTCAAAACTGGTGTGCTTATCATCATTCGTAGCAATAAACTGACAAAAAAAATTATCCTTTTCGACTGCTAGTGCCCCACCTTTTAATAGAGCTCATAGTAAAGAAAACATCAACAATGCCTACAACATAACATAATATAACATTCGATACTATAAATAATTTTTTCATACATGAGTTGAAGAATATATATTGAAAGATACATATGTATACTCACCATCAATTATTTCAGTTGGTATCAACAAAGCTTGTTTTGTGTAAAACACCTCATGTGGATGCAAATTCACACCTTCAGGAATATAATGGCCTCTACCAAAAACATCTACATGATTTTCAAATATTCTTACCCAACAAAATGTTCCACTAGTTGAAACATCTACTAGACAATTCAACACTTCTATAGGATATGGAATTTTCAAAGACTCCTCTTTAGGCATACCAGGCAATTTTTCATAATAAATACGGACACACATGTCTACCTTTATGGTAAAATCAAATGAATTTGTGTTGTGCACCAATATCCCATCCATTTGAATGAATTTTTTTCTACCAATCTTCACAAAAGGACCATTTTGAGTCAATAGGGGAGTCACATATGAACAAGAGCCCATATAAAACCCTCGCTTGATGACTGTAGTGGAATGTTTTTTATGATTTTCATTTGGCCCACTTGAAGATAATTGTGATTTTAATTCAGAAATCGAAGGATGTTGCAACGTAAGCTTGCCACTTTTATCTGCATAAACCATTTGAACAGGCAAAACATCATCCATATAATGTGTCCATGTGTCATTGCTACTATCAGTGTAAAGAATTGGATCATCACCACAAGGATCCAACATTGTCAACTCTACATTTATTGTATGTGACTCATCTATAACTTTGTAGATAACTATTTCTTCTAAATCATTTTCTCCTTTAAGAACAACAACTATATCAAAGTTTGGAGCCTTTCCCTTAACATGTTGATGAGTTGAACGACATCAGAGTTTATAAGGTGTATCCCTATCATTAGGTTACTTCTCAACATCATTACCACTGGATACATCATTGTCACTCCAACAATCAGTTTTTGCAAGTCTATTTAATTTCCGTGACTTTTGTCGTTGTATATACAATCGTCACTTCATTTTTCGTCTCTTTTCTCGTTCAACGTCCTCTTCAGCAAGTATTCAAAAAGTTTCTTCCACAACCTATGGAGGCAATGACTTTCGCTCTTAATGTGGCAATGGATAAGGGTCTATTTTGAACATGGTCAAATTTATAATAAGTAAAATTATGCAAACACGCCAGGGAGCCAAAATGGAATACATAGGTTACACTTGATCTCTTAATTGGAAAGCAAGAGTGAAAAAATAGAGTATTTATAAAGGCATAATTTTAATACTACATAAATTCTAACCTTTGGTAAAAACCTTCGATTTCTTTTCCCCTTCCAACCAAGATTTTAGATTCGCATCCAGATGGTCCAAACTGATATCTGCATCAAATAATAAAGGGTGAATTTAATTACTCTACATATACAGTATCTGGTAAATCATTTTATAGACTGCTTGAATAAAAAAATTGCAGGGTAACAATGTAAATTATTTTAAGCACAAGAAACTTAAAAAAATTGTCTTACCAGTCGTATCACTACACCATCGATTTTTCTCAGAGTATTTCAACGCGGTCCGATTTGGTTTGATCAGATAGCTGATGGGTTTAATCAATTGTCTGATAATAAGTCCATCACTACACCAATTGATCAATAGAAAAAGCGAAAGAAAAGTATTGTCAGTCAGTCACTAAACTATCAATTTTTTCATCAGATTTCAATGCAATTAAATTTGGTTTGATTGCAAACCTATTGATGGGTTCGTATATTTTGTTCAAGCAGGGTAAGAATGTGAAAAATTTTGAGAAAAAAAAAAATGAAAAACAAAAATACTTACCAGTCGTATCGCCACACAATCAATTTTGCTCAGAGGATATCAACGCGGTACGACTTGGTTTGATTAGAGAGCTGGTGCGTTGACGGTTCGAGTAGGGTTAGATCTAAAAAAAGGAACAAGTTCGAATATTTAGATCATGGTAAGATATAAAACAAAATAAGTAATTTTTGAAATAATAGAGGCTTCCTCTGCAATGCTTATTCTATAATCAATAAAATGTTCCTCTTTACTTACGATAGGCTCTGAAAAACAAATCTTCGAAAATATACAACCTAGGGCACTAAAAAATGGAAAAATCATACTCTTAGCAATCGATCATGATATCATAACTTCTCTTCATATGGTTTTAACATGATCTAGTTTGGTTTGATCATAGACGGAGTGTGTTGACAGGCACATGGATTTTGGTCAAGCAGGGTGGATTCAATATAGACACAGATTTGGTTTCAGAACATATTTTGGGTTTGGGTAAATCGAATATTTTGGGGCAAATCGAAAAATATGGAATTTGAGGGATTTTTTCATTGATACCCGGTTTAGAATATTTTGAATTAACCCCACATCGTAACATGTTTCAAACTCCACATTGTTTCTTGTGCAACCGGAAAAACTTTCAGGGGAAATAGGGGTTTGACTAAATACTTGATTAGTGGTGTTAATTAACTTTTAATTAATTTTTAAACAATTTCTTATTTAGGATACATTTTGGGGGTGGTAATATCTTATGGGTGATATATACATGCCATAATTAAAAGGAGAAATAGGATTTTCATACTCCTCAAGTGGAGGCACCATCAAAAAGAAACCATTGACCCAAACTTCCTGCTTAAGTGACATGGAATCAATAGTAGAAAATAATGTATGATCATGGACCAAAATTCTATCACTGGAAGCCTCAAGATAATGGATGCATCAAATCCATCATAAGTTGGTCCATCAAACCTGAGCTCTTCTGATTCCTTAATGGAGGAATGACTCACTCTGGGGAGAAGCTTAGTTTCTCTTTGGGGAACTGTATGTGCTTGAAAATCTTCATCTGCATCTAAAAAACCCTCAAGCATATGCATGCTATTATGCACCTCATATATGACCATCTCATGAGGTTCCTCCATAAAATTATGATTACAACCAACCATAAGATATTGCCTGACTAGTATGTGTGATCTTTGCAACGTTTGGTGAAGTTGTTCTATCTCCATATTGGTTTCTTTGAGGGCACTTTGAATGTTTCTCAAAGAATCTTGTGTGTCCATCAATTTGTCATTGATCTTGTTTATCTCTTCATCATCCTTCAAGAATGATCCATGCAACATATGAACAATCTCATGCAAATGATCTCTATCAGAAATCATATCTGAAAATTTACCTTGGATTATAGACATGGCTTTCTAAATATTCTCCATGGCTTCAAGGAAAGATGAATCTTCCAATGAAGCAGCTCTCCAACATGAGTGTGACACTGACACATGTGTGTTATGGAGAATTTGTAAGGCCTCCTTGATATTTATTTCATTCATCATATTCTTGAGTGCCCTTTCAAAAGGGGAAGGTTGAGAATAAACCTCCTCATCATCTCCAATGGATCAACCTCTTGAAGTTCATGTGGTAATACTGAGATTGATCCTGTGACTTATTCCTCAACTACAAGGACTTCATCTTCTTCAGTATTAGGGAAAATTGTACTTGCAACAAGCTCATCAAGTGGTATCTCTATGTCACCAACATATAGATATGGACATCCATCATAAGATGTCTCCTCAAAACTTAGGCACCCATCATTAGGTACCTCTTCAGAACATCCATCAGTAGATGCTTCTTCATAATTTGAGCAACCATTAGTGGATGCCTCTTCTTTGAACCCATTAGTATATACTCTCTGATACATATTTTGATAATCCTTAGCAAAAATTGTGGTGGCTTCTTCATGCGTATATCCTTTGGAATATATGCTTGACCAAAAACCAAACGATCTCATGATGCTAGAAGATGCAGTTGGTTGATTTTTTATTCCTTCTTCTTTACTCACAGAGGCAGAAAAAATTGGTTCCTTCATGGGTGGTTTTATGCTCTCTAATGAATCCAAATATTCATCCTAGATCTCAAATTCAAATACGCAATAAAATTAATATTTGAAATAAATGGCCTTACCAGTCTCTTCTCCCAAAGCTAGATACTCCTGGTAGTGGTAGGGAAAAGTTTTACTTGCAGATATCCTCTTCGCTAAATCCTTCTTCAGATTACCCATTGGTGGTTCATCCAATTGATCTCTGTACATATGTTCACAAATTTAACCATCCTCATCTCTTGGTAATACTCCATCAATTTAAATGGTTTCTTCTTCCTCATACAACTCAAAGTCTTCATCTTCCATGACTGCAACTAGTTCCACAATTGCAACTTGAAAATAAATCTGAGATATATTCCCCCGAAAATTACTTTCCATAGGATGATCCAAGGAAACTGATAAGATACCACTGTAATATCCCCAAATATGATTTCATAGGATATTATCTCAAATCCAAAAATTAAACAGGAATTTGCAAGACATAAACTAGTTATCAAAACTAGTCATGAAGAAACTAGTTTCAGACACTGATTAACACACCCAGAGCTTGATAGGAGAACACTTTTGGATCTGAAAAATGTAATGGGGAGTGTGCAGCAGCAAGGAAAACATCATAAATTCCATATTCTAAGTTCTATGCACAAGGTATTGGATCTATTTAGGTTTGGAACATCATCTAGGATGAAGTCTACTCCAAGGCTTCCTAGGCACACTAGCATATGCATACTAAACTCAATAAATTACACTTAACATAAACCAGAGGTGTAAAACAGGTCAATAAAACCCTAAATTGATTATGCAAAATCGTTTGTGATTTTTAGGGAATTTTTTACTGATTTTGGGGGCAAAGTCAGAAAGTGCGCTATGGTGGACTGCTCCACTAGATTTCTTCCAGGATATTCCAAACATGTAGAGAAGGCCACGAATTATGAGTCTAATAATGGACCCAACATGACTAGAAGAACCAAAATTGAGCATACAAATATCTTTTAATTAAACAAACTACAAAACTAGTCAAATAGAAGTGTTAAATTAGCTAGTCTTTATAAATATGAATACAAGCAGTCATAAATGGTCACGAATATATGATTTATGAGTTGGGATGTATTATTAATAAAATTGAACACCTAGAGAAACTTATATAAAGGAAAATGGATTTATAGGACTCAATATATTGCAAATTACTCGAAACTAGTCAATAATAATTGTAGAATGAGCTAGTTTGGAAACATATGGGCTCAAACAGCCAAAGGAGGCTCTCTAAATCCTCTTATGATATTTAATGTGGCTTTGATATGAAATATAAATCAGTATAAAATGATAACTGAACTTATTAATCTAATAATTAAATCACATAGTCTAAAACGTCATAGATAGTCATTATTCTTGAATTTTACAGACATAGAAGACGGAGGTTACAGAAAGGAGTAAGAAGAGAAGGTGTGGTCACAGTATCAGATTGGTAGGATGAATCTGAGCTGATGACTTATCATGGGAGGCACAATTAACTTTTGTATCTCTTTTCAATATATTCAATTGATTACTCTCTCAAATTGAAACTCTACAGAACCACCTCAAATCATCTGGATCTTTGCATCAACTTCTAAAGGATGGATCTTCACATGAAAAGGATGGATCAGATCTACAATTGGAAAAAAAAGGTTGCTCTGGATCATGTGGAGAGGCCTAGATTCTAGAATAATAACTATGGGGCACATCTCCCACAGGTGGCTAAGGGTGCATCACCAAAGCCTAGAGAAGCTTGATCTTACTCTCATACAAACAATAAACTGTCAAAAGATATGAATATGGTGTGCCCTCCTTCTTTTATAGACTGTGTGACTTGATGAGCAAGTTAAATTTCCAATAAACCTCTTTGGCCTATTCTATGCGCCTTGCTTGACTGATTTGGCACTTTCCAACTTTTCTACTAACTAGCTTTTCCTCTTTTTTGGAAACTGCACCCTCCTGGATTTTCTGAATGTCTCCTTATTTTTACAACTGGATGGATTTTGTTCTTTTTGGAAACCGTGCCCTCCTTAGATTTCTAGATGTTTCCTTCTTTCCCTCACTTGCCTTGTGCACTTGCTTGCTTTATGCATTGCTTTTGTCAGTTTCCTTGTTTTTTGTTTTGCTTTGCTATTATTTCACTTTCCTCTTTGGTTGATAACCCACTGATCCAGCATTATCTCCTTATGCACCCTTGTCATCATCCAATTCATCATCACATGTAAATAACAATTAAATACAAAAATAATAATTACATCATCTTCAATTTAATTAATTGAAACAACTATAGTCTGAATTTGTATTCCTAGTTAATTTAATTGCCTAGGGTAATTTACCAATGTTATCCCCCTCATCAATTAATTAATTGAATTTTACTAGGATCCATGGGGTTTTGAGGTGGCATTGATTGCTTCCTCATGCTTGAAAAATGAGAACATGACAATGTGTCACAGTGCTAGACATTTTGTTTTGATTGAAATAAACCCCTTCAATTGGATTGTTTGCTCATAGTCTTCTGGAGGAGTTGTTTTGCTTTGCAATTTCTCAATATCTTGGCATTTCCTCAATTGCGATTCAGACTACTTGCTCCCTTTGCCTAATAATCATTCCAAAAATGTGCAAGCCCTTTCAGCTAGTTGATTGAAAAATAGCTTGTAATCCTTAGTCATTAGATTTATTGATAGCATGTTTTATGATGGGTGCATGAAAAGGATGTGGCATTATTTTGGAAGGAAAAATCATAAATTTTCATCCTGTGGGATCATGTTCCATAGAAAAGTGTATATTGTTTACCTTGTTTATTTTCATGGTTTGATTCTAACACATCGTTATTTTTATGAATCATTTATTATGTCCTTGACATGTATACAATTGTAAATTTTGATGGTAATGCAAACAGTTCTTTGTGTAAATTGTAGTGAATATCAATAAACCATACATTGGGTATGATCAGAAGGGACAATGTGTACATAAACCCTTCCTTCAAATTGGGTTATTTTATATAGGTGTTGTTCGATATTTCACACCTTCCAAAAAGCATGAACCATGAGTGATGGAAGCATATATTTCACTCAAAAAAGAGGTGGTTCCACCATACTAGTAATTGGCATTTAAAAAAATGGACATGCCAAAGATATTTTACCTTGTCAAGTGCATGTTTTCTCAGTGTATAATGAATGACAAGGTGAAGTGCTACATGTGGGTCAATGAAGTTACACTGTAGAATGCGACAACCTTTCTTTGTTTTTGATGTGGAAAGATGTTGGTAATTGATTAATGAATGTCATATAGATACTCACTTTAAGGTCAGGAGATATTTAACCTGACATCACTCCCGTGCAGGAGCAAAGACTTCACAATTTGAACATTTATGATACCCTACATGGTAATCCTCATGTATATCAGTAGCGTGGATAATATACATGTTTTCTTCTTTGGATCATCACTGAGTTTTATAAAATTTTTGGTGTATACATTGTTTAGAAGATTTGGTTCCCAAGTGAAAATGTGATAAGGTTAGAATAAGTAAAAAGTAAAGTAGTAAGTTTGACTAGAATTTTCAAGTGGGCCTTTGAGAAGGATTATATTAATTGTATGGAGGGTATTTCTGATAAGGGTTATGTAAAAATGTATCTCTTTTAGGTGGGGAAAATATTAGAATTTAGTGGGTAGATATTTCTTAGGTGAGGTGAATAATTGGTTATTGTTTCTTTCTCCATTCCCTTTTAGTTATAATTGTCCTACAAAGACTAAAATTGTTAGTGGTTAGACATCTGAGGACCTTCTAAGTTATAGTGACACACTGGGCTCCTAACAAGCGTGCACTTATATTTGAGCTCTAATATTTTCAATCTCAACATTTCAAAATAAAAAAATGGAACTGCTGTTCAATTTACCTCATACATACTAATTATCTTCTCTATCTAGTGACTAATTGACCATTTCAACATCTCTAATGAAAGATTACGCAACATGCCACACCTAGAAAAATGATTTCTCAAACCTACTTACCTAACAACTCAAAATACATCATTATAGTTTGTTTTGCTAATTGAAGAACATCCTGATCCAGTTCTGCTAGTTGATCTTAAATATGCAACATGTCATCTAACTTTAAGTAGACCTTGTGTGAACTCATCGTAGAAATATCACTTATATAATTATTGCAATCAGAGAAGTGAGATGCTTTACATCCTTAGTGGGGAAGATGTTCATTACTTTGTGTAATATGTCTTACTGTAAACCTCCTACCCACGTAAACAATGCCACCTATATATATCCATTTTAACTTTGATCTATTAAGCACCTAAAAATAAACACTTTGAATTTTTGGATTTCTATGGAGTATCAATGCATAACATTTCCAAGGTTGAAATGGAGTTATGTTGATTTCAGAGAGGGTGATGAAATTCACATTTCAATTACTCCTGAATTCTGTGGTGTTGGGAACACTTACATATCATGACAATTTGTTTATCCTTTTACACAAAGATGAGTAAAATAGAAATGAGAGCATAGATGAAAGGTTGATTGTAGAAACATTAGAGGTCTAAATCATAGTCTGTATCTGTATATGTTATGTTGCAAACACGATGCTTCTACTTAAATAATGCATACAATTTGTGTTTTCTGCAAAAGAGACTAATATATGTTTGTTGATGTTGAGACCATGTGGTTGGGGATGATAAGATAAGATAAGATAATTGTATTAATGTCCACTAAATGGAATCCATGCAATAAAGTTATTTATTTTTTATAGAACCCAATGTGATATTGTATGAATATGAAAAATTCACAAGTGATTGATGTAGATTTCTTGATTGACAATGAGGATGTGGATGTTTAATAAAAATATGTTTGAGCCCAAAACGTTATCAACTCAGAAAGGAGTTGAGTTGATAGTTGATAATGACCCTCTCCATTCCAAATGCATAGACTAAGAATTTACATGGAAAAAACATTAGAGCTAAACTAAACTAGTAAATTATCACAAATTCAGTAATCTGAACATGTAACCACTCTGCATAGTAGCAGTATAGTTATTGGTCATTGCAGACAACACAAGAGACCATGTTTTTTTCATGGTAATGTTATCATATTTTTCTCATGGTCATGATATTAGGGAGACAATTTTGAATGGTCGTTGAAAAAAATCTATCTATATCTAGGTGAATTTAGCAACAGTAAGTTGCATTTGACAGGGATGTTTTTTGAGGGACAATGATGAAAGTTGGATGGATCAGAATAAAGGAAGAAGGATCTGGACCCTAATCCATTTTAAAGAGAAGCTTAAAAGAGATGCTGAAAACCACTTATGGAATCTTGAAAGCATACTTTAAACAATGAATTATAGAAAGTTGTGCTCCCTTATTGATTTAGTATGGGATTCTCCAGAGGCCCTTATAAGAGAAGTTATAATGTCTGAAGAGAAGCACAATGTTGTTACTATCTTATGCTAGCATTCAAAAAAAATTATGGATTTTCCCTTTCATTTGAGCTCTTCTGAGCTCTAGATAGCTTATTATCATTGGCATGTATCCATTTTAATTTCAAACTTATTAAGTTTTAAGAGGGAGCAAAAGATTTGAGGTGCTGAACATTTATGCATTTATTAGATCTGGGTGAATAGGGATATAACTATATATAAACACATCATTGAGGATCATTGATTGGTCAAGTTGGGGTTATGATAATTTCCCACCAGAGTTCAATTCCCACAAAAAATAGTACATGCTTTATCTTGTTAAACAGTAGGTGCTCAATACAAGTATATAGCATCTGGGTTCTATTGTGCTATTGTAATATTGTTTTCCTTCAGAAAAAAAATCATATATATATATATATATATATATATATATTAAGATGAAGGAAAGATGCATTTTTTATATATTTGAAGCATTGCTAAAGTCATTAGATTGCTCATCTCTAAAGAAAGGTAAAAAATAAGAACCTTGTCTTGATACATAGGGCCTAACTTAACTTGGCTTTGTCATGAAAAAATACAATCAAAACTGAACCTATTAGGGATATGAGGCATTACAACAAAAATGTACATTTCTCTTGATGCATAGGCAATATATTAGCACAATAAATATTTCATAACTTTTCATATAAAATAGAGATCAAAATATACATGGTCAATAGCACCAGAATAATTCATGTGTATTCGAGAGGTATGTCTGACTATCATAGGGTGAATTGTGAAAAATAGTTTTTGTACCATCCACCAACTGTAGCTTGAAATTAGATAATACCTGGGTGGAAACAACATAACCTATAACTTCTATGCTTCCTCTAGAAGTATGAACCTTAGTTACAACCTAAAAAATAGACATAAAAAGACTATCGATACCTATTAAGATTGTATGTTTTAAACCTTGCTAGCTACCCTTTATTTCTATAATATAGTCCAGTGGGAAATACTTTTTGTCCAATAGTAATTTTTGGTTTGGTAGGACACCTAGTCAGAGCTTACTGAGTTAAATTATCTTATATTATCTAATATTATATGTTCTTGTGTCTTGGAAAAAAGGAACCATTGCACCTTTATCACTGATTATAGGATCATGCTTTATGACTTTTCACTGTTGGGGAATAAAAAAAAATTCATGTAGAAGGTTTCCAACATTTTTGTAGTGCATTGATGGTTTTTTATGTTGAGGAAGAGGGGGTTTTTCCAAGATGATGCATTTTCTTCTTGTTTGCAGGAAGAAACGATTAGTCAACTACTTCCAACTGTCCTTGAAGTGTTAAAAGATGAATTCCCTGACATGCAACTTAACATCATAAGCGAGCTTGATCAAGTGAATCAGGTATATTGTTGTTTGTGTTGTGTAATATTCTTAGTCAGTTGAAACCTTTTGTCATAGCTACTTGTTACTATTAGTCAGCTTTCTGGCCTATCCATGTTTATTGCTGGCATTAATTTCACCCATTTGATCTTGAGCATATTTAGTGTACATTTATGTACTTTGTTTCTATGTGCAGCTTAGCATCATAAATAAGCTTTAATATTAGGGGTATCAACTATGTTATCATTTGAGTTGCTTAACCTTGTTAGTTAGTTGAAACATTTATGTGAGGCAACTTGTTTGCTAGTTTTAGTTAGATTTCAATCTTAAGTGAATATTTTTGGGATTAATTTCATCCAATTCAAGCTCGAGTTCATTTAGTCTATGTGTGTATGTACTGGTGTTGGATTCGATTCTGGTAGGAATGTCTATCTATGCTAGAGTATGCAAACTGGGTTTTTGAAATTGATACTAGCAATGGTTTCCAATGTAAATGGGATCCTGACATCATCTAGGGGTGGTTGATATATTTGCATATTGGGTTAAAAATGTTTCCAATGGCATAAATATAGATTCAAAACTTGATGTATAGTTTTTTCTACTAAGTATAAGAAATTTTTACTATGAGGTTTGTGAGGTTCAACAATTTACATTCCCATTTTGGTTGATCTTCATTATGTTAGATTTATTCCTACTTGTTTCTCTTCTCTAATGCCTAGTTTTCCTTTTTGATATCCTATCCTATTTCTTTTGACGATGGATGGTGAATGCAATAGATTTAGAATTGCTGCAGGGTAGTATTAATGATGTTGCGACTACCTTTGTTAAAGAGGTTGATTGTTTGTAACTTTGTTAAAAGGATAGGTTTCTATCTATCTTGTGAAATATTTTCATGGATAAGCACATGAATAAATTGATATAGGATAGGTCATGATCCCAGAAGGAGGTTTAATGTAGAAAAATGTAACATATCCATTAAATTCCTTTTGGGTTCATTGTCACATGGTTACTAATCATTGTTATAAGGTCTTTTTTTATAATATCAAAATTTCTATATGTGGGATTTATGTATTTTAATATTTTTATGCATTACTCTCATTTGCAGTAATAACAAACATTTTGCAGGTGCTTGGAATTGATTTGTTGTCTCAATCTATTTTACCAACAATTGTTGAGCTTACAAAATATAGGCACTGGAGAGTTGAGCACATTTCCATGAAATTTATTGAGACTCCTTTGCAGAAAAAGGATTCCCTTGGACCCCAGGCTCCCTTCAGATATACATTTTCACATGTCATAAATTGTGCCACTTTCTTATAATTCTATCTTAAAACTTAATTACAAAAAAAGAAGTATATATAATTATCATTATTCATGTTTCCTTGACTCAAAAAACTTCAAAAATAAGAGCTAAATCCATTGAGGAATTGCAAAAGGAAATCCAGTCAAATGATGCATATGGAAAGAATTGCTCTGCTATGCCTCCAATAGTTACAAATAATTTTTCTAAATGTCATAAATGCATGAAATATATACATGGAAATGTTGGGCCAGGTTTGCTATTACAAGCATATCATTTAGTTCGGTATTTCCTGCTAGGGATATAGAATATGCATTATCATTTTAGCGAGTATCGTGGAATTCATTCTAGGGATATATGCATATGTAGTAAATTTGTTACAGACAAGATGCTTACTTGTATTATGTTTCTAGGTTTTGTAAGTTTCAAATTGGAATTTTATACATAAAAATGCCATATTGCTTATAATTGTACATTGACAATTGTATGCAATGAGAATGGTTGTTAATGCAGTTATCTTGAACAGGGATTCCTATCATAAAAACTCGCAAGAAAATATAAAATAAAATTTTGGCATCACTAGTAGATTTGCTCCATCGCCGGATTCATTTGCACCCGACAATTTGAATTATGATAAATGCCTAGATTCTTCCTCTTGTACCCTTGAAATGTTAAGGAAGTCTATATTTTAAATTCCTTCCACAACCATCGACATCTCTGAATAGTCATATCTATCATGTCACAAATCTCATGTACAAAAAACACCAAATCAAGAGAAATAATATGACCATTTTGTACAACAAACTCTATGAATTATGAAGGTCAACCAAAAAGATTATTGTTGTATCTATTGTTATGCTCTGTGCTATGTTTGTTGTGTTTTCTTTGAATTTTTGTTGTTATCAAATGGATTTTTTTGTACTTTATTTTCTCTTGTTTTACTATGTATGAAGAATGTCATAATTTGTTTTTCTTAATTAGTAATAATATTTTTGTAAATAGTTGGTTGGTAGATACTCTATGGATCATTAAAAAAACTTTTTGTTATTCAGGTTTTTTGTTGTAATTTTGATTCAATAAGAAATTTGATTCTTCTATTTAAGGGTGCTAGCTCAATGGAATAACACCTTCCTTACAAGCAGGTGGTTGGTGGTTCGATTCCATTGTGCCCTATTTATAGAAATCAACGAGTAATTAAATGACCAGTTAACAACAATCAATGATTAAATAAATAACCAGTTAACAACAATCAATGACTAAATCAATGACCACTTAATTGCATTGAATGACTAACTAAATGACCAATTAACCACAATCAATGACTAAATAAATAACCTGTTAATAACACTCAATGACTAAATAAATGACCAATTGAATACAATAAATGACTAAACAAATGACCAGTTAACAACAATCAATGACTAAATAAATGACCAATTAACAATAATTAATAACTAAAACAATCACTAAATATATGACCAAACGAACCAATCAAAACAACCAATAAATGACTAAAATTGTGTGACTAAATTTAGTCATTTATTTGTAATTTTTAGTAGTTTTTTTAGTCATTTATCTCAATTTTTCTACTAGTGTTGGATCCTTATAAAAAACCCTTATAGAGAACTCATGTGTTGGTTCAAGGACACATTCAAGGTTTCCGCGCCTGAAAAGATTTAATAATAACTTAAGGAAAATGTTTTCCTTCCTTGACCATGGTTAAGGCCCTATAAGCCATCCTTATTCAACAAAACCTCATAATGGCATCCATATCCAAATATGATGCCAAAGTCACCCTAAAGGGGGCCTCTACTGTGGTTTGTGGGTGTTTTTCATTACGACTTGAGTGTTCTCTTCCCCTAACCATGTCACTTGAGATGAAGAAGTTTCAACTAGGGATTAAGCCCCTTGTCACACCCTAATATTGTTTAGATCTCAAGACCAATACGTTTATAAATAGAGGAATGTGCACATGCTTTTAAGAACACACCCACACATCCTAAAATATGTGCGCATTTTTAGAACATAGTATGTGGAGGGAAACATAGAGACATGCATGGGGCGTGCGTGAAGGTTGAGAAAATGAGCAATACATTTAAACAAGAACATCTATATGTCTTTAAAAAATTCAATGAGTATGTGTTTTAGGTGCAACGATTTTGGGAAGCAACTTCTTGAACCTTCCCATCTATACTCAAACATATTATTGACTTACTAAATCAAGGTGCACAATGACACTAAAAAAAACATTTATGTATTTGTTACTTTTTGTTTCACCTCACCTTAACATATGGATAGTTTAAAATATAAATAAAAACTTACATAATAAAATATCTAAACTAACCCAATAAATATATAAACATTAACACATATTCAACAATCATAATTATAATTGTAAAGATCCCAATGTAGTAAAACATCCACTCTCAATGATACATAGTATTATCGAGTGGGTTCATTAATGATACAAAGAACTCTATATATACAAGGAGAATATAACTAGATTCATTAATAATAAAAGAACCTCTATATACACAATGGGATTATAACTAACATAGTTTATGAGTTATTAATCATATATATATATGATTAATATAAATTTCTATTATATATATATATATAATAGAAATTTACACATTATATTTTTAAATCATGGTTGTTATAATTAGAAACACATAATAAATATAATGATTAAACCAAGCACACACATAATGTGTCACATCCCCACACTAAAGTGATGACCTTCTAAGGCACGAGAGACCCTCCAACTACATATTTTGTTTTTTTTAACCTTCAAATTTCACATATAGACGCAATAGACTCGGATCCACAGTCCGCAATTGCAATCTGCACTCTACAATCCCCAATAGCAATCTGCAATCTGCAATTGCATTCCACAATCCGAGATCCACACTCCGCATTCCGCAATCTGCAATTTCGATCTACAATCCGCAATTGCGATACACAATGCGAGATTCACAATTACAATCCGCATTCCACAATTGCGATCTGTAATCTGCGTTCCGCAATCCACAATTTCATTGCGGACGCGGGAATGCGAAACTCTCTATTCCATCCCTGGGGCAGTCTTTCCCTTCCGCAATCCACAATACACATTACAGATGTGGGAATGCGGAATTTCCCACCGGAAAACTTACCTTCCACAATCCGCATTGCGGATGCAGGAATACGGAACCAGACTCCTGCAAAAATAACTTTCCAAAACAACTTTGGAGTGGCATAACTTCCTCCTCTAAGGTTTAAATGGAATAAGGTTGGTACCATTGGGAATCTCTTGGAGAGCTCTATCCAATGGTGCAACCTCCACTCCGAACAAAGGTCTCTAACCCCATCATTTATCCAACTGAACATTATGTGCATAAATTCACTTCAAATGACTTTAAACTTCTTCCTACCATGGTTTTCCCCTCCACTTGACCCACATAGAGGTTCTGAGACACATCATGGTATCCCATTCCTCATCAAGATCAAGTGCAGTCATACAACTCATTCATACGGTTAATTAATACATCACAATATGTAAGGAGCATGGAGTTAGATCTAACCATTATATCTACCACATGCAAGACTTATAATTCAATAAAATCATACAATGGAATGATGTATATAACATGAACTCATCCTTCTGCTTAGGCTTACACATGATCTACTTATCCATCAATTCATAAAAACATATGTCCAATGACTTGAACATAAAAACCATGTAATAACAATAGAAATTCATCATTTAACATAACAAAGAAGTACTTATCTTTAATTTTTGAAGCTGCCAAGCAACTGGCTAAGTGAAAACAACGTTCCACCCAACCTTAGATCTCTGTCGAGCCTATACTCTTTCAGCTGAGAGATCACCCTCAAGCTGGGCTATGTATCAACTAAGGAGGGATATCGATTTATCTCACAGTAAGGTTCCATCCCAATGCTAAGCCAATCTGTAGTTGGGTTTGTCAAGCATTCCAGGGAATCTACCCATGCTAATCCAAACTACAGTGGGTTTATCAAGCATATAAGGATAATGGGGAAGGTATTGCTAATCCAGTGAGCTCAACCACAGAGCTGCAGGCATCTCAACACTAAAAAAACATGGCACGCACATTACCTACCTCACCCAACACAAGGAAGACCCTCTTCTCTACTACACAGTCCCTCAAGGCCTCTTCCCTTCTAGTGTTATTCAGGGTGGTCATAAAAAGGTCAAGTTGCTAGTTCTATGAGATTATAGCCTTCACTGGGTTTATCAAGCAACCCCACTCTAAATTGACCTTCTACCATAGTTAACCAAGCTGGTTCTTCTTAGGGATGCATAGTATGCTCTCTTCCGCACTCTAACTCTCTACAAACCAAATCCTGTATTCCCATGTCTTCCCTCAGTTGTTTAAGCTCTGAAAATCATCTCATGGCTCTTTCATCGGTATCCCGAGTATACTAGATTCACACACATAGTTTCTATGGCAATGGATTCGGTGATAATCCACTCATACAAGAAATCGCAACTATCGTTCATCTTCCTCTCGGTTGCGTTATGTGGGTCTATGCATGCATGAATCCCTAAATTCGTTCTTCTCTAATCAATGGATGGATGATTCTCCCCTCGGTTTCCTTCCCCCAATCGGTAGTCAAAACAGGTTTTGCGAGTTTACAGGCGCTTGAGTGTCTTCAACGACAAGCAATCAGAGTCATGCCCTACCATATGAAATCGCAGGCATGCTCCATAATCCATCAACTTCAGGAACATGGTTTCCAACCACCCTCTGTAACCGAATGTATGTCATTATGGGAGTCAAAAGGGTTCATATCTGGACATGTGGCGGCATGGGTACCAATCACATAACCCCCTCACCTCTCCCTAGTGGATACACATGGCCCCTTTCTCATTGGTTTCCTCCTTAGCAAGCTTCTTGGGTATTTATTGCATTGATTAATGATTACATCATTTACATTTCTTCATGGATTAATAGCCCATGAATAATCAAGCTGTCAAATACTTTCCTCTGCAATAACCTTAAACATCCACTAGTGGGGCCTTGGCCTTGAGCTCCACACTAGGGTAACACACATTGCATATACAAAATATTTACACTGAAGGAAATAAACACTAAGGTAAAATAGGGGTATTACAACTCCCTCCTCCTTATAACAACACCGGCCTCGGTGTTCTCAAAACTAAACAAAAACCAGAACACCTCTCTCATGGAATCCTCCAGCTCCCATGTGGCCTCTTCAGGACTAAGGTGCTCCCATTGCACGTTTACCTTTCTGATGGCCCTGTTTCGGAGCAAAGTGACCTTCCTGTTGAGTATGCACATAGGTTCCACTCGAAACTCTCCCTTGGGTTCCATCTATATCGCATGCCAATCAATTATGTTATTAGGATCATGTATATATTTCTTAAGCAAAGAGACATGGAAAACATTATGAGCTTTCATGTTAGAAGGAAATGCAATCCTATATGCAACTAGTCCTATCCTATCAAGGACTTCAAATGGCCCACAATATTTGGGTGCCAACTTGGCACAACTTGCCAACTTCATGGAAATCTTCTTTGGTCTCACTCTCAAATAAACATGATCCCCAATCTGAAATTCTTTGTGCACTCTCTTCAAATCTGCATAATTCTTCTGTCTGTCCTTGGATGCCTTCAAATTTTGCCTGATTTTAACAACTTCCTGCTCTATCTCTTCAATCATTTATGGTCCAAGCACTACCTTGTTCACTGGGTTGTCCCAATTCAATGGATTTTTGCATCCTCTTACATACATTCCCTGGAAAGAAATCATCTTCAATGATGCTTGATGTTCGTTGTTGTAGGCGAATTCTACCAAGTGTAGGTAGTCTTCCATCTTGGATGGCTTTTCCATCACATACATCCTTAACATGTCTTCAAGAATCTGATTTAATATCTTAGTCTGACCATCCATTTGAGGATTATAGGTTGTGCTAAACTTCAACTGAGTTCCTAATTCCTAGAACAATACTTTCCAAAAATTAGATGTGAACTTTGTGTCACGGCCTGGAATTATTGCCTTGGGAAATCCATGCAATCTGAATATCTTTCTCATGAAGATATCTGCAATGTCATTTTCCTTGTGAGTGGACTTGACTGGAATGAAATGAGCTAAATTCTATAGCTTGTCCACAACCACCATGATTTAATCATGTATCTTCACTGTCATTGGAAAACCTGTTAAAAAATCCATAGAGACCACTTCCCACTTCCATTCTGGAATGGGCAATGGCTGCAACAATCTTGTTGGATTTTGATGCTCTGCCTTGACCCATTGACACTTTTGACACCTAGCAATGTACTCAGCTATGCCTTTCTTCATACGATGCCAAAAGTACCACTTCCTTGCTGTCGTTATAGTCTTTTGATACCCTGGGTGGCCAGAATATGGATTTTGGTGTAACTCATTCAACACAAGCTTCTTCAGATATGCACTATCTGGAATGTACAGTCTGGTATCTTGATACATAAGAACATCATCATCACCCAGCTAATATCTTGCACATGATTTGTCCATATTACCCTGCTACAATTTCTCCTTGACTTGAAGGTAAACTTCATCACTAGTTTGAGCTTCTACAATCATTGCCTTCAAATTTGATTCCCACTTACTCACTGCTGCAATATGAAATCTCCTGCTAAGTGCATTTCCAAATTTGTTCTCTTTACTTTTTACATGTTTAATTTCCAAGTCAAATTTGCACAGAAACTCTATCCACCTTTTTTTCCTAGAATTTAGATTCGGCTGGTCAAACAAGTACTTTAAACTCATATGGTCAGTTCTGAGCTCGAATCTTCTTCCCAAGAGGTAATGTCTCCACCTCTTGAGTGCATGAACTATGGCTGCTAGATCTAGGTCATGTGTGGCATAGTTCTTCTCATTTTCCTTCATCTTCCTTGACTCATAACAAATTTGAAACCCCTCTTTCATTAGCACTCCATCGAGCCCTTCAATGCAAGCATTAGTGCATACTACAAAATCTTTATTTGGATCTGCAATCTTCAAGATAGTTGCACTGGTAAGTAATTCCTTTAACTGCTCGAAACTTTTCTCAAATTTTTTAGACCATGCAAATTTCATATTCTACCTTTGCAGTGAAGTGATTAGGTGAGCTATCCTGGAGAAGCATTCAATGAAACTTCAGTAGTAACCAACAAGACCCATAAAATACATTACATATGCAATGCTCTTTGGAGTAGGACAATCCATTATGGCCTCAATATTCTTTGGATCTACTGCAATACCTTCTACTGAAATGACATGACCCAATTACTGCACCTTCTTTTGATAGAATTCACACTTGCTTAGCTTGGAATATATACAACGGGTGTTCCCTAAGGACTTGTAACACCATCATTAAATGTTCATTATGTTCTTCTTCATTCCTTGAATAGACAAGAATGTCATCCAAGAACACAATCACAAACTTGTCCAGGTATTTGCTGAAGACACTATTCATGAGGCACATGAATGTAGCAGATGCATTTGTAAGACCAAATGGCACCACAATGAACTCATAATGGCCATATCTAGTTCTAAAAGCTGTATTATGAATATCAACCACTTATACTATGAAACGAGAACTATATACTATGAACGAGAACTCTAGCCATAAAAAATCACTTTTTAATGTCAAAAACACAAAAAAAACAACCTCAAGACCAAAAGTGATGATACTGGTATCAATCTTTTTTGTTTCGAGGTTAAAATTACAACTTTTTGGTAACTCAAGCAGTGTCATTGCAATCGAAACCCTAAAATTAGAACTTTTATCGCATTGTGGCATAAACAACTAGCATTGTCGCAACAAAAATACCAAAATCAAGCCCCAAATCCAAAAGAGGTGCTAGCAATGTCATCTCTTTTTCCTCTTCGATTGTAATTACACCGTTTCGAGACCATTTCCTAAAAATAAATAAATAATAAATAAACCCCTAATAAAATATAGAAAAAAACATATTTAGAAAAAAAAATGAATATTTAGAAGAAAAATACAAGGAAATACACAATTAAAATGATAGAAAAAAAAACAAAAACACCTTAAAAAAACAAAATTTATAAAAAAAAAAAAATTAAAAACCATACAAACCATTAAAAAATACAAATCTAATAAAAAAAAACAAAATTTAAAAAAAAAAATCTATATAAAAAAACAAAATTTAAAAAAATAAAAATAAAAACTAAACAAAATATTAAAAAATGCAAATCTAATAAAAAAAAACAAAATTTTAAAAAAATCCATATAAAAAAAAAAACAAAAATTAAAAAAACTATATAAAAAAACAAAAATTTAAAACCAAATAAAATTTAAAAAATCTAAATCAAATATAAAAAAAAAAAATTTAAAAATATATATAAAAAAAACATTTGAATTAAATATGAAGTGGAGTGGTGGAGTAAGGGAGGAGGCGGAGGGATAAGGGGGGCGGGTGGCAGAGGGATAAGTAGCAGGGCGGACGGGGTGGAGGGATAAGGGGGCGGAGGGATAAGCAACAGAGCGGAGGGGGCGGAGGGATAAGCAGCAGAGCGGAGGGGGCGGAGGGATAAGGCGAAGGGGGCGGGAATGGAGGGATAAGGGGCAGGGCGGGGGCGGAGGGATAATGAGCAGGGGGGGGCGGAGGGATAAGGAGGGGGCGGGAATGGAGGGATAAGGGGACGCGGAGGGATAAGGGAGGCGGGATGGAGGGATAAGGGGAGGCGGAGGGATAAGGAGCGGCGGTGGAGAGTGCTGGGCATCGCGGTGGAGAGTGCTGGGGGCAGTGGAGAGTGGTGGAAGTGGTGGTCGGGAGAGCTACCTCGATGTTGGGCATCGAGGTCGATGACGGGCATCGAGGTCAATGCCGGGCATCGACCTCGATGCCCAGCGTCACCCAACAATGGATTTTTTTTATTTTTTTAGTTTTTTTTAGTTTTTTGTTTGGTTTTTTTAGTTTTTTTTAGTCTTTTGTTTGGTTTTTTTGGTTTTATTTTTGTGTTTTTGGTGGGATTTTTTGTGTTTTTTTGTGTTTTTTGGGGGGTTTTGGTGTTATTTTTTGTTATTTTAATTTTAATTTTTTGTTTTTTATTATTATTTTTGTTATTTTTAATAGTTTTTCTTTCTTTTTTAAGTTTTTAAATATTTTTTCATTTTTTTTAGTTTAAAAAATATAAATTTATTTTATCTTTTGTTTTTTTATTTTTTGAGATTTTTTAAAACATTTTGTTATGTCTTTTTTTGTGTCTTTTAGTTTTTTTTTAAATAATTCACAATTTATATGGTTTTTTCATTTGTTTTTTTTTTTTTCTTTTAAAAAAATTTAAAAACCCACTTTGTAACCCGACGAAGGAAATAAGTGCTACTAGAAGCACCAACTTTCGATTTAGAGGGTAATTTTGGTTTTGCTTACAAGGGAAATAGATGGGCTTTCAAAATAGTTGTAAATTTAGCCTCGAAAAAAAAAACGAATGATACCGGTAGCACCACTTTTGAACTCTAGCCTTTAAAAATGCCTCAAAATGAAAATCTGTGATACTTGTATCAACCCTTTTTGAAATGGAGGTAAAAATAGCTATTAAAATTAGGAGAGAGAAAAACGAGAACTGTGTCGAGTTCTCGTTTCATAGTATAAGTGGTTTATCTTCTTCCTTAATCCTCACTTGATGGTAGCCAAAACACAAGTCAATCTTGGAAAATACCCTAGCTTCCTTCATCTGATCAAACAAGTCATCAATCCTTGGCAAGGGATACGTGTTCTTAATTGTCACTTTGTTGAGTTGTCTGTAATCAATACACAGTCTTAATGTTCCATCCTTCTTCTTAACGAATAACACAGGTGCACCCCAAGGTGATACACTCGGTCTGATATATTCTTTATCCATTAGTTCTTGCAGCTGCATCTTCAACTCTATCAGCTCTGGTGTACTCATTCTATAAGGAGCTTTGGAGATGGGTGCTGCCCCTGGAACAAGATCGATGGAAAAATCAATCTCTCCCTTTGGTGACAATCCTGACACTTCATCTGGAAACACATCCTTGAACTCTTGCAATATCTGGAAGTCTTATATCCTTGGTCCTTTGTCCTCTGATGTCTCTGATATGTGGACTACTTATAACTGGAAGGCCTTTCCATAAAACTTCCTCAACTGTAGAGCTGAAATCTTCCTCTCTGAAACTTGCTTTGGAATTCCACTAACCATCCTTGGTCTTCCTTCTTCGTCAAGGCATTCAAGTACCTTCTCATAACATTCAACCTTGACTCTATATCTTTCCAACCAATCCATACCTATTAGCGAATCATAGGATCCTAACGGTAAAACATTTAAATTTTCTTTGGTGGAAATTCCATTCAACTCAATGGAGCATTCCGACACAACTTCACTCACCTTTCTCTTGTAACCTGTGGCTAGTTGGACTAGCCAAGACTTACCATGATTTATATTACCAAGAGAACATCCTTCAGCTATATTAGGAGACACATAACTATGAGTAGATCCTGGGTCAATTAAAATAGAAATAGATTGCTTAGCAATCTTACCTTCAACTTCTATCACTATTGATTGATGGTCTGCTTGATGGTTTTCTTGATGGTCATCCAGTGCTGTATAAATCCTAGGTGTTTCTCTTGCCATATCTTCCACTGTAATTGTTTCTTCAAGGTTGTGCAAGCTCCTGGGGTTCTCTCCTTTAGTAGGACAATCTCTAAGCATGTTGTTTCCTCCACATCCAAAACACTGAAGTGGTCCTTTTGATGCTTTGTTTGTTGTTAATGCTGGCTTGAATACGCTTCTTGCTTTTTGTCCCTGTGGAAAGGTTCTGGGCTAATTTTCGAATGGTGGTATGAATCCACTTTTCCTTGGTTCAAACTTTCACTTGGGATTTCCTTTCCATGTTGACTATACCTCTGAATTTTCTTTACTTTGCTCGTAGCTATGCTCTTCCATCCTAATGGCTTCATCTAGTATTGGCGGATTTATTAATTCTATTCTATCTCTATAGTTCTGTGGTAGACTACCATGGAAGCATTAGATCTTCGCCATTTCATCCTTTATGTAGTATACATACCTCAGCAATTCCAGAAACTTATGAACATGCTCTTCCATGGTATTTTGCCCCAATCTAAGTTCATTTAACTCTTTTCTCTTGCTATCATAATACCTAGTTGATAGGTATTTCTCCTTGAAATATCTTTAGAATCTTTCCCAGTTGATCCTTCTTTCACTGGTTCCCTTCACTTGCATGAGATGGTCCCACCAAATGGAAGCTCTTCCATTCACATTGTAAATGGAAACTATGGCATTTTCATCCTCCGAATAACCATGCATTTTGAAAAAATTCTTCATTCCAAGAAGCCATGCCTCTGCTTCTTGGCTCATTTTACTTTCTCCCTCAAAATTTTATATGAAATTATTCCTAATGCGCCGAGGTTTAATATAGACTTAGGTAAACCTAAACCTGGACCACATGCTGATGGCATTGTGGGTTCAGTGTACTTTGCAGCATTTGATTCCTTAATAAAGCAGGTTCACGCCTTGTCAGTCAAACAATCTGCTGCAGAAGCAACTTCTGTTGCATCCTCCCCTTCAATTACAGAATCTGTATAGCAGGTGCAGACAAACCAAAAGAGTTCTCGGTAGCCCAACAACAAAATAAAGGGAAAGAAAGGGGAGGGAAAACAAAAAAATCCCAGAAACACAAAAAATGTCGAGGAGGGTTAAAAGGAAAAAAGGAAGGCTAAGTTCCCTTGCAAGCTATGTTAAGATGACCACCTTACCAATCAATTCCCTCTAATGGAAGAAGCCCAGAAGCTGATCCGTGAGAAGAAACTAGTTGTCTTAAAAGACCCTTTCCCTCATGGACAGAGTTCAGCTTCTGGAAACTCTAGTGCTGGGGGAACCACTCATGCCACCTCAGCTAATTAGTCATTCATTAATATGGTCAAATCAGATGCTCTATTGCAAACTTGAGCAAATAATTATACCCCGGATTTGCAGCAGAACGATGTTCCTGAATCCTTTACTCCTCTTTAGATACTAGTGGAGACATTGCCGAAGATACCAAAAGGTGTCTACAAATGGGATGTGCACAACCCTAATGCACGGGTTGCCCCCAACTACAATGTTGTGGAGGATTTATCCCAAACCCCATGTTCCATGTCTACTTTGGAGGTATTACAAAGTTGCCCATTGCAACGTAGTGCACTCCTCACAGCGATTGGGAGTGTTGATTCATCTACCATGCTTGCATGTTTTGATATGAAAGATATCAAGTACCAGTTGCCGTATCATGTCACTCTCCAGATAGAGGTTGTCCATGGTCCCATGACCATTCAATGAGTTGTTGTAGATGAGGGCGCATCCACGTGTGTAATGTCTATTTCTTGCTAGAAATATTTGGGTGCACCTGAGTTAGCTCCCTCGAACACAGTACTTACTGCATTTGATGGAAGATCTTTCCGTCCACACGGAGTCCTACCATCTTTTAATGTTGAACTTGCAGGAAAACTAATATCAATAGAGGTTGAAGTTCTAGATGCTCCACTCAATTACAACTTGTTGTTGGGTAGGAGCTGGATGTACACCATGCATGAAGTGCAATCAACTGTCTTCCGAGTCATAATGTTCCCTCACGAAGGAAAGATCATCACAATCGATCAACTTTCGTTTTCTCGGAAGACCAACTAGACTTCATCGGATTCATTTATTCCGTTGATTGATCAGTCCTTCCCAGTCACTGAGAGTTTGGGAGTAGGTCTCTATGGGTCATTAATAGGAACTTTTGATCTACCTTCTCCCATTAATTTTATTGGTTCTAAAGAATGTTCCTCACCTGAGACTTCCACAGTCTGTTTAAACACAGATCCGTAGATTCTCCCTACTAAATCAGAACCAGTTGTGCCTGTATCTATTGCAAAGGTAACCTACTTGGATTCACAACAAAATGCAATAGAACATTTCATGACTCCATTGGTCTCTGTTGAGTCAAATATGGACTATGACATGCATGGTCAATAGACTCTACCCACTCTCCTAATTGTTTAGACATGTTTTTTCCTTCTGACAAAATGTTTTTGGAAGCTATGTTAGGCCTGGATCACCCTCGAGAAAATGTACACCCCAGGTCCTATTTACCTCCTGTTCTAAACTTGTTAGAGAGACGTGAGTTCTCTCCGAGACCGAGTGAGACTGTTGATTTGTACTCTATCCCTTCCACTTCACAAGCTGTCGTTGCCGAAGGGAATAGGGCAAATACATCAAGAACCATCCCGATCAACATTTCCACTGAACCTAGAGTCACGAAAAATATTTTTATTGGAGCAGACTGTTATCTTGATGAGATCATTCCATGTACCAATCTTTTTAATGATTTTCGCGGCATCTTTTCCCGGTCTCATGAAGAGATCCCAGACATTGACCCTACTTGAAGAAGTACTGCACTTAAGCATCTGTTCTTTTTCATGTATTTTTAGCTTTACATTTTGTAGAGCTAGCTTTGTTTACGGTTGTAGTTACGTCTTATGCATTTATTGCTTTGTGTTTCATATGTTGACTGAACACTTTATAGGGTTTGCTGATGGCGCTAGCCACCACACTTGTCAGTTGGCCACAACTGCTTGGGTTATTTACTCACCAACCGGTCAATTGGTGTCTTCGGGAGGGGCTTGTTTAGGTCCCACAACAAACAATGTGACCAAATGCAGTGCAGTCATAGAGATACTCTGAGATGCTGTGTTTCATGGCATTTCACATTTTGAGGTACGGCTCGACTAACAGTTAGTTGTTTTCAGTTAATGGGTGTTTATCAGGTTAGAGATCCTACTTTGCTACGTCAGTTTCTGTGAGTTAAGTTACTTGAGAGACAGTTTGAGTATATCATATATTCCAAGGAACTTGAATGCATTAGCTGATTCATTTTCAAACTACGTTTTAGATTGGCATTTGCATCATTCACACACATAGTAATTCATGCATAAAACACAATAACACACATGTAAATATAACCGATACTGTATATATATCCGATACTATATCAAAACATAATATGAGTTTGGATCATAAGTCTATCACAGAGTCATGTCATAAGATACAAAATTGGGCTCAATGGCCTCAAAAATATATATAGAATATCCTTCTCCTATGGCGAAAGTGGGGGGGGCCTCATCTGCCTCTGCGGCCTCTCGATAGCAAATGACCAGCCTAGCTACTTTCTGCAGTAACCTAATCCAGGATGGGGGCACACCAACCACATCCTCCTGCATATCAACTGGCATACGCTCAATCCGATATGTAGGAATGTCATGAGTCAACCGACTCATTTTCCTCTCTATGGATCCCAACATGGCATCAGCTCTACCCACTTCCACTGGTCTCACGAAAGTATATGGGTGTCCCTCAGGGCGTACTGGTCCAACATCTGCATTTAACACTTTGTGTCAGTATTTCAAACTCATCATAAAAATCATATATGCAAAAATTGAAAAAATTAAATAATTTCTCAAAAGCATAAACATATCTATCTCTCCCCAGGCTGCACCTGGAGGAAGGATTAGCTCAAGATCACTGCGGATGTCCATACTAGCATATGGAAACTGCTCAAGTACTTGCACTTGTCTTTCCCACCAGCCCCATAAATCATCCCCGTGGTAGCAAAAGTTGCTCTCACCACCACCTTGGAGGAGAAATATTTCACCCCAACGAGCCAGCCTTGGCTCACAAGGGTTGAATGGGGGAAAAGTCATGCCCAAACTGATAGCAGGCACTCTCTCAAAGAAGAAAGTGCAAAGTATGCTACCGTATCCAAATTTTTTCATTCTCCCTGTCATACACCCCGAGAGTTGAAGCTTCATATTTTCCAAAAGACTTGTACATAAGTCATATACATGGCCCTGCAAGCACTCAATACCGATATGCATATGGTTTCTCGAGGCTACATGTTGTGTAGCACTCCCTCCCATATGATTCAGTATACTCACAATAACTTTGAGAGGGAATCTTGCAATGGTCGAGATGAGAACTTGACTACCGGATTTCTCTATTCCTCGTAAGCAGTAAGTATTCACATGTTCTTGCACGAACAAGGAACCCACATTGCGTGAGGACACTTTCAGGTTCACTAAGTCTCCCCTCTGAGAGAGACCCGTGATAAAGTAAATGTCATCCATAGTGAGTTCTAATGTTTCTCCCTGGATATCAAATACCATGGCATTTGCATCCCAATACTGAACGAGCCTCTGAAGCAAGCAGTTTTGTGCCCTCATGTTAATGGTTCTATAGAATTTCAATAATCCACACCTTCGGAGCGTATGAAGAGTCACTATATCTTGCAATGCTAGCCGATCCATCTCCTGATGCTATCTTTCTCTCCAAACAAGCACCATCCTGCCAAAAAAAGGTCAAATGTTTAGTCCTCGTCATTTTTTACCCAACTTTTGAGGGTGTGCGCTACTGTTTAGGCTAGACAGGTACGTTTGAGCGCTGCTTTCTTTGAGAAAAACCAATGCACACTACCAGTATGCCCTACTTTTCCTCATACACAGTAGCGCACACGCAAAACACGAGTTGCACATTGCTAGAAAATGATTTTTAACCATAAGAATTGACAAAAAATGCATCAAATTGCAAGTTTGGGAGGAAATAACTTACTTGGTGGAGGTAGAAGGTTGATTGATGCTTTGGTTTGGTCGCAGCGAGTGAAAGAAGATCAAGGTTTTACTTCAATATGCCCTAGAAATTTCAATTTGTGATATTTGTTTTTTCAATTTGAAACTAGTTATATAAAATTGATTTTAATTTTTACCCACTTATTTGCAAAAGTGTATAGTTTCAAAATTGTCCATAAATATTCTATTTAATCGCTAATACCTACAAGTTTTGGTGAGTTAAATTTAACCTAGGTATTTCAAATTTTCACTAGATTTTCAAAGTATTAAACTGGAAATGAATTATTTTCTTATTGATAGACCAATAAAGGTACCATATCGTCATTATTATGTCATTAACAAAATTTGTCGATAGTTACTAATGCGATTGTTGAGATCCTCTCTTTTGGCAAGTCATGAACCCAAGATCCTAGAAGTTGTCTTTTAAGTCGTTTTAAGCTCATGTTTTGACTATTTGAAAAACTAAACAAGATTGCTGAGCAAACTTGGTCTCTTCAAGCTCGTTAAAGGAATTGAAGGTCCATCTGATTAAGTATAAGTTTAACCCTTTTCCGGACTTTTGTGGATTACTTACGAAAAAGGAATACTCTAGTCATATGTGGCTAGAAGAGTTCTTCTTCCATTGTTATAGACCTTTTCAGGGGAGGAGACTAACTAAATGAAAAAGAACCTTTCGGAGCCTTCTTTAGGGTTTTTAGGCTCTCGAAACATGAAAATACCAAGTGAGCATTCACCTACTCGGGCTCGATGTGAAATCCACGAGAGGGTAAATAGAGGATTGTTTAAGTTTTTTAGACTCTATAAACAGGAAAACACCGACAAGCATTAACTTACTCGGTCTCGATATTAAAATCCACGAGTAAGTGTATGGAGGATTATTTAAGTTTTTTTGACTCCTTAAACAAGAAAACACTGGTGAGCAAGAACAGATCTCGGCTCGATATTAAAATATAGAGATCAGTATTATAGATTATTCATCTATCTCTTCTTTGAATTCTGTAAAAAATGAAGAAGGTCTTGAGTCTTCCTCCCATGGGCTCGTTAAACTTTTTACATGGTTGGACTTATTGAGTTTTCTTTCTTTCTTGGACTCATTAAAACAACAAGAAGGACATTCTTTTACCAAAAAAAATAAGAGATAAGAAGGGTATATCGCATCTTTTTCAGTTTCAAAGGCAATTCAGTCAGTCATGTCCTTGAACACAACACCTACTTGAGTCTTTCATGTTAGTTGGGTTTTAGTTTTTGACCTTAGGGTGAACCTGATCTCCGCGTTTTTTACTCCCCCGGTTGGTTATTATTCCAACCATATGGAGGGTCTGTTAATATCTACTACATTGCAGGCTTATATAATTTCCCTATGTTAAACGCTTCCTAAGTCACTTTGTGTCGTGCTCACTATTCAAGGATACATCCTGTGTCGGCCATTCTACAGTTTACCTTGACTTCATGTGTTGGTCATCCTGGTGTCAGTTTGTTTCATCTTGTTACTTGTCCTACTCCACATCAACTCATACCTATTGAGTGTTCCTTGTGTTGGATTATGGAGGATGCATTAATGCCTCCCTTCCAATGGACTTCTTCCCATCAACATCAGCTCATTATTCTCTCAGAACAAAGTTTAGAGTTTCGGCTAGTACCTTGGGTATTGCAGTCATCAGTGGAAGTATCCCTTGCTATTGAATAATGGGAATACATCAATGTCTCTTATTCGACAGGTTCCTCAAGTGTTCGACTTCAAGTCCACTTATTCACACTTGTTGGATCGTACTAGGTACCTTGGGCCCCATTATCATTATCGATGGAAGCCCTCACATTTGTTAATGGTATACATCAATGATCGATAATCAAATGATACCCCCCATGTTCGACCTTAGCTCATATATTCACATGGTTAGGGTTTGTACCTTGGGTTGTTTGGATCAAAACCTTGGGATTCTAATAGCATCACCTTATTTATGTTATCACCCAAGTTGTGCAAGCCTGAGCCTCACTTATTTTGTCTCTTCTTGAGACATAGATCCAGTTTGTTGTCATGGCTATGATCTCTCATTTAGACATGGATCCACATTTGTATTTCAGTGGCCATGCTATATATACATCTCCTAGTTATGTATCAGATATCATGTTGTATCATGCTATACATCTATATGATGTCAAGATTGTAATTGCTCGCTGACCTTGATCGTTGGTTCAAGTACTTTTGTGACTTGGTTCTGTGGTTTCTTGCTCCTCCTCTGACTTGGAATTATAATGTATTTCGGCCATCGTTTCCCTATGACCTCACACATAAGGGGGCATTTTTTATAGGTCAAATCTGCACTTCTTCATCTGTGATCACATTGCTTTGTCCATCACACAAAAGGACAACATGGATTGAAGAGATAGGATTGACCTAGATGATTTATGGACTGGAACTACCCTCTTCAGCTGAGAAATTCCCTGTTTCTCCTGATGTTTTGACATGTGCACTAATCTTTGGGGAGTAAACTAGCACACCTATGGGAAAATGCTCTACTTTACTCAAGGGAAACTAGCGCACACCTTAAAAAATTTGCAAACTCTTGTTGCAAAACACTAAAGTTGCATAATGTGCGCTACTATGCCTTGAGAAACTCGCGCACATCTTAAGATGAAGTCAAAAAATATATTAAATTTATGAATTGGGGTTAGTTGGAGTTAGTTCTGCAACTTCCCCAACCTCCCAATTCAACCACCTCTCGATTACAACTGCCTACCTTGTCCCATAAATACAAGGAGGATCCATGAGAGAGGGACCCAGAAAGAAGGCATTAAGTGTTGTTACGCTGGAGGAATTCTCAAGTCATTCTGAAGAGTAGGAACCCAGGACTCGGTTGCATAAGCATCTTGACACGTCAGGTATAATTGTACTAATTCATGTTTCTTTGACAATAAAGGTGGAAATACCCTTCCTGTCCCAAATTGAATGTCTATTGGATTGTATGTTCATTTGGTTCAGTATCTAATTATTGTTGATGTTTAATTGTTTCCAATTTTCGTCATATTTATATAGTCAAGATACACTGAGGAAGGTTTCCTTTGTGTTGTAGGTTCACCATAGCGGGAGATCAAGTGAAAGCTAGGACCAACCGTCGATTAAAGGTACATCTTTCGATATCCCGATCTCTTTCATTTGTAGGAACTAAATGCAATATAATGAATGTATAAACCTATCAACCCCACCCAAGTTGATAGTGTCTCTCCTCACTATAAGGTTTAAATCCTGAATAACATGCGTGATGTATCCTTTACACACATCTTCAGATTGAATGCACTTTTAGATATACTCCAAATTTGTATACATATCTGTCAACTTCACCATTTGCGCATATACTTCTGGTATTCATGTTCTTCTTCAACTTGCACATATATTACTTCAAAGTGGCTTCCATATACTTCTTCATACCTTTTCAGGAATACTGTATCCACTTTGACACTAGTTGATATCAATGAATCAGACTAAATAAGTTGACATCCTCTTTGACATTAGTTGTCAGTCAAACACTTGACATCATCTTTAGTTGACATCAATGACAACCAATGCTCAACAATATCCCCCTTTGGCATTGATGTCAACACCTTATGAAGTTGTACCTGATATTCTTTGAATTGTATGCTTCATATGTACTTGGTCGCAGTGATCCCCCTGTGTATATGATCCCCCTGAGTTCTTTAGGATTTTGGCTACTGTGTTTTCTCCTGTCAGTACTTCTACTACCTATGCGCAAACAATTCTACTTTTTCTTGCATCTGCACAGACCATATGTTTAGTCTTCTTCATGCCATTTATTTAAGTGATCTTCTTCACGCTCTTTCACGTCTGATAAGGCTTCATGTTCTTTCATCACTTCTGCAATTCTCCCCCTTTCGTGTTGTCCTACTGACTTCATGAATCGCTTCTATTTCCAGCCTCATCATTTATGGCTTAGCTTCATGCTTCTCTCCTTTCATTATTTCCTACTGACTTCATATATATTTTCATGTATACTTCTAATATGCATTTCATGCCTCAACTTCATGCATTTCTCCCCCTTTGACATCAATTGAAAAGATATTCCATTATTTTGTGCAATATGAGTTCTTCTATATGTTTTTCACTGGGGTCCATCATGACTATATCCAGGGATAACTCCCCCTGTATATATACTACCTTACTTTGCACAGCTTCTGTACAGATATCCTTCATAATTATCTTTGATTTTTTGATAAAGATGTTACATCACTCCTTCACCTTGTTCTACTTCATCGTTCCTTGCATAGTGATCCATTTTTTCATCCTTACTAACCCACAATATAGTGCCGATCCCTTTTGTATTTATGCATTACACTTCATGCGTCTGACTAGTTCACTTGTTGCATTTACTGCACTGTCACAGGGCTTTGTTGCATTTAATGCATCATTTTCCAAGACAACCAAAGATATGTCACATTTTTCATTTATCGGCCAACTCAGCATAAAAGTGGACATGAGACTCAGTTCGTGTGGAAAAAATTATGTGTCTCTTCCCTTCTCGAACCTTTTGAGGAAACATTCTTCATCGTATGGTGTAATGAATTGAATTTCCACCTTTTTGTATTGTTTCCAAAACTCATGAAGTCTAGCATTTAATTTTGGCAACTTCAGCACCTTCTTCGACGTTGTGCGACATTTCATGCCTATCTCATCAACTAATTGCATGTGCATGAACCTCCTTCAATGGATTCTATAAGATCTTTGTGAGCAATGTCTGGTTCATCACCTTTTGCGTCCTTACATTTTTGTATTGAATTTCCATCTTGCCTTTGCTGTTTGATCCAACCTATGGTTCTTTCTATTCCTTACAATGGCATCCTTTTATCATAGAGTAAACAGTTCCCTTGATAATGTGCATCTTGCCATTTAGGCTCAACAAACTGAGTTTTAGCGCTTGAGAACTGACATGGGTTCCTAGAAGCAACAAGTGCATGACAACCAAATTCTTCACCAATATTCTCAGTCTCAAATAAATGGCAAACATTCTGAGTAGTTGATCCTTGTGACTCATCGGGTTGATAATCTGGAGCGTCAACAGTAGTAGATTCTAGATGAATTGTCTCATCTTCGGCCTCAACATATTGAACCATTTTCATCTGCCACTTTGCATATTCTTCCTATGCATCCTACTTCTGAATGCACAATCCTAGTTTTGGTGGATTTGGAATTGTATCTTGCAAATCGACCAGACTTTGAACTCGATCTTGAACTACGGCTGTAGAATGCTTTGGAATTTTCTCAATTTTTCCTCTTCTATCATCCATCTTGTATATGCCATTCTTGGCCTCGACATGTAGTCTTAACTGATGCAATCTTTGTAAACATGCCCAATTTTGAATGTAATGAAAAGATATATTTTGTGCAGTCTTATGTCTTTCAACAGTGTTTGATTCTTCATGTAAAATTTTTCTGCGTGTATTTGTGCCACTGAACTCATTGTGGTACTTCCTTGTTCTGTAATGTATCATATGCAGTGTAATTAGATAACTAATTAATGTATGCATGCACTTTTCCCTTTCTGTGAAATAATCAACTTGACATACAATCATGTGCAAACACTTTCCATGTTCAGACATATTCTAACCACACATTCAAACTAACATATTAACCACACCCCTAACTAAAATCCCTTGAATTCCTTAAAATGCATCATGTTGAACTCAGAGGGTTTCCCATAGTCCTTATGGGACTAGCCAGATGTTGATGTATTTGTAACTTCAAAAGATATTCACTTGTATATTTTATATGTACTATATTGTATCCCCAACGGAGATGTATTATTCCTCCGATTGGAAGTGCCATCAGTTGTACTTGCATGTGTCACAAGTTATATTGTAAGTGTCGTAACTTATGCTTGATGGGTTATTAGACCATCGTGATGGGGTTGGCCCTGTATGAGTCATGTGGGTTAAAGGGTTATTATACCACCATAGTGGGGGTCAACCCAGTCAAGATTATGTTAAGTGGTTAAGTTAGGGCCGACCTAACTAAAGTTAAAAGATAAGTGAAAGTTAGTGTATAAATAGAGAGTGTCTCTCTCTCATTTTACACATCTCTCTCATTCACTCACTTCGCATTAGTGAGAGAGAGGAGGAGTGTGCACAAGTGGAGGAGGAGCATGCTGCTGAAGTTATCCATCTCTTGGGTTTGATCATTGTGATCCTTGTATTGAGTCTTACTCTATCTCTGAGGAAGTTGCGGGGTTTTTCACCTTCTTGGTTTTCCCCAGTGAAATGTTTCGTGTCTCTTGTCTCTTGTCTCTTATGCTTGATATGCTATACATGTTACTCTTTCAGTTAAGATCCTATATCTATTGAATTAAATGATGAAAATATAACATGGTATCAGAGCTAGCCTGAAGGAAGGCATGGTATGACATTTATGAGACTTGTTGCACTTGTGACAAATTGGAAGCTAGGGCTTGATATAGAAAAAACCAGTCATCGTAGAACTTTAGCTGTAAATCCATTTTGACAAAGTTTCAAGATCGGAAACTTTTACAGGTAGTAGATAACATCCCTATGTACATTTTTTTGTAAAGCACATAATCTTATTCGTTTTACTTTGTGTTTTATGATCAGTACAATCTAGGGTTTCTGCCTCTTCCAGATCTCAGTCATAAACAGGTGACCTAGGAAAAAAGGTGATAACTTGGGCTAGGAAGCTCCAAATGAAATTTCGTAGAAAGTGACAGTAAGAGAATGGACTGTAGGTTCTTAGGTAAGTTTTTAAGATGCCGAAGTTGAACTAGTGACACATGGCATGTTGTACAATTTTGCTCTCCTGTTTTATCCCATAAACAGTTCATGTTGGGACACTTGGCATAAATCTCTCTCAAAGAATCCAATTGAGGTCAGATCTGTGGGGTTGGAGAGATGATAGGTCAAGATACCATAGGACGAAGTTTTAGACCCTGTGAATTTGTAATTTCAAAGTTGTACCATAAACAATAAGGCACATATTTCTATCAAAACATAATTGGATTTTGAGCACCTTCATTCTTGGCTTGTCACTGCTGCGGTAATTTAGGGCTTCGAAGAAATTTGGAATTTGTTGAATTGGAGTCCACGGCTGAATTCTCCTCATCAAAATATAAATTTAGAGACCAAGATCAAATTTTTTAGTTGGGAAGAAGGCCGGGCTTGATCAAACCCTAGTTCAGGATTTTGATCGGAAAGGTGGAAAATTAGGGCTTTTGCAAAAGTTGGAATTTTTGAAATCTGTGACCACAGATGGAAGCTCCTCAGAAAAATCTAAGTTTAGAACACAAGATCGAACCTTTTGGATGGGAAGAAGACCGAGCCTGATCAAACCCTAGTTCGGGATCTTGTCAAAAATATCTGGAAGTTTCAAAGGCAATTTTGAGGGGTCAAATTTTGGAGATTTCAAAATTGAAGTATACTAGCTTGATCATCTCAGCAAGGCACATCTTTTCATCCAATCAGAAGTTTGAAATTCAAAGTTTGAATTTTTAGGGTTTCTTTGACAAACCCTAATCCATCTCCAGATCTAGTTTTAGCAAATCAAAGTGGATTGGGTTAATCATAGAAGAGAATGAATTGGACACCTACATAAGTGAAGAAATTCTTGTTCCAGAGGAAGATAAGGCTAAGGACTTACATAAGAAGACTACACGCAATCTCGACACGTATGACTTGAGGAAATACAGGTATGTTTTGAAATATATTCATGAAATGTTTTTCTTCACATTATTTAGGTTAGTACAATATTGATTAATGTTCGACTTGTCTTATCACCCTAGTAAAAGTATGAATGCATGTGAATGATAGACTACATTCATTGATTAGGGTTATGACAGTTATGATTGTACTAATGCACTGTGGTGTTGTATGAGGATGATATTGTCCGCTAACATGAAAGGTACATCAAGAAAGACAAATCAAGTTCTAGATAAAGAACATATGACCATGGTGACATGAAGACAAAGACTCATCCATAGTCATGGATCACATAGAAGCTCCACTTACGAGGTATGTATAATTTTGGTTCTACAATGGTTAACTTATGAACCATTCAGGTTAGTGGCAGAAGTCTTTGAAGAAGAGCAAGAAGACATTATGTGGGTATGTTATACATAACTAGCAAGCATGAAAATCCAGGTATGTTTTTCCTATATCAAGTTAGAATCCTACCTTGTGTTAGGATCTTATACTTTTGTATGAATGATAATGATTATTCTTGAGGTGATAAGTTTAAGTAATCAAGGGTTTATGCATATTATGTTTCTTACTTTGATTGATGATATGACTAACTAGAAGAGTCCTATGGTCAAATAAGAATATGCATGAGTAATAGAAGTCCTCCCTTAAACCTTAAATACTAATGCCTGTGATAAATTACCTGTGTGTGAAATGATCATGACCATACATAAGATTATTTAGGATCATAATGTATTGAGATTATACTAATGTATGTATGGTTATGTATGAGATCTTGAGGGTAACCCAATCATGACATTAGTGCACACTTAAGCATGCATAGTGGTCTAGGATGGATATAAGTTCAAGGACAGGTAATCCATGAATAAAAGATCAAGAGGGAGCACACTCCAAAAGTTCCTCCAAGGAAGCAAAGATCAAGAGGGAGCACTCCAGGAAGCAAAGATCAAGAGGGAGTCCACCCAACAACTAAACAAAGATAAGTATTTGAATTGTCATTAATTATATATATGATTACTTAAGTGATGTTGTTTAGTTATGTACATACTTATGTTCCTAGATTTAGGATGTGTATTATGCATATTAGGATATTTGCATTAATGAACAGTATACTACTAACATGCATGTGATGGGTAAGTGGCCTATGGCACTATACAACATTCCCTTGCTACTTATCTAGTATGAAACCTTTTTACTGACATGTTGGGAGCTATGCACACTCTTAACAATGTTCTGGTAGAGATGGAAGGCATCTAGAAAGTTACCGTGTGAATATGGGATATGGATAAATGTTGTATTGAAGCATTAGCTAAGATAATTGCATGACTATATGACATATGTCTTTATGCATAAGAATGTGTTTTTGAAAAACTATGAGAAGTTTCTAATCATGCAATTGAATTTGACCTGTACGAAAGATCGTGTACAATCACCTACAAAATAAGGAAAACAACATTTGTTCCAACAACGAAGTTCAAGAAAATGATCTATTGAAGATATTGAAGAATCTGAAGTTCCCAGGATCTGGGATGCAGTGATGGAAGAATGCCATGATTGAGGAATACTAGTTGATCATGAAGAATGATGTTTGGGATGTGGTCCCAAGAACAGAAGGGAAGTCTGTTGTGACTTCCAAGTGGATATATAAGATCAAGCATGCTGCAGATGGTAGCATAGAGAAATACAAAGTGAGGTTTGTGGCTCGTGGCTTCACCTAGAAAGAAAGGATAGATTATGAAGATACTTGTGTACCTGTAGCCAGATACACTTCCATTAGAACAATACTTGCTCTGGCTACAGTGCTGAAGTGGAAGATACATTAGATGGATATGGTGTAGTCGAAGAGGAAGTGTATGTGGAGCAACCACTCAGTTTTGATACAAATGACAGGGAGTCATATGTGTGCAAATTGAATAAAGCCTTGGATGGCTTGAAGCAAGCTCCTAGGACATGGTACAATAGGATAGACAGCTTCCTGTCCAGCTTGGGATTTACCAAGAGTAAAGCAGATTCCAACCTTTACTACAAGGTTGAGGAAGGCAATTTAGTGATCCTACTATTGTATGTGGATGACCTATTTGTTACAGGTGAGGATGGGTTGATTGTCGATACGAAGAGGAATCTTACTGCCGAGTTTGAGATGAAGGACTTGGGGATGATGCATTACTTTCTAGGCATGGAGGTGTCACAGAGTGCAGATGAAATCTTCCTTGGACAAGGGAAGTATGTAGTAGAGATCTTGAAGCAGTTCGGGATGATGGACTGCAAGGCCATGGCCACTCCTATGGTATCGAACCTGAATCTTCTGTGTGATGCTTCATTTGATCCGGTTGATGTCACAGTGTATCGTCAGATGATTGGGTCCTTGATGTACCTGATGAACACGAGACCGGATATTTGCTTTCTAGTGAACACATTAATCCAGTTCCTGACAAATCCCAGAGGTGTTCACCTAGTTGTTGTAAAGCATATTCTGAGGTACGTGAAGGGTACAATTGATTATGGGCTCAAGTATGATGTGAATCAAAAGTTTAACCTGGAGGGTTATGTTGATTTAGATTGCATAGGAGGTGCTGCAGATAGGAAGAACACTTATGGGTGCTTCCTTAGTATGGGATCAGGTGTGATCTCTTGGTTTAGTAGGAAGCAGTCCTGTGTAGCACTGAGTACAGCCGAAGCAGAGTATGTCACAGCTTGTTCGTCCAGTTGTGAGGTAGTATAGCTTAGGAATCTAATGTCTGATTTATTTGATCTCCCATTGGATGCTACCCGTATCTATTGTGACAACCAGAGTTGTGTGAAGTTGTCAGAGAACCCGGTGTTCCATGACAGGTTGAATCACATCGAGATCAAATATCACTATATCAGGGATATAGTGCAGAAAGGAGCAGTAAAGCTCCTGTATGTTGCGATGGATGAGCAGGTTGCAGATATGTTGATGAAACCACTAGCTAGAGTTAAGCTTGAGTACTTCAGAGAGACGCTTGGTGTTCTTCAGATAGAAGATACTTCAAGGAAGAAGTGATGGGACACATCTGCGGGAGCCATTCCAAGCATGGTGGTAGGAGGTTCCTTCCCATGGCTGTGGAAGTAAGTGTTGTGTGATGAACATCAGGACGATGCTCCAGATGATGTTATGTATGACGATGATCAGTTGGATCATGTATTATGATATGCATCAGTTGGATGCTTTGTATGATTAGTTGGATCATGTATGATGATATGCATCAGTTGGATGCTTTGTATGATCAGTTGGATCATATGTGATGATATGCATCAGATGGATGCTTTGTATGATCAGTTGGATCATATGTGATGATATGCATCAAGTGGATGCTTTGTATAATTAGTTGGATCATATGTGATGATATGCATCAGGTGGATGCTTTGTATGATCAGTTGGATCATATGTGATGATATGTGTCAGGTGGATGCATTGTATGAACAGTTTGATCATGTGTGATGAGCATCAGGTCAATGCTCCAGATGATGTACATCAGGATGATGTACTATGATGATCAGGATGATCATGTGTGATGATCATCAGGTAGATTCTACAAATGATGTGCATAAGGATGATGCACTATATGATGATCAGTATGATCATGAGTATCAGGTTGATACTCGGTGGCCATGGACAGGTTGTGTAGGTAGCATAGAAAAGATCTTGTGAGATCTAGACAGGTAGAGTTGTGTGCTCGTAACAGCCTGGGATGCTCTTTCAAGGTTTTGCTACAGTTTCACATAGAAAAGATCCTGGAAATCCAAACAGGTTAAGCTGTGTGCTAGTAAAAGATCCTGGGATGCTTTATAGAGATATTCCAGGTCGCAAGATGCTCTTTAAAGGTTTTGCGAAAGTTCACATAGAAAAGATCCTAGAGATCCGGACAAGTAGAGTTGTTTGCTCGTAATAGCCTGGGATGCTCTATAGAGATCTTGTAGGTTTCAAGATGCTCTTTAAAGGATTTGAGAAGGTCACATGTAAAAGATACTTGGAGATACAGACAGGTAGAACTTTGTGCTAATAACAACCTGGGATGATCTTTCGAGGTTGTTGATGCATGTAATTAGTCCTAGGATCAATAGTATGGCCAGAGATGATGAAGACCTATAGGAGGCTAGCCCTACATCCAACATGAAAAAGGGATGGCTCTGTAGAACTTCATATGATGAGAAGAATTCATAGATAGCCCAGTGATTGAGATGTCGAGTGCAGCAGTAGTGATGATGATGATGCTCCGTGATCTAGTGATGATGATCCAACTCCAGAATTGAAGACTTGTGCCTATATGTATAGATGACTTGTGTCAAGAGAATACCTTCCTAGTTAAGAGGTAGTGTTGATGTATTTGTAACTTCAGAAGATATTCACTTGTATATTGTATTTGTACTTTCTTGTATCCCCAACGGAGATGTATTATTCCTTCGATTGGAACTGTCCTTAGTTGTACTTGCATGTGTCGTAAGTTATATTGTAAGTGTCGTAACTTATACTTGATGGGTTATTAGACCACCTTGATGGGGTCAGACCTGTATGAGTCATGTGGGTTAAAGGGTTATGAGATCACCCTAGTGGGGGTCAGCCCAATAAACATTATGTTAAGTAGTTAAGTTAGGGCCGACCTAGCTAAATTTAAAAGACAAGTGAAAGTTAGTGTATAAATAGAGAGTGTGTCTCTCTCATTTTACACATCTCTCTCATTCACTCACTTCGCATTAGTGAGAGACAGGAGGAGTGTGCAGAAGTGGAGGAGGAGCATGCTACTGAAGTTATCCATCTCTTGGGTTCGATCATTGTGATCCTTGTATTGATGCTTATTCTTTCTGTGAGGTAGTTGCGGGGTTTTTCACCTTCTTGGTTTTCCCCAGTGAAATGTTTTGTGTCTCTTGTCTCTTGTCTCTTATGCTTGATATGCTGTACATTCTATTCTTTCAGTTAAGATCCTAGATATATTGAATTAAATGATGAAAATCTAACACCAGAGAGGAAACAATTGCTTGGTGCACCTAGATTGTCTGCATCTTCAGAATAATTATGAGGATATTTTCTAACCCAATCTTTGTTGTGTGCACTTCTGTTTTGATTCTGCTATGTAGATTTTCCACTGAAGTCTCTTTGAGTGTAATATCCTTTGAGCAACAAATATTCATTAGGACAATTTACTACTATTTGAAAATACATAGAAGCTTTGTGTGAAAAACAGTCGCATGGATAACATCTCACAGTTTGACAATATTTTGCAATATGGACAAAACAATTGCATCTTGCGCACTTCACCCTATTGATCCTTCTTTGATTAGTATATCGAAAATAATTATAGCTGAAGGAACCAGCATACCTAAAAGTCTTATCTTGACTTGAGCAATGTTCTCTGTCACACATCTTCTTAAGTGTCTTTTCTTAACCTAGACCATTTTTGTCCTCTGGTGCTCTCTGATCTCTCAGAATCCTGTTTGGTATTGACGTGTTGTATTTTAACTTGTTATGCACTTCATTTTTAGATTATGTCTTGTCACTTCCTAATTGTGTGCATATGGGATCAATACAAACTTGTCTCTTTCCCTTTATGTCAATCAGCTTGTCTTCTAGATGAGATATCTCATATTCTTTTCCTCAAGTTGATTAGTCATCTTTATGATTTCCTATGCCAATTCCTCCAGTGAATTTCCTAATGAATATTTATCTTTCTCACGTACTAGAATATTTTCTTTTGCGCAAATCAAATGTTGGATCTCATGGCTAGCTATCCTTTCACAAATATCCGTGCCAACAGATTCCTGGAATGGCCTTTCATGTTCTTCCTACTTTGACAGTTTTTCCTACAATAGCTAATTCTTCTTCTTAGACTTCTTTAACTTGTACAAGGCACTTATCAATTCACCTTCCCAGTCAATCTCTACAATGTCTTCATCATCATATTGACTATCAGTCTTGACCTCTTCAACAGGTTTTGTAGGTGTAACTAGATTTGGAGGTGTTTTGAATGAACCACTGAATAAATACTTATATAGTGATCATGGCTTACCTTGTGCAACTGGAGTATTCTTCAAACTTCTCTTCTTCCTTTCATATTTTATTTCTTCCACTAAATGTGACATGAAGAGTACGCCCTTAGGTTCTTCGCCGCAGTCACTTCCTTTAGACACACTGATTCCTTCTTCGGTGTACATACTCTTCCTCTATTTTGGAATCCTCCTTTTGTTCTCAGGTCTGTGTTGTGAGTGCACAGTCTTTCGATCGTATGAGATAGATTCCTAATAATTATCATTGTCTCCATTCTCTTTGAAATCACACTTTAAGGCATAATGACCTACTCCTCCACATGTGAAACATTTAAAGGGCAAATTTTTCTTGTACTTACCTTGTCCTCTTTTCAACTTGTTGAAAAAGTTTGATTCTTCATCATTTGATTCTTCACAACAGTCTTTGTCATGATCATGCTTTTCCTTTCCTATGGCTTTAAAGGTAGCTTCTTTTCTGATGGGATTCTCTTTCTCAGTTCTCATCTCATATGCAGTGAGAATCTCCTAAAGCTCATCCTTTGTTAGATCTTCAAGATTAGATAGATCCTCTAACACAGATACCTTCGCATTGAATCTTTGAGGAAAAGTTCTCAATATTTTTTGTATATCTAATTCTTCATCCAGAGTGACCCCAAGACTCTTGGTAGCATTAACTATCTCATCTACTCTTAGGAATTAGGATGTGATGTTCTCTTCATATTTCATTTTCAGAGATTCAAACCGCTCAAAGTGGTTTTGCAGCTTTTCTTTCTTTACTTTGTCATCGTCTTCGTATATACCTTTGATTTTGTCCCAAACCTCCTTGCTGATGCACAATGCATAACCTTGATGAATTATTCACCTTTCAAACCACACAACATATCATTTATGGCTCTAGAATTGATTTCATAGAGTCTCCTTTGCGCCGTATTGATTGGTACAGCTGCTGGGACATTATAACCATCGACGATAGTTTTCCAAACATCTGCTCCTAATGAATGCAAATAAAATTCCATATGTACCTTCCAGAAAATGTAATTGGTGCAATAGAATCTTGGTGCTCTATTTGTAGAAATTCCTTCCTTCTTATCCATTTATGTGCAATGATCTATCTTCCAGATGTTAATATGTTACTGAAGACACCTTCTCTGATACCAATTGTTGGAATCGATCTAATACTGAGAGGGGGGGTGAATTGGTATTAGTGCAGTTATGATCAGTTTCTACCTTCTTTAACAAATTATCCTTTACTTAATCTTTATATTATGTTATGCATCAGTAAATAAAAATCCACACACACGTGCACCACATAAACAACACATTACACACAGGATTTTTACATGGAAACCCAAATGGGAGAAAACCACAAAATGCTTCTTTACAGTGAGAAAGAATACCAACTTCTTTTGTTTACCAGCACCAACTGGAAGGAGGCACCAACCCCCTAGTTTTTTAGGCACTGACCAAAAGGAAGTTTCCTCTCCCTCTGTTTCTCCAGTACTGACTAAAAGGAGGCATTGACCCCTTGTCTTAATTTTTTTACAATCACCAACCTGAAGGAAGCTCCAACTACCTATCTCCTTGCCCCTTTCGATCGCCCTGATGTCCAATGTATGTTGTTGTCGTACTGAACTTAAACTCTACGCACTTATTCATATATTTTGATGATAATTTTGGTGTGTGCTACCTTCGTATGTAGACTATACTCTATCACTGCGCTTCATACATCACTTGACTTCTCATTACTCTCATATCACACTTCTTCTGATGAATTACCTCATGTACTGTGTGCTCACTAATATTATAGTTTGTGTCTCTATTATCTCAACGTTTTTCTCTGTGTGATGAAATGATCAACTGATACTATTCTTTCAATTGATAGAGTGTTGTTATGAAATAAAGAACTAGTAAAAGATGGAATTGCGCACTTTCTGATGTGTCCATTCTATTTAAGTGTTGCAGTCTCTCAGATAATATGCGACGTCCTATGCATCAAATGATTCATCTGTTCTGTTTAATGCACTTGTCTCATATCAGTTGCATCATTATGCACCTATCAGATCCTGCTACTGTTCTGTCATTGCACCTCAGATGGATTTCTCAACTTCTCACACTTTCACTTCTGCTCATATGCATGAGCTAGACATCTGCGTAATATATGGTAAACTTCAGTTCTATATCTACGCTTATGTCTCTACAATATATGTGACTATCTATGTGTTGATTTTAATAGTGTCCTTCGAAACATCATGCACATGCACATACTTCAGTATTTCTTTCTTTCAATACTTGAGCATATGTCACAGATATATCACATCATTCTATGTACCATCAAAACTTCATTCTACTGCATGTGCACATTCGACTCTTCACTATATCATTTGTTTTGTCTGTGAGCCCCTTGATGCACCAAAAGTCAAATTGAAACTTACGATGAAATATCTTATGCTCTCACCATCAAGCTTACTTCAAATCTCCAACTTGCATCTCTATTTATACATGTCCTGCATGGATTGTATCTTCACAAGTTGGTCGTCGCTTCCCTTCTTCCATACTTCACGGATTATGCATATGCCACATTTCATCTTCTACATTGTTGATGTGTCATCTGATATGTGTCTTGCTCCCTCAAGGTACAAAACTTAGTGGGACTTTAACCTTGGTTGTCTACCGTTGCAACGCTCTTGATGTACCATTTCCTTAAGGTATGTGCACAATCTTACACTTCATCTTGATGTGTCTATGACTTGTGTTGTACCATACCTTGTGGCTAATGAACCCTTGGTATATTGATATTTTGCAGAATATGTGCATACTCCAACTTCTTCTCAGTGCAACATTTGACCTTTTCTTTGTCATCCTTTGTGGGGCTTGCACACCTACTGTACCATTGGCCATGGAACTTTCTCATAGATGGTCTTCAACCACTGTACCCTTCCAGGAACTTGTGTGCATTCCACTTACTTAAAGCAGCTTTTGATTGGATGTACTTGCACGCTTTCAAGAATGTCCAACCATTAACTACTTGCACACTTCCAACCTTTAACCAAGCAATGGTCAGGATTGCTTGCATACTTGTACCATCTTTTCAACCAACTCCTTCGCTACTTGAGCACTTGTACCATTGTCTAACCAAATACTTGGCTACTACCATGAGAAAGTATGACTTGGTGTACTTTATTTATGTGCAAGGACCTTATGCTATAGGATACATTACTTGTGTTCTTTTCTTGAATTGAATCTGCATGATGTATCTTCCTTATGTACTTCTTCAAAATCATCATGCATGATGTATCCTTGACACACATCTTCAGACTAAATACACTTCTAGATATACTCCAAATTTGCATACATATATGTCACCTTCACCATTTGCACATATACTTCTGGTATTCATGTTCTTCTTCAACTTGAACATATACTACTTCAAAGTGGCTTCCATATACTTCTTCATAATTCTACAGGAATAATGTATCCACTTTGACACTAGTTTATATCAATGACTCAGACTGAATCAGTTGACATTATCTTTGAGATTAGTTGACATTCAAACACTTGACATCATCTTTAGTTGAAATCAATAACAACCAATGCTCAACACCATAATAAAAGAAAACATACATTTCATTGAGGTCCTACAAAACTACAAGATGGGAGCATCCAAGCACTTCACATGCACAAATATTATTCAAATGAATTCCTCTACAGAAGTCAAAATACAAGCATGCAATAACTTTAGTGCTTCTAATTGTTCAAACCACACATTCGACCCTTAACTATTTCCAAGCTCAAATAGACTTGTTATGCCATATGTTTACTTAGTGAACCTATTATGTCTCACACAACCACTTGTCTAGCAATATGTGTACTTTGTGTATCTATTTTGTCTCACACATATGCTTGTCTCTTGCATTTATAGCACATATTTAATAATATACCCATCATACAACAATAGGATTTACATTTCTAGCTGTCCTTATGAAGATGTGTAGCGAGAGAGAAGGAGAGATGAAGATGTACACATACTCAACCCCCATTCCTCCTTCCTAGGTACAAGGATAACCAGTGCAAGTGTGAAAATGAATTGGGAAAGAGGGTGACTAGTGAATGTGTGCATGTACAACATGCTATCCATGTCCACCTCTCACAAGGATGAATGAGAGGGTAAAGAATGTGAACCCTCTCATCAATAAATATCGATGGTTATTTTTTATGTTGTATGGTGAAATAGGTTTTGGCATATTGTTTAGTTGATTTATTAAACTAATGGTGACATAAAAAGACTATCGATACCTATTAAGATTGTATGTATTAAACCTTGCTAGCTACCCTTTATTTCTATAATATAGTCGATTGGGAAATATTTTTTGTCCAATAGTAATTTTTGGTTTGGTAGGACACCTAGTCAGAGCTTACTGAGTGAAATTATCTTATATTATCTAATATTATATGTTCTTGTGTCTTGGAAAAAAGGAACCATTGCACCTTTATCACCAATTATAGGATCATGCTTTATGACTTTTCACTGTTGGGAAATAATTTTTTTTTCATGTAGAAGGTTTCCAACATTTTTGTAGTGCATTGATGGTTTTTTATGTTGAGGAAGAGGGGGGTTTTCCAACATGATGCATTTTATTCTTGTTTGCAGGAAGAAACGATTAGTCAACTATTTCCAATTTTCCTTGAAGTGTTAAAAGATGAATTCCCTGACGTGCAACTTAACATCATAAGCGAGCTTGATCAAGTGAATCAGGTATATTGTTGTTTGTGTTGTGTAATATTCTTAGTCAATTGAAACCTTTTGTCATGGCTACTTGTTACTATTAGTCAGCTTTGTGGCTTGTCCATGTTTATTTCTGGCATTGATTTCACCCATGTGATCTTGAGCATATTTAGTGTACATTTATGCACTTTGTTTCTATGTGCAGCTTAGCATCATAACTAAGCTTTAATATTAGGGGTATCAACTATGTTATCATTTGAGTTGCTTAACCTTGTTAGTTAGTTGAAACATTTATGTGAGGCAACTTGTTTGCTAGTTTTAGTTAGATTTCAGTCTTAAGTGAATATTTTTGGGATTAATTTCATCCAATTCAAGCTCGAGTTCATTTAGTCTATGTGTGTATGTACTGGTGTTGGATTCAATTCTGGTAGGAATGTCTATCTGTGCTAGAGTATGCAAACTGGGTTTTTGAAATTGATACTAGCATTGGTTTCCAATGTAAATGGGATCCTGACATCATCCAGGGGTGGTTGATATATTTGTATATTGGGTTAAAAATGTTTCCAATGGCATAAATATAGTTTCAAAACTTGATGTATAGTTTTTTCTACTAAGTATAAGAAATTCTTACTATGAGGTTTGTGAGGTTCAACAATTTACATTCCCATTTTGGTTTATCTTCATTATGTTAGATTTATTCCTACTTGTTTCTCTTTTCTAATGCCTAGTTTTCCTTTTTGATATCCTATCCTATTTCTTTTGATGATGGATGGTGAATGCAATAGATTTAGAATTGTTGCAGGGTAGTATTAATGATGTTGCGACTACTTTTGTTAAAGAGGTTGATTGTTTGTAACTTTGTTAAAAGGATAGGTTTCTATCTATCTTGTGAAATATTTTCATGAATAAGCACATGAATAAATTGATATAGGATAGGTCATGATCCCAGAAGGAGGTTTAATGTAGAAAAATGTAACATATCCATTAAATTCCTTTGGGGTTCATTGTCACATGGTTATTGATCATTGTTATAAGGTCTTTTTTTATAATATCAAAATTTCTATATGTGGGATTTATGTATTTTAATATTTTTATGCATTACTCTCATTTGCAATAATAACAAACATTTTGCAGGTGCTTGGAATTGATTTGTTGTCTCAATATATTCTACCAACAATTGTTGAGCTTATAAAATATAGGCACCGGAGAGTTGAGCACATTTCCATGAAATTTATTGAGACTCCTTTGCAGAAAAAGGCTTCCCTTGGACCCCAGGCTCCCTTCAGATATACATTTTCACATGTCATAAATTGTGCCACTTTCTTATAATGCTATCTTAAAACTTAATTACAAAAAAATAAGTATATATAATTATTATTATTCATGTTTCCTTGACTTAAAAAACTTCAAAAATAAGTGCTAAATCCATTGAGGAATTGCAAAAGGAAATCCAGTCAAATGATGCATATGGAAAGAATTGCTCTGCTACGCCTCCAGTAGTTACAAATAATTTTTCTAAATGTCATAAATGCATGAAATATATACATGGAAATGTTGGGCCAGGTTTGCTATTACAAGCATATCATTTAGTTCAGTATTTCCTGCTAGGGATATAGAATGTGCATTATCATTTTAGGGAATATCGTGGAATTCATTCTAGGGATATATGCATGTGTAGTAAATTTGTTACAGACAAGCTGCTTACTTGTACTATGTTTCTAGGTTTTGTAAGTTTCAAATTGGAATTTTATACATAAAAATGCCATATTGCTTATAATTGTACACCGACAATTGTATGCAATGAGAATGGTTGTTAATGCAGTTATCTTGAATAGGGATTCCTATCATAAAAACTCGCAAGAAAATATAAAATAAAATTTTGGCATCACTAGTAGATTTGCTCCATCGCCGGATTCATTTGCACCCGACAATTTGAATTATGATAAATGCCTAGATTCTTCCTCTTGTACCCTTGAAAAGTTAAGAAAGTCTATATTTTAAATTCCTTCCACAACCATCCACATCTCTGAATAGTCATATCTATCATGTCACAAATCTCATGTACAAAAAACACCAAACCAAGAGAAATAATATGACCATTTTGTACAACAAACTCTATGAATTGTGAAGGTCAACCAAAAAGATTATTGTTGTATCTATTGTTATGCTCTATGCTATGTTTGTTGTGTTTTCTTTGAATTTTTGTTGTTATCAAATGGATTTTTTTGTACTTTATTTTCTCTTGTTGTACTATGTATGAAGAATGTCATAATTTTTTTTTCTTAATTAGTAATAATTTTTTTGTAAATAGTTGGTTGGTAGATATTCTATGGATCATTAAAAAAACTTTTTGTTATTCAGGTTTTTTGTTGTAATTTTGATTCAATAAGAAATTTGATTCTTCTATTTAAGGGTGCTAGCTCAATGGAATAACACCTTCCTTACAAGCAGGTGGTTGGCGGTTCGATTCCATTGTGCCCTATTTATAGAAATTAACGACTAATTAAATGACCAGTTAACAACAATCAATGATTAAATAAATAACCAGTTAACAACAATCAATGACCACTTAATTGCATTGAATGACTAACTAAATGACCAGTTAACCACAATTAATGACTAAATAAATAACCTGTTAATAACAATCAATGACTAAATAAATGACCAGTTGAATACAATCAATGACTAAACAAATGACCAGTTAACAACAATCAATGATTAAATAAATGACCAATTAACAATAATTAATAACTAAAACAATCACTAAATATATGACCAAACGAACTAATCAAAACAACCAATAAATGACTAAAATTGTGTGACTAAATTTAGTCATTTATTTGTAATTTTTAGTAGTTTTTTTAGTCATTTATCTCAATTTTTCTACTGGTGTTGGATCCTTATAAAAAACCCTTATAGAGGACTCATGTGTTGGTTCAAGGTCACATTCAAGGTTTCTACGCCTGAAAAGATTTAATAATAACTTATAGAAAATGTTTTCCTTCCTTGACCATGGTTAAGGCCCTATAAGCCATCCTTATTCAACAAAACCTCATAATGGCATCCATATCCAAATATGATGCCAAAGTAACCCTAAAGGGGGCCTCTGCTGTGGTTTGTGGGCGTTTTTCATTATGACTTGAGTGTTCTCTTCCCCTAACCATGTCACTTGAGATGAAGAAGGTTCAAATAGGGATTAAGCCCCTTGTCACGCCCTAATATTGTTTAGATCTCAAGACCAATATGTTTTTAAATAGAGGAATGTGCACATGCTTTTAAGAACACACCCACACATCCTAAAATATGTGCGCATTTTTAGAACATAGTATGTGGAGGGAAACACAGATACATGCATGGGGCATGCGTGAAGGTTGAGAAAATGAACAATACATTTAAACAAGAACATCTATATGTCTTTAAAAAATTCAATGAGTATGTGTTTTAGGTGCAACGATTTTGGGAAGCAACTTCTTGAACCTTCCCATCTGTACTCAAACATATTATTGACTTACTAAATCAAGGTGCACAATGACACTAAAAAAAACATTTATGTATTTGTTACTTTTTGTTTCACCTCACCTTAACATATGGATAGTTAAAAATATAAATAAAAACTTACATAATAAAATATCTAAACTAACCCAATAAATATATAAACATGAACACATATTCAACAATCATAATTATAATTGTAAAGATCCCAATGTAGTAAAACATCCACTCTCAATGATACATAGTATTATCGAGTGGGTTCATTAATGATACAAAGAACTCTATATATACAATGAGAATATAACTAGATTCATTAATAATAAAAGAACCTCTATATACACAATGGGATTATAACTAACATAGTTTATGAGTTATTAATCGTATATATATATATATATGATTAATATAAATTTCTATTATATATATATAATAGAAATTTACAAATTATATTTTTAAATCATGGTTGTTATAATTAGAAACACATAATAAATATAATGATTAAACCAAGCACACACATAATGTGTCACATCCCCACACTGAAGTGATGACCTTCTAAGGCACAGGAGACCCTCCAACTACATATTTTGTTTTTTTTAACCTTCAAATTTCACATACAGACGCAATAGACTCGGATCCACAATCCACAATTGCAATCCGCACTGTGCAATCCCCAATTGCGATCTGCAATCTGCAATTGCATTCCATAATCCGAGATCCACACTCCGCGTTCTGCAATCTGCAATTTCGATCTACAATCCGCAATTGCGATACGCAATCCGAGATTCACAATTACAATCCACATTCCGCAATTGTGGTCTGTAATCCGCGTTCCGCAATCCACAATTTCATTGCGGACGTGGGAATGCGAAACTCTCTATTCCATCTTTGGGGCAGTCTTTCCCTTCCGCAATCCGCAATACACATTGCAGATGCGGGAATGCAGAATTTCCCACCGAAAAACTTACCTTCCACAATCCGCAATCCGCATTGCGGATGCAGGAAAACAGAACCAGACTCCTGCAAAAACGACTTTCCAAAACAACTTTGGAGTGGCATAACTTCCTCCTCCAAGGTCCAAATGGAATAAGGTTGGTACCATTGGAAATCTCTTGGAGAGATCTATCCAATGGTGCAACCTCCACTCCGAACAAAGGTCTCTAACCCCATCATTAATCCAACTGAACATTATGTGCATAAATTCACTTTAAATGACTTTAACCTTCTTCCTACCATGGTTTTCCCCTCCACTTGACCCACATAGAGGTTCTGAGACACATTAAGGTATCCCATTCCTCCTCAAGATCGGGTGCAGTCATACAACTCATGCATAGGGTTAATTAATACATCAGAATATGTAAGGAGCATGGAGTTAGATCTAACCATTACAGCTACCACATGCAATACTTATAATTCAATAAAATCATACAATGGAATGATGTATATAACATGAACTCATCCTTCTGCTTAGGCTTACACATGATCTACTTATCCATCAATTCATAAAAACATACATCCAATGACTTGAACATAAAAACCATGTAATAACAATAGAAATTCATCATTTAACATAACAAAGAAGTAATTATCTTTAATTTTTTAAGTTGCCAAGCAACTGGCTAAGTGAAAACAATGTTCCACCCAACCTTAGATCTCTGTCGAGCCTCTACTCTTTCAGCTGAGAGATCACCCTCAAGCTGGGCTATGTATCAACTAAGGAGGGATATCGATTTCTCTCATAGTAAGGTTCCATCCCAATGCTAAGCCAATCTGTAGTTGGGTTTTTCAAGCATTCCAGGGAATCTACCCATGCTAAGGCAACCTACAGTGGTTTTATCAAGCATATAATGACAACGAGGAAGGTATTGCTAAGCCAGTGAAATCAACCACATAGTTGTAGGCATATCAACACTTAGCAAACATGGCACCCACATTACCTACCTCACCCAACACAAGGAAGACCCTCTTCTCTGCTACACAATCCCTCAAGGCCTCTTCCCTTCCAGTGCTATTCAGGGTGGTCATAAAAAGGTCAAGTTGCTAGTTCTATGAGATTATAGCCTTCACTGGTTTTATCAAGCAACCCCACTCTAAATTGACCTTCTACCATAGTTAACCAAGCTGGTTCTTCTTAGGGATGCATAGTATGCTCTCTTTCGCACTCTAACTCTCTACAAACCAAATCCCATATTCTCATGGCTTCCCTCAGTTGTTTAAGCTCTGATAATCATCTCATGGTTCTTTCATCGGTATCCCGAGTATACTAGATTCACACACATAGTTTCTATGGCAATGGATTCGATGATAATCCACTCATAAAAGAAATCGCAACTATCGTTCATCTTCCTCTCGGTTGCGTTATGTGGGTCTGTGCATGCATGAATCCCTCAATTCGTTCTTCTCTAATCAATGGATGGATGATTCTCCCCTCGGTTTCCTTCCCCCAATAGGTAGTCAAAATAGGTTTTGCGAGTTTACAGGTGCTTGAGTGTCTTCAAGGACAAGCAATCAGAGTCATGCCCTACCATACGAAATCGCAGGCATGCTCCATAATCCATCGACTTCAGCAACATGGTTTCCAACCACCCTCTGTAACCAAATGAATGTCAGCATGGGAGTCAAAAGGGTTCATATATGGACATGTGGCGGCATGGGTACCAATCACATAACCCCCTCACCTCTCCCTAGTGGATACACATGGTCTCTTTCTCATTGGTTTCCTCCTTAGCTAGCTTCTTGGGTATTTATTGCATTGATTAATAATTACATCATTTACATTTCTTCATGGATTAATAGCCCATGAATAATCAAGCTGTCAAATACTTGCCTCTACAATAACCTTAAACATCCACTAGTGGGGCCTTGGCCTTGAGCTCCACACTAGGGTAACACACATTGCATATACAAAATATTTACATTGAAGGAAATAAACACTAAGGTAAAATAGGGGTATTACAACTCACTCCTCCTTAGAACAACACTGGCCTCGGTGTTCTCAAAACTGAACAAAAACCAGAACACCTCTCTCATGGAATCCTCCAGCTCCCATGTGGCCTCTTCAGGACTAAGGTGCTCCCATTGTGCGTTTACCTTTCTGATGGCCATGTTTCGGAGCAAAGTGACCTTCCTGTCGAGTATGCACATAGGTTCCACTCGAAACTCTCCCTTGGGTTCCATCTGTATCACATGCCATTCAATTATGTTATTAGGATCACGTATATATTTCTTAAGCAAAGAGACATGGAAAACATTATGAGCTTTCATGTTAGAAGGAAATGCAATCCTATATGAAACTAGTCCTATCCTATCAAGGACTTCAAATGGCCCACAATATCTGGGTGCCAACTTGGCACAACTTGCCAACTTCATGGAAATCTTCCTTGGTCTCACTCTCAAATAAACATGATCCCCAATCTGAAATTCTTTGTGCACTCTCTTCAAATTTGCATAATTCTTCTATTTGTCCTTGGATGCCTTCAAATTTTTCCTGATTTTAACAACTTCCTGCTCCATCTCTTCAATCATTTCTGGTCCAAGCACTACCTTGTTCACTGGGTTGTCCCAATTCAATGGAGTTTTGCATCCTCTTACATACATTACCTAGAAAGGACTCATCTTCAATGATGCTTGATGTTCGTTGTTGTAGGCGAATTCTACCAAGTGTAGGTAGTCTTCCAACTTGGATGGCTTTTCCATCACATACATCCTTAACATGTCTTCAAGAATCTGATTTAATATCTTAGTCTGACCATCCATTTGAGGATTATAGGTTGTGCTAAAATTCAACTGAGTTCCTAATTCCTAGAACAATACTTTCCAAAAATTAGATGTGAACTTTGTGTCATGGTCTAGAATTATTGCCTTGGGAAATCCATGCAATCTGAATATCTTTCTCATGAAGATATCTGCAATGTCATTTTCCTTGTGAGTGGACTTGACTGGAATGAAATGAGCTACCTTCTATAGCTTGTCCACCACCACCATGATTTAATCATGTCTCTTCACTGTCATTGGAAAACCTATTAAAAAATCCATAGAGACCACTTCCCACTTCCATTCTGGAATGGGCAATGGCTACAACAATCCTGTTGGATTTTGATGCTCTTCCTTGACTCGTTGACACTTTTGACACCTAGCAATGTACTCAGCTATGTATTTCTTCATACGATGCCAAAAGTACCACTTCCTTGCTGCTGTTGTAGTCTTTTGATACCCTGGGTAGCCAGAATATGGATTTTGGTGTAACTCATTCAACACAAGCTTCTTCAGATATGCACTATCTGGAATGTACAGTCTGGTATCTTGATACATAAGAACATCATCATCACCCAGCTAATATCTTGCACATGATTTGTCCATATTACCCTGCTACAATTTCTCCTTGACTTGAAGGTAAACTTCATCACTAGTTTGAGCTTCTAGAATCATTGCCTTCAAATCTAATTCACACTTACTCACTGCTGCAATATGAAATCTCCTGCGAAGTGCATTTCCAAATTTGTTCTCTTTACTTTTTACATGTTTAATTTCCAAGTCAAATTTGCATAGAAACTCCATCCACCTTTTTTTCCTAGCATTTAGATTCGGTTGGTCAAACAAGTACTTTAAACTCATATGGTCAGTTCTGAGCTCAAATCTTCTTCCCAAGAAGTAATGTCTCCACCTCTTGAGCGCATGAACTATGGCTGCTAGATCTAGATCATGCGTGGCATAGTTCTTCTCATGTTCCTTCATCTTCCTTGACTCGTAACAAATTTGAAACCCCTCTTGCATTAGCACTCCATCGAGCCCTTGAATGCAAGCATCGGTGCATACTACAAAATCTTTATTTGGATCTGCAATCTTCAAGACAGTTTCACTGGTAAGTAATTCCTTTAACTGCTCAAAACTTTTCTCAAATGTTTTACACCATGCAAATTTCATATTCTACCTTTGCAGTGAAGTGATTGGGTGAGCTATCCTGGAGAAGCATTCAATGAAACTTCAGTAGTAACCAACAAGACCCATAAAATACCTTACATATGCAATGCTCTTTGGAGTAGGACAATCCATTATGGCGTCAATATTCTTTGGATCTACTGCAATACCTTCTGCTGAAATGACATGACCCAAGTACTGCACCTTCTTTTGATAGAATTCACACTTGCATAGCTTGGAATATATACAATGGGTGTTCCCTAAGGACTTGTAACACCATCCTTAAATGTTCATTATGTTCTTCTTCATTCCTTGAATAGATAAGAATGTCATCCAAGAACACAATCACAAACTTGTCCAAGTATTTGTTGAAGACACTATTCATGAGGCACATGAATGTAGCAGGTGCATTTGTAAGACCAAATGGCACCACAATGAACTCATAATGGCCATATCTAGTTCTAAAAGCTGTACTATGAATATCTTCTTCCTTAATCCTCACTTGATGGTAGCCAAAACACAAGTCAATATTGGAAAATACCCTAGATTCCTTCATCTTATCAAACAAGTCATCAATCCTTGGCAAGGGATACGTGCTCTTAATTGTCACTTTGTTGAGTTGTCTGTAATCAATACATAGTCTCAATGTTCCATACTTCTTCTTAACGAATAACACAGGTGCACCCCAAGTTGATACACTCGGTCTGATATATTCTTTATCCATTAGTTCTTGCAGCTGCATCTTTGACTCTATCAGCTCTGGTGTACTCATTCTATAAGGAGCTTTGGAGATGGGTGTTGCCCCTGGAACAAGATTGATGGAAAAATCAATCTTTCCCTTTGGTGACAATATTGACACTTCATCCGGAAACACATCCTTGAACTCTTGCAATATCTGGAAGTCTTATATCCTTGGTCCTTTGTCCTCTGATGTCTCTGATATGTGGACTACTTATAACTGGAAGGCCTTTCCATAAAACTTCCTCAACTGTAGAGCTGAAATCTTCCTCACTGAAACTTGCTTTGGAATTCCACTAACCATCCTTGGTCTTCCTTCTTCGTCAAGGCATTCAAGTACCTTCTCATAACATTCAACCTTGACTCTATATCTTTCCAACCAATCCATACCTATTAGGGAATCATAGGATCCTAACGGTAGAACATTTAAATTTTCTTTGGTGGAAATTCCATTCAACTCAATGGAGCATTCCGACACTACTTCACTCACCTTTCTCTTGGTACCTGTGGCTAGTTGGACTATCCAAGACTTACCATGATTTATATTACCAAGAGAACATCCTTCAGCTATATTAGGAGACACATAACTATGAGTACATCCTAGGTCAATTAAAACAGAAATAGATTGCTTAGCAATCTTACCTTCAACTTCTATCACCATTGATTGATGGTCTGCTTGATGGTCATCCAGTGCTGTATAAATCCTAGGTGTTTCTCTTGCCATATCTTCCACTGTAATTGTTTCTTCAAGGTTGTGCAAGCTCCTGGGGTTCTCTCCTTTAGTAGGACAATCTCTAAGCATGCTGTTTCCTCCACATCCCAAACACTGAAGTGGTCCTTTTGATGCTTTGTCTGTTGTTAATGCTGGCTTGAATATGCTTCTTGCTTGTTGTCCCTGTGGAAAGGTTCCGAGCTGATTTCCGAATGGTGGTATGAATCCACTTTTCCTTGGTTCAAACTTTCCCTTAGGATTTCCTTTCCATGTTGACTTCACCTCTGAATTTTCTTTACTTTGCTCGTAGCAATGCTCTTCCATCCTAATGGCTTCATCCAGTATTGGCGGATTTATTAATTCTATTCTATCTCTGTAGTTATGTGGTAGACTACCATGGAAGCATTAGATCTTCGCCATTTCATCCTGTATGTAGTATACATACCTCAGCAGTTCCAAAAACTTATGAACATGCTCTTCCATGGTATTTTGCCCCAATCTAAGTTCATTTAACTCTTTTCTCTTGCTATCATAATACCTAGTTGATAGGTATTTCTCCTTGAAATATCTTTAGAATCTTTCCCAGTTTATCCTTCTTTCACTGGTTCCCTTCACTTGCATGAGATGGTCCCACCAAATGGAAGCTCTTCCATTCAGATTGTAAATGGAAACTCTGGCATTTTCATCCTCCGAATAACCATGCATTTTGAAAAAATTCTTCATTCCAAGAAGCCAGGCCTCTACTTCTTGGCTCGTTTTACTTTCTCCCTCAAAATCGGGAGGTCTTTCCTTCCTAAACTCTCCTTGTATAACTCCTCTGTACTTTCTTCTTCCTTCAAACATGTTGGAAGTGTGCCTTGGGATTCTTTGGAAATCCCTAGAGTCATCTGACCTGCTGGAAAGTGATCTGGAGGAGGGTGTTCTATGCCTTCTGCTCGCAGAACCCCTTCTAGGGATTGGAGTCCTCTTCCTGGAACGCCCTCTAGAATGACTACTTGCATTTTTCTCTTCTCTACCCATATTGCTTGGGTTAGACCCAAGGTTTACCCTTTGGTGCATGTCTGTGAGGCTCTACAATATGGAAGCATTGAGTTTGTGCTGCTCTTCCTGAGCCTTCATCAACCTCTCATTGAAACTCACCATTGTTTCAGCCAAGTTCTAGGGATTTACTTGCTCCCTTCTTCCATTAGATTCGGTTTCAGCATGCTCTTCTTGCACATTTTCTCCCAGTACATCTTCTTCAGGATCATAAGGGTCCTGTGCGTCGTTAATGGTTACCATTTTCCATTTTTTCCTGTATGCTTCCCTGCTGCACGATTCAACTATAACTCTGTTGCCGTCACTGTGCATGATAGAACGGTTATTAGACAACATAAGAGTGCATAAAACTTAAAACATCTACATAGTCTGGAATCAACCATTTAATAAGAAATTTCAGGTTAAAACAATGCCACGATGCTTCTCTATTTGCGAATTCCGTTCACGGTTTGGCCCAAACAGCTCCCAGTGTTGCAACTCAAGCTCTGATACCACTTTGTCATGTCCCCACACTGAAGTCATGACCTTCTAAGGCATGGGAGACCCTCCAACTACCTTTTTTTAACGTTCAAATTTCACATACAGCCGCAATGGACTTCGATCCACAATCCACAATTGCGTTTCGTAATCTAAGATCCTTAGTTGTGATTCACAATCCTCATTCCGCAATGCGCAATTCAGGTTCCACAATTGCGATCTGCAATCCGAGATACGCAGTTGCGATCCGCAATCTGCGTTTCCGCAATCTGATTTCCGCAATCTGATTTCCGCAATCTGCAATTCACAATTTTCATTGCGGACACCAGAATTCGAAGCTCTCTATTCCATCTCCGGGCCGATCTTTCCCTTCCACAATTTGCAATACGCATTCGTATGCGGAAATGCGGAATTTCCCACCATAAAACTTACCTTCCGCAATCCGCAATCCGCATTGCAGATGCGGGAATGTAGAACCACACTTTTGCAAAAATGACTTTCCAAAACAACTTTGGAGTGGCATAACTTCCTCCTCCAAAGTCCAAATGGAACAAGGTTGGTATAATTGGAAATCTCTTGGAGATCTCTATACAATGGTGCAACCTCCACTCCGAACAGAGGTCTCTTACCCCGTCATTTCTCCAACTGAACATTTTGTGCATAACTTCACTTTAAATGACTTTAACCTTCTTCCTACCATGGCTTTCCCCTCCACCTGACCCACATAGAGGTTCTGAGACACATCAGGGTATCCCCTTCCTCTTCAAGATCAGGTGCAGTCATACAACTCATTCATAGGGTTAATTAATACATCACAATATGTAAAGAGCATGGAGTTAGATCTAACCATTACATCATACTTATAATTCAATAAAATCATACAATGGAATGATGTATATAACATGAACTCATCCTTCTGCTTAGGCTTACACATGATCTACTTATCCATCAATTTATAAAAACATACGTCCAATGACTTGAACATAGCAACCATGTAATAACAATAGAACTTCATCATTTAACATAACAAAGAAGTACTTATATTTAATTTTTGAAGCTACCAAGCAACTGGTTAAGTGAGAACAACGTTCCACCCAACCTTAGATCTTTGTCCAACCTGTACTCTTTCAGCTAAGAGATCACCCCCAAGCTGGGCTATGTCAAGGAAATTTTTAGGTGTGAAATTTCGCCAATTGGCTATTTTCGAGGCATTTTTCGAAAAATAAATTTGCTATTTGGTCATTTTTAGACTCTAATATCGCCTATATTTACATAAAATATGTTTTTTTATCATAATATTTGCCAAAATTCACTAGTTTCAGTAGTAAATTGTAGGTTTCATATTTAATATTTGCCTACCAATCTATATATATGTTTTTTTCAATCCAAACTAATCGCCTAGAATACTATACTTAAGTATACTTTTATAATCCTTAAAAAATACCCTGGGCTCTGTATCCACTAAGCAGGGCTATCAGGTTCTCTCACAGTCAAGGTTCCATCCCAATGCTAAGAAAATATGTAGTTGGGTTTGTCAAGCATTCCAAGGCATATACCCATGCTAATCCAACCTACAGTGGGTTTATCAAGCATATAAGGACAATGGGGAAGGTATTGCTAATCCAGTGAGATCAACCACAGACCTGCATGCATCTCAACACTAAAAAAACATGGCACACACATTACCTACCTCACCCAACCCTAGGAAGACCCTCTTCTCTACTACATAGTCCCTCAAGGCCTCTTCCCTTCCAGTTCTATTCAAGGTGGGAATAGAAAGGTCTAGTTGCTATTTCTATGAGATTAGAGCCTTCACTGGGTTTATCAAGCAACCCCACTCTAACATGACCTTCTACCAAAGTTAACCAAGTTGGTTCTTCTGAGGGCTGCGGACTAAGATCTGTTCCGCAATCTAACTCTCTGCAAACCAAATCTCGTATTTCCACGGCTTCCCTTGGTTGTTTAAGCTCTTATACGGATCTCATGGTTCTTTCATGGGTATCCCGAGTAGACTAGATTGACACACGTACTTTCTATGGCAATGGATTCGGTGATAATCCACTCACATAGGAAATCACGACTATCATTCCTCTTCCTCCCGGCTAGGTTCTGTGGGTTTGTGCATGCATGAATCCGTCAATCTGTTCTTCTTCAATCAATTTATGGATGATTCTCCCCCTTGGTTTCCTTCCCCCAGTGGGTAGTCAAAACAGGTTCTGCGAGTTTCCAGGCGCTTGACTGTCTTCAAGGACAAGCAATCAGAGCCATGCCCTGCCATATGAAATCGCAGGCATGCTCCGTACTCCGTCGACTTTGGCAACAAGGTTTCAAACCACCCTCTGCAACCGAATTAATGTTAGAATGGGAGTCAAAAGGGTTCATAGATGGACATGTGTTGGAATGGGTACCAATCACATAACCCCCTCACCTCTTCCTAGTAGATACAAATGGACCCTTTCTCATTGGTTGCCTCCTTAGCCAGCTTCTTAGGTATTTATTGCATTGATTTTTTTGTAAGTAAGTATACATGGGAATTTGAGCTTGTGTCCTTCGATTTACAACTTCTCATTTCATTTACTCATTACTAAATGCTCTACCCCGTGAGATTATTAGAGATATATTTAATAACATACTCGTCATATAATAATTAGAAATAATTAGAAGTAACATTCGAAAGAAGGGTAGATAATAAAAGATGGCAAAGATGTGAATGTACACCTTCTCGTGACCTCTTTCATCAATTATTATAAAAGAACAAAGCAAGTATGGAAAATTGTTGATTGGGTATAATTTATTTAACCAATTTCAACATCAATTATTATAAAAGAATAAAGCAAGTATGGAAAATTGTTGAATGGGTATATATTAATTTATTAAATGAATGTCGACATCATGTTCTAGACTAAAAGCACTTATGGTGGAACCAGTGATGGAATTTGACGGGCAAAATGCCCATCATGGGGCGTTTTGTCCGTCAAATACGGTTTAAATTTTTTATTAACCGTCATTTATGAAGGGTAAGGAAAATTTTAAAACCTGTTTTTGATGGGCAATAAAATTTCTAATACGTCTTTATATTATTAATTTTCTAATAGTATTAATATATTTATCTTATATAAAACTATATTTTGTAAATTCCAACTTCCAAACCATACATTTACTAAAAAAATAGAAACATCTATTAAATTATATCTATTTCCATGTCTTTCCATTTACAAGTTGCAACCATACATTTAATAAAAGAAGAGAAACATCTATTAAATTAGAATTATTTTCATGTCTTTCCATTTACAAAGTTCATTGATTTTTCCTAAAATAAAGAACTCATTTAATTCAATGATTTTTCCATTATTTTTTATTTTTTTATTATTGCAATGAGCTTACAAATTTCAGTTCTCAACGCTCATTGATTACATTAAGATACAAAAAGTTGGGAGTTGGACAGCCTTGGAGATAGAGTTCGAGAATTACTTGCATTATCAAAGGTAATGCATGCACTATTTTTTTGGTATTATATTTAGTGATTTGTTTAGATTTGAACATTTACTTAAATATATGAGTTCGAAGAAACTCTATAAAGTATGTATATTTTTATTTCAGTGAGAGATGCAGAATTTAAATGAAGGCCAATACTACATAAGGCATTGAGAGACATGAATACTAAATAAGGCATTGAGAGACATGAAATCTGTGTGCAACATTTGGAATGAAATGTAATTTGTAGAACAACAAAATATATAAAAAAAGAACATACAAAGCTATATTTTGTGGAGTTCGTCATTCATCATTATTATTTATAACGATTAGATTTACACAGGCTTATATCTATTTAAGAATCTGGATTCTGATTACGAATTTTTTTAAGAAAACTTCATTGTTAAAGGGTAAAATTTTAAACAAAATGTTTTATGATGGATAATATAAAAACCCAAAACTTCAAAAAATAATAATCTGACCGGTAGAATGAAAACCAAATTCCAAAATGAAAACCAAATTCCAACACTGGGTAGAATTCTAGATTTTCTTGAAATTTTGTTTCCTATGGGAATATTTCTTTTGACATTAGTGGACGTGTGTCCACTTTTTAATGGTGACTACTTTGGGAGGAAGGTTTTGTTTGCACCCGCGATAGGATATTGTTGTTCTTAATTTGCGTCTGCCTCTCCATTTCCTTTGCCCGCAACATTAAAACTCTCGGTTAAATATGATAATTGAAATGTTAAATATGATAATTGAAATAATTAAAAGATGAAACCAAAATTTATATTTTTACAACTCAAACCAAACCTAACGAGCACATCACACTTATGTTAAAACAACAAACCCAACAACATCTTATAAACACGCAGTTAACTTACAACAAACCCTGTTTCTGCGATTTAGTCTAACAAATACAACAATCAATTAGTCTAACACATACAACAATCAATGCTTTCAAAATATAAAAGCAAACCGAACAACATCGAAAAATGCCTGAGGTGCACGCAACAATAACACAATGACAAAAAGCCAACCCCCACCATTGGAAGGAGAGTACTTCAAGAAACAAAAAAAAGCCAGTTGCCGCTATTAGCACTTGTCACGTCCGATACAAAACACACAATTGATAATTACAACTCCAACATAAACATAAACCGTGTGACTGCAACATAGAAATTATGAATTGAAGGTTTATCAGATTTGCTTACTCTATAAAAACCATTAAAAGCGGAAATGATAACCAAAATTATAATTATGAAAATCATGATTGATTAATAGGGTTTGAGTTAGTCCACATACACTTCAAATTATAGTAGCATAACTAGAAAATGTTTATATATAATATTTTTAATCAAATATTCACAAATATAACATACATGTATATAGATACTCATATAATAAAATCAAACAAATATTTAAAAATATATATATATATAAAATCTCAACAACATGGGTTATGGCTAGTATAATAAACATAAACTAGTTATAAATAATGGTGTGTGATAACTAGCACTCAAATGGCCCCGGTATTCCAGCGACCAGCCACGGAAAATTTTTCGACGAAGCACAGTTCCACCATTTTTGGTTATTTTTTGGAATTTTGATGAACTAGGTCGTCTTAAAATTGGCCAATATCCTAGGGGCACAATTCCATGGCATAGTTCCGCAATAAATGGGGTGGAACTATGATTCCGCCGGTTTTTATAACCGGATCTAGGTAACAAATCACCGGAAAAGCGTGGCGATTTGAGTGTCAGTTATCCCACTCCATTAATAATTATATTAATAAGAAAAAATGAAATTGAATGATATTTCTATTTTATAATGTTTAAATAATTACTTTGGTTTTTTAATTGGTTTTCAAAACTTAATTGTTCATTAGTAAAAATATCGATATTATTAATACACCAAATATTCAATGAATTTTAATTTGCTTTACCAATATGGCCGAATTATGTTACCATGCTTCAAACATCGAATTTGATATGGAAAGTGACTATCCTATCGGTGTTTAAACATTCAAAAATCAATGCTACCACCAATGTCGGTTCACTTCCTCATAGCGTTATCAATGAATTTAAAAATCTAGGTACAAGCCTTAGATCTCATTCATCTATGATGTGTTTCAAAAATCAATTTTGTTCCAATGTTTCGTGCATTAGGTAAAGCCTCTATAAATGAAAAAACTGCAAATTGGAACAATTCAAACAACCCAAAATGAAAGGCAACATATACTACTCAAGGATATGCAAAACCGCAAGATAGGAACATAGAAACATGCCATTCACATGCACATAGATTATTCAAAATAATTGATTGTTCGAATTTGAACACCACACTTCCTCAATCTAGCCTCACGGCATCCAAGTTTTAAAACCTAAAACCGCACTTTCAATCATTAAGAATTTTCAAGCTCAAACCTTGAGAGAAAGACCCAAAATTAGCATGCATAAGCTGATATCATATGTATAGGCCCAACGTTGAAATGCAACGCAAAGCTACTTCAAGCTTCCCTCAATATCCATATCAAGTAATGCATGCAATTAGTTCGAAGTTGAAGGCCACACAAAATTCAATAATTGCAACAACAAAATGCCAAGTAGGAAGTTGGCAGGTTACATCTATTCGACATGCTTGTGAGGCTCCACGCCACACCTATGAATACTAATAGACTAGAAAACCGACGGCAGACAACGTACAAAACAACGTCGATTTACCAAACCCAGTCAGTCACCCACATAATCTAAGGACACCACCAACTCCCTTTTTATTTGTATTTTAATTAACAGTCTTGCCTCCCTTTGTCTTGTATTTATATATTTAAAATTAATAATTTAAATGTTAATATAATTAATAATATAATAAAATTATATGTATACAATTATTAATATTAATATTAATGTTAACATTTATTTAATTTAATAGTTTTTTAAATAATAATTATATTAAATAAACTATGTTTAATAAATAGTATTTTATATTACCATTAATAGAATAGTCAACAATCATGGGAGAAAAGTTAGACAGAAGTAAACCATATTATTTATAAATATTATAAAAGACATTAAAATGGAATTATAAAATTATATTATTTATATAGTTATTAAAATAAAATTTAATTTATATTTGAAAAGAATATAAATATAAATAATAAATTATGGAAAGATAACCATATATATATAATATTAATGGAACACATTATGAGAATTCTTTATGTATTTTTCTTCATTTTGAGGATGGTACCCAAAGTAAATCATCCAGATTATAAGGCCTAACCATTAACCCTATCATTACAATACTCAATCATTTAAACTAACTCACCGAACTTATATATATATATATATATGAAATTAGATATATATATAAATAATTAATAATTTAAATATTAATATAATTAACAATATAAATATAATAGTATTATATTTATATAGTTAATAATATTAATGTTAATATTTTAAATAAAAAATTATATTAAATAAACAATATTTAATCAACTTCCCTTTGGTTTTGATTAACAATTATTTAACTATTTAATTAACACAACCATATCAATAAATGATACGGTTGATGTAGGAAGATTTGTTTAATTATTTAAAGTGGGAGAAAAGTTATATAGATGTTAACAGTATTATTTATATATAAAAAAAAATAATGGAATTACATAATTATTTTATTTATATAATTATTAAAATATAAAATAAATTTATATTTTAAAATAATATAAATATAAATAATAGATTATGAGAAGACAATAATAATTTAATAAGATTATATATATATATATATATTGAAAAAAATATTTAATTGATTTAAGAATTTATTTATATAAACTAAATAATCTAAATGTTAATATAATTAATAATATAAAAAAAATATTATATATTAATATAATTAATAATATTAATGTTAATATTTTTTAAATAAAAATTTATATTAAATAAAAAATGTTTAATAAATAATATTTTATTTTAAATATTTTTGTTAATAATTTAGTATTGAAGGAATAAAGTTTTTAGACCAGGGGAATTGATAAATGGGGGTAGAGCTTCTAATCACTGTAACTTCTAAGTGCACTTAAGGGTACCTACTCTCAGGTAAGACTAGGGGCACTTACCCCTAGGTGCACCCACACTGCCCTATATAAGTGCATAGGCTATTCAAGTTTTGAACCCATGAGATCACAATGATTTCCTTAAGAGTGCACCCTATCACCAAGTCTATTCGAGGTTTAGACCTGTAACATCACAATGATTTTTTTAAGAGTGTTCCCTATCACCAACTAGTCTACACCCTTGGGGCTAATATAATACATTATTGAATTATAAACATGATTGTGCTAAAATGAATATTAAACATGAATAGAATTAACAATTTTTTCTTTGTAAGGTTCTATATACATTATATTATTAAGAAAAAAAACATGTTAGATATGTCTTCATCCTGCAGTTGTCTCCATACTAGCACGCTTAGTGGGAAGCTAGGCCATCATAAAGAACTACTTCAAAAAAATTTAATAGATAAATACTTTTAACATCTAGAAAATATTTGACAAGGAAATCATAACTAATATCCTTCATAAGAAAAAAAAGTCTAAATGCTCTGAGGGAATCCAAAACAGCCTCCAGGCTAAGACCATAGACAAAACCACTAAAAGATGGAGGAATAAACACCATCTGATATACTAACCAAATGCACCTTTTCTTTGGAAGGTGACTCCATTGGCTTTCTTTTCGAAGCCTTGGGTTTCAATAATCATCCCAACATGAGTTGCATGATTCTGTTCATGCAGCTAGTCATCTCCTTAACAGTAGTCTTAATCATGTTTAGTGTCACATCCCCTCCCTTCCTCCCGACCCACAAAGGGAACATGAACGCAATATGGGGTGTCTAATTCTCCCCCAAAGCCATACGAAGGAATTTACAATTTAATAAAATGCATAATTAAAATATACACAGTGGAATGACAACATAATAACACACACAAAACATTCATAACAGTCATCAATAATTAAAACATTGCAGAATTAAAAAAACATAGATAATACTTATCTTTAAGATGAAACTGTCCAAGCAACTGGCTATATGAGAGCAACGTTCCACCCAACCATAGGTCTCTGTGCATCATGTATTCTTTCAGCTGAGAGACCACCCCTGAGCTGGGTTGTATATCCACTAAGGAGGAACTAAACAAACTCACTCATAGCCACTATTTCACACAAATAATCATCCTAAGCGAACAAACAATTGGGTTTATCAAGCATGCAAGAGAAAAATGAGGAGTATGCTAAGCCAACGAGCTCAACCAAAAAGCTATAGGCATCTCCAGCTAAAATTAACAACCTTGGCACCCACAATACCTACCACACCCAACACAGGGAAGGTCCCCTTCCCTATTGCACAATCCCTCAGGTGCCCCTTCCCTCTAGCGCTCTTCAAGGTGGGCATAGAAAGGTCCAAGATGCTAAATCCTTGAGATTCTACCCTTCACTAGGTTTTTCAAGCAATTCCAATGTCTATTCTATGTTCTTCTCTATCATTCATGCTTGGATTTTCTCAATTCTATGGTCAAATGACTATGTCCCGTAATTGGATTTTCGAGCTATCAAATATGGGTTTTCCTAAGGATTTTTGGGCATCTAAGACTCTCAAATTCGCCCCAAGGTTCAGGTCTATCGATCCCCCATTGGATTTCATTGTCCACACAATTTTTTGGGCATTTTTGGCACTTCAAAACGTGGCATCATTCAGAGTTGCGATTTCTGGTTTTTCTCACTGTTGGGCATGCATAATGGATGAAAATTGATGCTTGGATGTTTAACAAATGGAATGGGAATGAGGAAAAATGAATTCCCATGAGGTAGAGTGATTTGTGGGTCAAGGAAACAAATCCCATACATGCCATATGAATTTCTGGGCTGCCCATTCTCCATTGAAGCCATGGACTGATTTATTCAACCACTTCCTTACAACATAATTAAATGTCAACAAAGAAAGTCAAATGAGTTCTCAAGATGACATTTGGAATCATATGGTTCAATCCTACAACCCCCTCACCACTCTCTAGTGGATACACATGGCCCCCTCTTATTAGTTGCTTCCATAGCTAGTTTTTGGTATTTTTATTGCAATATTAATATTTACATCATTAATATTGCATGAAAATTGATGCTTGGATGTTTAACAAATGGAATGGGAATGAGGAAAAATGAATTCCCATGAGGTAGAGTGATTTGTGGGTCAAGGAAACAAATCCCATACATGCCATATGAATTTCTGGGCTGCCCATTCTCCATTGAAGCCATGGACTGATTTATTCAACCACTTCCTTACAACATAATTAAATGTCAACAAAGAAAGTCAAATGAGTTCTCAAGATCACATTTGGAAGCATATGGTTCAATCCTACAACCCCCTCACCACTCTCTAGTGGATACACATGGCCCCCTCTTATTAGTTGCTTCCATAGCTAGTTTTTGGTATTTTTATTGCAATATTAATATTTACATCATTTTACAATGTTCCATGGCTTAATAGCACAAGGATATCATAATATCAAATACTTTCCTTTTTAAATAAAATCCGAGCATCAACTAGCGGGGCATTGGCCTTGAGCTCCACGCTAGGAAAACATACATCGCATGTATACAACATTTACATTAAAATCTAATATCTCAAAAGGGTCAAAATGGGGGTATTACAAGGAATTTATTTGAAAAATGTTTTATTATATTTGAAGTTGGGGTATGGACATCTGCACAACAAAAAAAAGTTGATGAGTTTTTGCGAACATTATTAGAAAGTATAGGACTGGAAAGGGAACAATTTAGAGTAATTTTAACACAAGAATATTGCTTTTGCATAGCCAGAGAGGGTTATCATGGTGATGGAAATCCTTATGTATTAATCAAGCATTTAAACAAAATTTGGGACATTTTGATCCATGGTTTGGATGCTACAAATATATTGATTGTAGATGACTCAAAAGAAAATCATGTTTGTAACGAGGAAGGGAACTGTATTATAACAAAAAGGTATACTTGCCAAGATGTCAATGACACATTCTTGTTAGATCAATTATGGCCTTGCTTGCTGCACCTGAATGGCATGTGTGATGTGAGTCCAATTGTGAATAAACTGAAATTATTTTGTTAAATAATACACTTGAATGTGTGTTTGTACTAGTATTTTCAATTGCACTATGATTATAATACTTGTAAAGTGTCGAGTTTGGTTTCCGAAAGTGCAAAATCAAATCTTGAAAGTGCCAAAATCGGTTTTCAAAATTGCAAATTTAAGTATTGGAAGTGTCAAAATTAGCCTTCCAAAAGGGAAAAATTAGGTTCTAAAAGATCCATTATCATATTTATCATATCGGAAAAGCACAAAAACCAATTTCAAAATTGGCAATATCAAAAGCAAAACTATGCTTTTGGAACCTAGATTTGACACTTTTGAAACCAAATTTTGCACTTTCAAAACCTTGATTTTGGGGTTCAAAAAGGTTGTTTTTTACTCGTCTTCAAATTGACTTGGACTAGAATATGTCCAAATTTAATGAAATAGGTGTTAAAACAAGGAAACTTGGAAAAACTCAACTCAAGACTCAACGAAACTCTATTCAAACTTGTCGAAACTCAAAAAATAGAAAGAAAAGAATCAAAACATAGTAAACATTGCAGCATAGTCAGGGAGCAATCAATAGTATCATTCATTATACGTATGAACCAAAGAGGAGGTTCTAGGCAATGGTTCAAGAAATATGATGGAGGAACAACCATCCCAGATCCATAAATCATCAATGATATTGGCTCCAGAAAAAATGTTTAAACTTAGCGGTGGAAGGTATACCCTTAATATTCCATAGATCGTGTAGCATATTAAGGTCATTTGTACATCATAGGGTACCACCATACAAAGTTGGAAAGACCTAATTCACCGTGATAGTACTAGGTTTCTCCCTAATGAGTAGAGCACTTCAAATTTTGTGTTACTCGGGTCCACACAGAAAAATATAATAATAACATTTCCAATTTATATAAGCTATAAAACAATAGTCTACGCACAAATTCATAAGACCGTCTCATAAAATACGACAATACAATATTTAATCCTTCGAAACCTATTTTAGCCCTCAAAATTATACACTGTGGTGTACTTTCACATGCTGGTTCAGACTTGGGAGTTTAAGGAAGAGAATCTCAAGTATATAAATTCATGGTGAGTTTAGCTGAGTTTTCCAAGGCCCAAGTCTCCTAGAGACTATTAGGTGAGTACTCATCTCAGCAGAGATTCAGCCAGACTTCCACGGACTCGTGAGTCTCCCACAAGTCAAACTACGTTGATCTTGATCAACTTTGCATTCCTTCTATCAAATAGTGCGAGCTTATATTAAAATACCATCCATTTTCATATGAGAGACATTTTGGTTTCAATAATACACTTCAAAATATGAAACACTATTTGTAATGAGTATGACCATCCATGGGGAAAAATGTTGAAGAATTTATTTACAAATGTTATTTTACAGTACATGCAAACTTGGTATCAGTAGAGTGATCTTATATTGGCCACGGTGAGTTATTTCTCAATCATTGGAGCTTATATCTATGGACTTTATCAATGGTTTCCCTGCCACTTAGTCACCTCATGACTAACTGTACCTATGGACTTTATCAATGGTTTCCCTACCACTCAGTCACCCCATGACTAACTGTACCTTTGTAGTCATCTGTAAAACTTCCAAATGACCATTTTTATTCCTTGTAGTGAGTCAAATGGCATGGATGCAATAGTAGATTTGTAACTTGTTATTCCATCATATCGGACACACTTTGGCTTGCCACTCATCATTGTGGAAAATCAAAACTCTCATTTTCTCATCCAATTTTAGTGGTCTTTGCAGAGGGTGCTTGGTTGTAAACTTCATCTTTTTAGTTCATTCCATCCAAAAATTGATGGTTAGTCGAGGTGAGAAATGGGGCATTGGTACATGGAGTTTGGATAGATAAAAAGTGAAATAAGCAGTGGGACAAATATACACATGTTACAACATACTGTGTACTCTCCTTTTGAAGTATGATATGGTTTTCAACCTTCTACACTATATGAGGGTTCTAGTTATGTCTGGCCCATCAACATCTCATTAACAAAGGGAGAAAAATAAAACTTCTATTTTTCTATAGCACATAAACAAAGTTGATGCTAAATTCAGTGATGCTCTATTAAAAACAAAGGACAAATATAAAGCAATGCATGGAAAACATTGAGTCTCGCATCAATTTGAGGATGCTGACAAAGTATGGTTATTCTTGGACAAGCATTAATTCAAACAACACATCATCACAAGTTGGAGACTATTCAATATGGTTGTTACACCATCGTTCTAGCTACAGGGTCTTTCTTTTTTTGCTTGGATTTTCAAGTTTATATTGGTATACATTATGTGGTGAGTTGGTGACCATCAATCAACTTAAGTTACATAAGACACTGTTACTAGAAGATGCTATACAAGTTATCCATCATCAAGACAATAATGAATATACCAATGGCTTAGGTTTTGCTTGAGTACATTGCAAAATGTGAACACTAGGACTACTACTGTCTAAGTTACCTGATAAATGAAATATAGGGATTTGAGTATCTGATAGAGTAGATGTATACCCCCACAATGGGTAAATGCGGGATACAAACAAATTATTTATATATTTATATCAATGTTGCAAATATCTCTGATTTCTCTCGATATTTTCAATTTCTCCCAATATTTTTTATTTCTCCCGAGTTTTTCATGTTGCTGATTTCTCCGATATTTTCATAATTCTTCAGGTCTAAGTTTTATTTTGTCAATATTTTTTGATAATTCCTCATATTTTCACCAATATTTCAGATAATTTTATTTTCAGACCCTTGATGATATATTCCCTGACATAATATTTGCAACATTGATTTTTTATATATAATATTTTTTTAAAATTACAGAAATAAAATACAAATATATAGACATAAAGATGTACATTTTTGCGTAATATCACTATAAAAGAACATTTTTGTATGTGAAATCAGAAAAACAACAAAATAATGGAAGCTTTTAGATTACAAAATGAAAGTAATCTCATTCTCCGTTCTCCTTCTCTATTAGGGTTTGTGCAAAAAATTATGTGTGAAATGGGGAAAAATGCTTATTTATTTCCCTGTTGGGCGTGTTTTTTTAATGCCCCATGTGTCTTATTCATGGGACACACGTCCTGTGTGTGTCCGATTCATGGGAAGAAAAGTTGGCATGTCAGCGAGTCTGATTCACGATGTGCAGACAGGGTATGTATCATCATCTTAGCTACCTATCTGGTTGGTCATAAATCCACCTTGCCTTTACAAGAAAATTTCCTCTCCTAATCCACCTCTGAGCATAACTTCTCCTATTTATAATTTGGGGATGATGTTATCGAGGTAGGGAGGAGATGGTATGTTATCGGCGATTCCATTCTCTTATTGTAATCAGTTCTGAAATACTCTTTTGGTTTACCTGATTCACTTCATTCCTACTGCATGGTATCATATGCATTTCACGACGAAAAATCAACCACTCCTACTTCAATATTAGAAAAGTTGAATGTCTCCATATCTGTATTCTACACTATAGTGATTGTCCCTTGCTTCATTTTCTTTATTGCTTGATTTTCACAATTTTCACTTGGTTTTCTTTTTGCTTTCTTCTTCTTTCAAAGTGCATATTGGATGTTTGGAGTTTGGACACTCAGGAACTATGGTTTAAAGGAGGTCGAGGAATTTGTGTACTTGGAAACAAAAATTTTAAAGTTATATTAGGTAAGTAAGCACTCTAGATTTATGGTCTAAGGGTATTTTAGGAAAGTAACCACTCTAGAACTATATTTTAGGGGCAGTTTAGGGAAGCAAGCACTCTAGAACTATGGTTTAAGGGAAATATAAGCAAATCAACACTCTGGAATCATGGGTAATGGTAACTTGGGCATTTATAATCAAACGTTTACTAGCTATAACAATATTTATATAATCATTTGCTAGAATAGAGTCAAGACAAGTGCATGAATTTAGAAGTTTCCTCCCATGGTAACTGAGATGGAGATCCCTAACCTCAAGGCCACACATTTTATCATCTCTATATGATCTACACCTAAGCGATACAAGTTGAGGATGTGACATTTCACCTGTAAGGAATCAGGATGGAAAACCTCATGGTTGTATAGATAACATAAACTATAATCAAAAGATAGGCAAAGAATACACTCATTATAGTCCAATATAGTCATCAACATCTTCAATAAGGAACCATTATAATGCCATTAATGGACTAGGAAATTCACCTTACTAAATTATACCATTCACCTAATTTTGATTATTCAAATATGGTCAGAGGTTGCAATTATATTTTCAGGGAATATATTGATGAGGTCTTGGAAGAATATTGTAAATTATATGAAAATATAGGGAAATAATCAATTTAGACATAATGAATTCTGAAAATATTGGAGAAATAGACAAGAAGAAAAAATCAGGAGAAAGAAGAAATATTAGGGGAAAATGGAGATATTTGCAACACTGATGTGGACTTGAGTAGAAGAATGACAATCTAGTTGTCTACCAACCAATTATGAATTATTGCAATGAAACTGTCAAGAATTGTTGGCTTGATGTCCATAACCACCCAAAAATACTTGACAAGTTTTATCACATATTATAACTCTTCAAATTAGAAAAATGACAAGATCATGACAATGAGGTAGGGATGGAAGCTATTTGTAGTGTAGAATTATAAATATAAGATAAATATCCACTTCCAGTGCAATATATATATATATATCCCATGGCATAAGTGCACATCCATCAACACCCTTTCCACCCAGGTAACAATATCACTCATGAGATCCTGGTTGTGCAAAGATTAGGTTAATGTTAGAGGAGAGTTTTGGGGAAGTATGGAATTTTAAGGGAGCCTCTAATTAAAATTTATAACAATTTTCCAAATATAAGTACTGTTATCAATAGAGTTTGCATCTTGACTGCTAAGGCCCAAAGCCTAGAGAATCTTAACTTAAAGGATGATTAGGTTAATGATAAAAGAAGTAGAGATCAGATTACTCAACAATGGATGTATGAACATGACAGACTTGGATAACATAATACGAGTATGAACCTATAAAAAGAGTGGTCAAGTTTGCTCAGATGATTAATAAACATATAAACCATCCATAAGAATCCAAATATAGGAAAGAAACATGGATAAAGCAAAACATTTATCATTTCAAATTAAGAAAACAGGCTCATCTCGAAAACAATCACTTCAAAGCATTCTTTAAAAAGAGTGAAACTATAATACATGCCTGTAGAAAGACAACAGAGCCCTCGACTGGAACTCTCCTACTCTCCTCCATTACAAATAACTGAATTGAATTTATATAGATTACAAGGTCCAAGCTGTTACCAGTTTTAAGGAATCTGAATTCATCATAAAGCTAAAAATAAAAATAAATCTCAAATCAAATGGAAAGGATGTGGAAATGCTAGAACCAAAATATCTTCAAATTGGCCACTTGTATCTTAATCTGGACTTGGTCTTTTGAATGTTCTTTACTGCTAGGTGTTTTATTCTTCAACAAAGAATTTCGATGCTTGCTTGGAAACGAACTATTCTCGAGCTTGGAAACGAACTATTCTCGAAACGATAGGATTCAAATAAATTGCAAGATACCCTGCCACTTGTCCATTAGCTTCCCATCAAAATGGAGATAATCCTCAACCACCTTTAAAGGATAAGTTTAACCACCTGCGAATTGACTCATTGCAAATTATTTGTATTGAAATATTCAACCTCTGTATGATATGTTGTTATAGAAGCTCAGAATCGGTACTCATTTTTAGCAAATACTTAAAGATTGCTTAACTCCCAGGTGTTATGCAATACTCCGCCCTTTCATAACTATCTACCTGGAATTGCTGGGTCGTTATGAGAGAAATGAATGAGGATGGCCATCGAACTATACTCTTCAATCATTCCTTTCTATGACCGGGTATGATCCGAACTAGTAGCTGCATCTTCTTCACTTAAAATATAGCTAGCAGCTTTACATTTTAAATAACGATTGCAGTAAACAAAGTTTTGACCACTTTTTATTTTAATGTTAATCTCCATCTTGGACTTCCTCTCTTGGGCGCTCTTGGATGATGTATTGGGAGCTCTGTTATGTGCTGTGGATGACCATCTCGAAGCTTGGTGGAATCCATCTGGTGGTCGCAGCTGACGATTGTCTGAGTGCTTTGGAATCTATAACTTGACAACGCTGTGGCTTCATCCAAATCGAAAATGTCAAATCTGGGAAGTTGAAAATTGACGCAGACTTCCTTTCGGCGCTTTTACACTATGAGCCACAACTTTTCCTTTGAACCGGGAGTAGATCCACCTTTAGATGCATAGTCTCATCTTAATATCTTTGAGCAGTCTCCATTGGTACCTGAAAATGGATTCTCATTCAACATTGTGGAATTGATATTTTTAACAATTGAATGTTACTATAAATGTCAGGAAATATTTTTGAACCTCATGACCAATTGAACACCTGCGAGCAGTCGGGTTGCTAGAACATAGGACTTCGAACTGGGCTTTGGCGTTTTACCTCAATTTGACCATTAATTCCATGATAGCGTTCATTGTGACTCGACACATTGTGTACAAACTGTGAACACGTAGAATTTTCCCTTGGCGCTGGTGTGAGGTTTTGAATTTGCAATGAAAAGTAATTGATGCCAACAAAATTTGTAAACTATGAACTTATTCCTTCGCTATCCTCAAAAGACATGTCTTCACACTTAACTTCTGTTTTGGGAACTTTGTAATTACTCTGGCATTGGAAACATAAAAATGAGGTGTCGCCAGGTCTTTATGATCCTCACTGCTTAAAATCTCGATACACCTGGGAACTTAGGTTGTCGCTGGCTCTAGGCTAAATTCTAGTAACAACAACTACCATTACTAAATTGATACAAATCATATCATTCTAGTTGGATGGAAGTAGAAACTCATTTGAAAAATTGATATGTTTCTAGCTCGCCAAAATCTTACCCATTAAGAATAGAAGTCAATACAATTGGTGTCATTGCTAAAGTTTGTTTTTTATAGAAGAAAAAAATTATACTGTTAGTCCTCCACTTCTTACTGACCAGCATAGATGGTGCTTACCCAAGGACCAAGATTCTAAATATTAGCCTTTGACTATTAAAATCCAAATATGTTCAAATCAAGAATGGAGCCAAAAACTGCATGTGCTTTCGCCTTATCTTAACTAGAGGTTCAGAAACCTAATTCAACCCTAACTTTCAAATTTTCCACACATTTATCAAAGAAAATAATCTTAAAGGTAATCCTCAATGATAAGATGATCAATCTTGGCATGACTTATTTCAACCATATCCTTTCTTATTGAATTAATATCTCATTTGATTAATATTTATGAAGAGGTGCAAATCTTCATTATAGAAAGTCTTAGTTTTAGATTGAAATTGATTTTACAAATCGTGGTTGATCAACAAGTATTCACATCTTAATGTTTGGGTAATTTTTTACACATCTATAAATTGAATTTACATAAAGTTTTTTTAAGTGAGCAAATATTTTTTTAATGTAAGAATATTTAAAAAATATTGTGAAATATAGATTGTCAAATTTAGATTTATGTTGTAAGGGTATTTTAGGAAAGTAACCACTCTAGAACTATATTTTAAGGGCAGTTTAGGGAAGCAGGCACTCTAGAACTATGGTTTAAAGGAAATATAAGCAAGTTAACACTCTGGAATCATGGGTAACGGTAACTTGGGCATTTGTAATCAAATGTTTACTAGCTATAACAATATTTCTATAATCATTTGCTAGGATAGAGTCAAGACAAGTGCATGAATTTAGAACTTTTCTCACATGGTAACTGAGATGGAGATCCCTAACCTCAAGGCCACACATTTTATCATCTCTATATGATCTACACCTAAGCGATACAAGTTGAGGATGTGACATTTCACCTGTACGGAATCAAGATGGAAACCCTCATGCTTGTATAGATAACATAAACTATAACCAAAAGATAGGCATAGAATACACTCATTTTCAAATATGATCCGATGTTGCAATTATGGTTTCAGGGAATATATTGATGAGGTCTTGGAAGAATATTGTAAATTATATGAAAATATAGGGAAAGAATCAATTTAGACATAAAGAATTCTGAAAATATTGGACAAACAGACAACAAGAAAAAATCAGGAGAAATTAGAAATATTAGGGGAAAATGGAAATATTTGCAACACTGATGTGGACTTAAGTAGAAGAATGACAATCTAGTTGTCTACCAACCTATTACCAATTATTGCAATGAAGCTGTCAAGAATTGTTGGCTTGATGTCCATAACCACCCAAAAATACTTGACAAGTTTCTATCACATATTATAACTCTTAATATTAGAAAAATGACAAGATCATGACAATGAGACAAGGATGATATTTGTAGTGTAGAATTATAAATATAACATAAATATCCATTTCCAATGCAATATATATATATATATATATATATATATATATATATCTAGATCTAGATCTAGATCTAGATCAACATATAGATATAGATATAAGAATCCAATGGAATAAGTGCACATCCATCAACACCCTTTCCACTCAGCTAACAATATCATTCATGAGATCCTGGTTGTGCAAAGATTAGGTTAATGTTAGAGGAGAGTCTTAGGAAAGTATGGAATTTTAAGGGAGCCCCGAATTAAAATTTATAACTATTTTCCAAATATAAGTACTGTTATCAATAGAGTTTGCACCTTGACTACTAAGGCCCAAAGCCTAGAGAATCTTAACTTAAAGGATGATTAGGTTAATGGTAAAAGAAGCAGAGATCGGGTTACTCAACAATGGATGTATGAACATGACAGACTTGGATAACATAATATGAGTATGAACCTATAAAAAGAGTGGTAAAGTTTGCTCAGATCATTAATAAACATATAAACCATCCATAATAATCCAAATATAGGAAAGAAACATGGATAAAGCAAAACATTTATCATTTCAAATCAAGAAAACAGACTCATCTCGAAAACAATGACTTCAAAACATTCTTTAAACAAAGTGAAACTGCAATACATGCCTGTAGAAGAAAGACAGCAGTCTGATCTCCAAATTCTCCTTAATACATTCTCAACACCCTCGAGCTGGAACTCTCCTATTCTCCTCCATTACAAATAACTGAATTGAATTTGTACAGATTACAAAGTCCAAGTTGTTACCAGTTTTAAGGAATCTGAATTCATCATCAAACTAAAACTAAAAATAAATCTCAAATCAAATGGAAAGGATCAGGAAATGCTCGAATCAAAATATCTTCCAATTGGCCACTTGTATCTTAATATGGACTTAGTCTTTTGACTATTCTTTACTGCCAGGTTTTTTATTCTTTAACAAAAAAATTCGATGCTTGCTTGGAAAGGAACTATTCTCCAAAAGATAGGATTCAAATAAACTGCAAGATACCCTGCCACTTGTCCATTAACTTCCCATCAAAATGGAAATAATCCTCAACCACCTTTAAAGGATGATTTTGGCCACCTGCGGATTGAATCATTGCAAATTATTTGTATTGAAATATTCAACCTTTGTTTGATATGTTGTTCTAGAAGCTCAGAATCGTTACTCATTTTTAGCAAATACTTAAAGATTGCTTAACTACCAGCTTTTATGCAATACTCCGCCCTTTCACAATTATCTGCCTGGAATTGTTGGGTCGTTATGAGAGAAATGAATGAGGATGGCGATCGACTCCTCAATTAGTCCTTTGTCTAACCGGGTGTGATCCGAACTAGTAGCTTCATCTTCTTCACTTCAAATATAGCTAGCAGCTTTACCTTTTAAATAATGATTGCAGTAAACAGAGTTTTGACCTGTTTTTATTTTAATGTTAATATCCATCTTGGACTTCCTCTCTTGGGTGCTCTTGGATGATGTATTGGGAGCTCTATTATGTGTTGTGGATGACCATCTCGAAGCTTGGTGGAATCCATCTGGTGCTCAAAGCTGACGATCTTCTGAGTGCTTTGGAATCTATAACTTGCCAACGCTGTGGCTTCATCCAAATAAAAAATGTCAAATCTGGGAAGTTGAAAATTGATGCAGACTTCATTTCGGCACGTTTACACTATGTGCCATAGCTTTTCCTTTGAACCGGGAGTAGATCCACCTTCAGATGCATAGTCTCGTCTTAATATCTTTGAGCAGTCTCCATTGGTACTTGAGATTGGATTCTCATTCAACATTGTGGAATTGATATTTTAAATGATTGAATGTTACTATAAATGTCAGGAAATATTTTTGAACCTCATGACCAATTGAACACCTGCGAGCACTCTGGTTTCTAGAACAATGGACTTCGAACTGGGCTTTTGCGTTTTACCTCAATTTGACCATTAATTCCCATGATAACGTTCACTGTGACTCGACACATTGTGTACAAACTGTGAACCCGTAGACTTTTCCCTTGGTGCTGGTGTGAGGTTTTTAATTTACAATGAAAAGTAATTGATGCCAACAAAATTTGTAAACTATGAACTTATTCCTTCGCTATCCTCAAAAAACATGTCTTCACACTTAACTTTTGTTTTGGGAATTTTGTAATTACTGTGGAATTGGAAACATAAAAATGAGGTGTCTCCAGGTCTTTATGATCCTCACTGCTTAAATTTAATATTCACTCTTTGATGCTTAGCTTAACCTTTGGAAGCTTGAGATCTTGGAATTTATTATTTGGATATAGATTCGACATCTCGATGCCTGAAATATCGATATACCTAGTATTTGGTTTTTGTTGGCTCTATGGTAAATTCTAGTAACAACATCTGGCTCTGTCTGGGGATGGTATGTTAGTTTTTCATCATTTAATTCAATATGATCTAGGATCTTAACTGAAAGAACAACATATACAGCATATTAAGCATAAGAGACAAGAGACAAGAGACACAAAACATTTCACCGGGGAAAACCAAGAAGGTGAAAAACCCCGCAACTTCCTCAGAGATAGAATAAACACCAATACAAAGATCACCAAGATGAATCCCCAAAAGATAAATATCTGCAGCAGCTAATCCTCCTCCACTTGTGATAACTCCTCCTCTCTCTCTCACTAATGCGAAGTGAGTGAATGAGTGAATGTGTAAAATGAGAGAGACACACTCTCTATTTATACACTGACTTGACCTCCCTTTTAACTCTAACTAGGTCGGCCCCAACTTAACCACTTAACATAATGTTTGACTGGCCCGACCCCACTAGGGTGGTCTAATAACCCTTTAACCCACATGACTCATATAGGGTCGACCCCATCAAGGTGGTCTAATAACCCATCAAGTATAAGTTATGACACTTACAATATTTGCGACACTTACAAATACAAATGAAAACACTTCTGATTGGAGGAATAATACATCTCCATCATGAATATAATAAATTACAAATGCAATACATAGAATAATATCTTCCGAAGTTACAAATACATCAACATGGTATGCTCCCTGTCAGCTTCCAAGAATAAGAAGGCCAAGTGCCTTTTCCAATCCATCTCTGCAAGATGTAACAATTCTCTGCTTACCATTCAGTGAAAGATGAGAATACCAGTGCCATTTTCCATTGGGATGGAATCTTATTAGCATCTGAACTTCTACATATCATAACAAGCTAGAGAAGGAAACTGTTGAAAACAACTGCATACTGGAAACTAGTTCATGTACTGCAAATTTAAAAAAAAACTTACACCCAATTGCTCATACATTGATCTTATTTATAAACAAGTACTAATCTAATCAACTGAACTCTGGCTGATTAAGTGTAATTCCATTTCCAATGAAACCAGGTTAAAAACCAACTTAGCAATAGAACTCCTGGAATATGCTTCTGTAAAATAAAGATTGAAGAACTTATAGGCAACTCATCATGAATATGAAACCCATATTTACAGCTGAACAAAAATGAATGACCTGAGCTGATAAAAACCTCTAGATAAGTAGCTACTGGCTCATCAAAACAATTAGAAACCATGTTTTGATTAAATACCTCTGTTTCCTGTTCAAGATAAGTGAACTGCCTTTGGATAAGCTCTGACCTCACTATTTCCATAAAAGCAATTTTTTCACAATCATCTGAAAACCACTTTTTACTTTCTAAGATATGCTGATTTAATTCTTTATTCAAGGTCTCGCACATATTTTCATACTAACCATTCGAAATGTTAATCTCATAAGAAAAATCTTGGGAATTTTTCCAAGTCAACAAATCTCATATTCTATCTCAAGTGCTTTAAGAAGCTTCTTCAAAAAAAAAATTTATTTTCTAATTCACTAGAGATGTTATAAGAGTCTAAGTAAGAAGATAAATCTTCATTCCATTCATCATCATCAGAATAAATACCTATCCATTCTTTGAAATTTTTAAGAAAAGAAGGGTATGCTGACCGGATTAGCAGCTGAACTCACCATTATGGACCCAGTGGAGTCGCCCATAGACTGATCTGTAATGAAGTTAGAGTTTCCAAGTAGAAAATTGCAGTCAAACTAATGCCCCTGTCTACCATCAAGAGATGGATCTGATCGTTGTCGTTCTCCTAGGGAAGATATCTTATCTCCTACATCCCCAGCAGCGGTGCCAGAAGATGTTATCACTAGAGTTTGCACCTTGACTGCTAAGGCCCAAATCCTAGAAAATATTAACTTAAAGCATGATTAGGTTAATGGTAAAAGAAGCAGAGATCAGGTTACTCAACAATGGATGTATGAACATGACAGACTTGGGTAACAGAAGACTAGTATGAACTTATAAAAAGAGTGGTCAAGTTTGATCAGATCATTAATAAACATATAAACCATCCATAAGAATCCAAATATAGGAAAGAATCATGGATAAAGAAAAACATTTATCATTTCAAATTGAGCAAATAGGCTCATCTAAAAAACAATCACTTCAAATCATTCTTTAAACATAGTGAAACTATAATACATGGCTGTAGAAAAAAGACAGCAGCCTGATCTCCAAAGTCTCCTTAATACGTTCTCAGCCCTCGGCTGGAACTCTCCTACTCTCCTCCATTACAAATTACTGAAATCAATTTATATAGATTACAAGGTCCAAGCTGTTACTAGTTTTAAGGAATCTGAATCCATCATAAAGCTAAAAGTAAAAATAAATCTCAAATCAAATGGAACGTATCTGGAAATGCTCGAATCAAAATATCTTCAAATTGGCCACTTGTATCTTAATCTGGACTTGATCTTTTGACTATTCTTTCTTCAACATAAATTTCGATGCTTGCTTGGAAACGAACTATTCTCCAAAAGATAGGATTCAAATAAAATGCAAGATACCCTGCCACTTGTCCATTCGCTGCCCATCAATCTGAAAATAGTCCTCAACCACCTTTAAAGAATAAGTTTGGCCACCTGGGAATTGACTCATTGCAAATTATTTGTATGGAAATATTCAACCTCTGTTTGATATGTTGTTCTAGAAGCTTAGAATCGATACTCATTTTTAGCAAATACTTAAATATTGCTTAACTTCCAAGTGTTATGCAATACTCCGCCCTTTCATAATTATCTTCCTGGAATTGTTGGGTCGTTATGAGAGCAATGAATGAGGATGGCCATCGAACTATACTCCTCAATCATTCCTTTCACTGACCGGGTGTGCTCCAAACTAGTGGCTGCATCTTCTTCACTTCAAATATAGCTATCAAGTTTACCTCTTAAATAATGATTGTAGTAAACAAAGTTTTGACTAGTTTTTATTTTAATGTTAATCTCCATCTTGGTCTTCTTCTCTTGGGAGCTCTTGGATGATTTATTGCGAGCTCTATTATGTGTTGTGGATGACCATCTTGAAGCTTGGTGGAATCCATCTGGTGCTCACAGTTGACGGTCTTCTGAGTGCTTTGGAATCTATAACTTGCCAACGTTGTGGCTTCATCCAAATCGAAAATCTCAAATATGGGAAGTTGAAAATTGACGCAGATTTCCTTTGGGCGCTTTTACACTATGTGCCACAACTTTTCCTTTGAACTAGGAGTAGATCCACCTTCATATGCATAGTCTCAGCTTAATATCTTTGAGCAGTCTCCATTGGTACTTGAAATTGTATTCTCATTCAACATTTTGGAATTGATATTTTTAACTATTGAATGATACTATAAATGGCAGGAAATATTTTTGAACCTCATGACCAATTGAAAACCTGCGAGCACTCTGGTTTCTAGAACACTGAAATTCGAACTGGGCTTTGGCGTTTTACCTCAATTTGACCATTAATTCCATGATAGCGTTCATTGTGACTCAACACATTGTGTACAAACTGTGAACCCATAGACTTTTACCTTGGCGCCGGTGTGAGGTTTTGAATTTGCAATGAAAAGTATTTGATGCCAACAAAATTTGTAAACTATGAACTTATTCCTTCGCTATCCTCACAAGACATGTCTTCACACTTCACTTGTATTTTGGGAACTTTGTAATTACTCTGTCATTGGAAACATAAAAATGAGGTGTCGCCAGGTCTTTATGATCCTCACTGCTTAAATTTAATATTCACTCTTTGATGCTTAGCTTAACCTTTGGAAGCTTGAGAGCTTGGACTTTATTCTTTGGATATAGATTTGACATTTGGATGCTTGAGGAAGAGAATATCAAGTATATAAATTCATGGTGAGTTTAGCTGAGTTTTCCAAAGCCCAAGTCTCTTAGTGAGTATTAGGTGAGTACTCATCTCAGCAGAGATTCAGCCAGACTTCCAGGGACTCGAGAGTCTCCCACAAGTCAAACTACGTTGATCTTGATCAACTTTGCATTCCTTCTATCAAATATTGTGAGCTTATTTTAAAATACCATCCATTTTCATATGAGAGACATTTTGGTTTCAATAATACACTTCAAAATATGAAACACTATTTTTAATGAGTATGATCATCCATGGGGAAAAATGCTGAAGAATTTATTTCTTCCCTTGATGAGGAATATGATTCGGTTACTTGGCCCATTTGGGCTATGAGATCTCCCAGCTCACATGATTTCTTGGATTACATTTTATCATCAGATGAAGATATCCCTGAAATTGTAAACATTTGGTTGCACCCACATAAGGACATCTTTTGTGGGGCCACTGGGAGTATAATTGGATTAAATCTACCCAAGTATAGGAGCATGATTTGCATGTTCCTCGATCTGATCTGGTATATTTGGAAGCTTGCATATATGCTTATGCTATCCCTTTGTGAAGATGCATTTCAACCTTTTGCAACCCAAACTTGCCAGAGGGTCGAACCTATTGGAAATTGGTGGATCAACCCTTCATATCTGTATTTTCCACCATTCTGACAGAAGAGCCTACCGAACATGGGACACCCTAGTCAGCACCCCATTTCCATTTTGATGTTCATGCTGAGTTATTCTCATAGGCCTAGGAACCCTATGAGTCCCATCATGACTTGGAGTTTGAGACCACATATTTCTCTTTCATACATTTCTGACCATACCCTGATGGACTCCCAATTTTTTGTCATTTTGCATAAGCATGTGTTAAAATATCCACTTGAACATCCGTGCAAACTGCTTCGTTGCTTATTGCTTATGTTGCGTATTTGCCTTTGCAGACACTTTTTGTTACATGATGCATATAAACCATTGCTTATGTATATTTGACCCATACCCATGGAGGAAACACCCATAAGAGTGTACATAACTAGCTCAATCCTTGTTTGCAATATGTATCTTTTCCTTGGCCTGACCCATGCCCTTGAAATTTAGGCGCATGCCCTTGAGACACTCATTTCCTCTAATGTATCATAGCATGCTTTATTCTTTTTTCAAGCTAATAAATGAAAAAGGTTAAAAAAAATGGAAAACACGAAAATCCAAAAAGAGGGAGAATTGAATCATTTCATATTATATCATTGAAGAAAATGGCAACAGTAAGTCCTTTCCTCCCTTGAGCACGGCACATAATTTGGTATCAGCCATCAGTACACCATCTACATTTTCCTTAGGAAAATATACCAATATTTTGAAAAGATATCCACTGATGGGTTATCCTTCCCGTCACCAATGGATCTTTTGTTAATGCATTTGGGATTGGCGGATTTCATTAAGGTCGGTTACTCAAATTGTTATGTTTCCAAGTGTCCATTCTGCGTTGTTTTATGTGTTCAAGGGAAGTTCAAACTATGTCGGCCATTCCTCAAATATTCTTGAGCAATCATGTCGGCCTTCCTTGTTTTAGTATATAGTGTTGGATGTCGTAGTTCTACCAAACTATATTAGACTATTGATCTTTGTTTCGTATCGGTTGATATGGGATGCATTAATTCCCTCCTTCCGATGGATCTATTCCTATCGACACCAAGTCATCATCTAGGAAATGGATCTAGAAACCCAGGAGTACCTTGAATCTTGCAGTCATTAGTGGCAGGTTTCCTCACAAATGACAGTGGGTATACATCAATGACACCTGATTATTTGATTCTACAAGTGTTCGACTTCAAAACATCTATTCGCACTTGCTAGTTTGTACTCAACACCTTAGAGTCCATCATCATTATCGGTGTGTCTCTTCGCATCTGTTGATGATATACATCAATGATTGGTAATCAGACGGTGTTTTATTATGATCGACATTAGTTCATTTATTAGCATGATATAAACTCATACTATTGTCGATTTGTATTGAAGAAATTGAGAAAAACAGTTGTATCACTCATCGATGCACTGCCCGAGTTGCGCAAGATTAGACTACCATGTCAGAAGTTCGATGAAGACCTTGTTCTCGCACTCATTGAAGTGCATGTTTACACTTCTAAAAATTTTACTTTTGACATGGATCCACTGTGTATTGTTCATGGCCATGCTTGTTTACTGCTGAGCATGGGTATGCCCACCTTAGGACGATATTATATATTTGAGAAATTGCTATGTTTGACTTGCAGATATTATATTGAATCCCGCGCCCGTGAGCTTATCCTTTCCTCATCCTTGCTTTGATCAATAAAGAGTATTAGTATGAAGAGTATTAGTATAAAGAGTATCAATTTTCGTAATGTATTTCGGCCCTTAGCTCTGCTTCGGACCTCACACATTAGGGGGCATATGTTAACAATCAAATTAACACCCTTAACCAAGTAAAGGAAGAAGCATATTTTTACTATGCACTCGCAACATGAAGACAGAAGACAAGTACAAAAGAGAACAGTCCTCTTTGATCTAATCACTACTTCCATAACTGGAAGGATTGAGTGAAGAAAGAAGGATCCTAAAGATACAAGGTTCAGTGATTGAACTGCTCAATTGAAGGCTCAAATCTAGTCTCCATTAGTCAACAGTGAGAAGAAATGCACAAAAGTGCATTAATTGTACTTGAATATGCTAAAGTTGTGACAAAAGCCTAAAAATACTATGGAAAGTGGGTTTTTGAGAGAAAATAATAAAAAAACATGAAAAGGGATAATCCCATATTGAAAAGAGAAACTTGAGAGCACATTTCACAATGCTATAAAACAAATGTATTTGGGGCATAGTAGAGGAGGACAAAGGAAGAGAAAATGCATGCTGGAAAGATTCTGAAGGTTGGAAAGCTCATCTTCATCAAAAGCAAGGATGGATAAGGATAGCTCAAAGCAATGGAAGATGGATGCATCTCAAGCATGATTGATTGTAAGTATCTTTTCTTCATTGATATTAATGAAATGATTCAATTTTACTTCCATTTAAGAGTTTGAGTTTTTCTTATCAAGTTTAGTTTGAATTCTATAATGGCTAAGATGTTAAGGAATGATAGATAATTGTTTCATATCTGACATTAGAACTCACCATTTTATAGTAAGATATCATGTTTAATGTAGATCTAACCCTACACTTAAAGCTATTATCATATTGTTGCATAGGAGAAGGAGCCATGTGCTTGTATTATTTTGTCTTATTTCCTGATAAACCCAGTAGAGACACAGGCTTGGCAATGGTTTTTGTATGCTTGATAAACCCAGAGGAAGAACTGGTTTACCATATTAGTTAATGAATGCCTAATAAACCCAGTCGGTGTACTGGCTTGGCATTGGTTATTTGAATGATGTGGAGCAACCTACGTGCTAGACAAACATTCATTACTTTATGCACTAGTGATCTGAGGCTTGCAGAAACTTGGTTACCTTTCGATGCACACCCTGAAGAACACTAGAAGGGGTGGGTACGTTCGAGGGACTGTGTAGAAGAGAAGAGGTACCATCCTTGTGTTGGGTGGGGAAGGTTTGTGGGTGCCATAGTTGTCTGAAGTCAATGCGGGATACCTGTGGAGATAAAGGAATATTCTCATAAAGATAAGTATTTGGTATATCTTGCACCTTCTTGCTTATTTAATGTGAAAATACATGTGTATGTGATTTGGTTATGATTTTTAAACTCTTGTTTAGAGATAAACCCTATGAAAATGAACTTGACATGTGAATTGATTCAATGTTTGAGTGTAGGTATTGTTGGAAGCACGAACCTTGAAGGAATCCTAAGGATGAATTTGGACATGGGATTGTCCTAGAGAGCTCAATATGAGCAGCAATGGAGAGTGGTGCTAGTGGACTTGTGTGGGCCCTAGCAACCAAGAGTTCTATGCAAAAACCATGGGGAGGAGTTTCTTGGTTGAGAAATCCTTGGATAGAACTTAGACACTAAGTGTCATCGCCAAAACAAGAAAGGGCGAGTCAAGCATTCACATTGGAAGTGAAAGAGGCTAAGTAGCATGGAACCATAGTGGTGGTGTGGCTCCAAATTGGAACAAGACTAAGAGGGGGAAACTCTTACTCTTCTCTTTCCTTTTTGATTGAGGCATTTAGAAAACATTAAATTGTTGAATGCGTGATATGGATGAAAGTTGATTGTGTTTATTTGGTTGAAATAAATTGTGAATGCTAAAATAGTTAATTCCCTGTGAAAGGATGAACATGAATGAGTTCATGTGTATGTTGGGAAAGCATGAAAAGTGTGGATGTCTCATGAATAAATCATGGACTCTCCATGTCAATTGGGAAAATAATTGTCTGATTTAATTTTTATGTTATGCTTGGCCTAACAAGAATTGCCATGATGAATTTCACAGTTGAGAATTAAAACAATTGGTTGCAGCTGTTACAAGCCAATTGTTGCTAGTGAGCAAAGTGAGAGTCAGCTGTGCACGTTGACCATGGAAGCAGACCAAAAGCTATTGGATTTGGATGAAAATAGTCCTCAAACAATTGCCAGGGTAGGAAGAAGATAATAGCCATAAAGTTTCCAAACTTGTGGATCAGCTAGAAGGTAAAAAGAAGGAAGGGATTGCTACGAAGCAATGCCCACCTGTGGAGCTGGAAGGTCAGAGCCAATAGAAGCAGCTTGTAGAAGCTAAAGGAATCGGTCCTAAAAGTTCAAAGTAAAGGGTAAAATGCAGGGAATACCTGCAACATTTTGTAAATTTTGTACATGTGTAAACTGCATATGTATTCCTAGGTATTGGAACACCGAGGATGGTGTTATTCTAAGGTGGGGGGTGTAATGTCCCTCATTTTGACTCTTAGTATATTTTGGCTATAATGTAAATATTGTATGCATGTGATGTATGATTCCTAGCGTGGAGCTCAAGGCCAAGGCCTCAGTAGTGAATGTTCAACCTTAGAGATGCAAGTATTTGGTATTATGGTAACCATGTGCTAGTAAGCCATGGAAAATGTAAATGTTGTAAATATATATCATGCAATAAAATACCAAGGGGGTGGCTATGGATGCAACTAAATGAGGGGGCCATGTGTATCGACTAGGGAGTGGTGAGGGGGTTGTGCGATTGAACCCTAGGTTTCCATATGTCACCTTGAGAACCCCTTTGACTGTCCTAGCTACCATTGAATGTTGCTATAAGGAAGTGGGTGAAGAGAGTTGTTCATGAGATCGATGGAGTATGGGGAAGCCCTGAATGTCAGATGGTAAGGTATGGACGTCGATTTCTTGCCCCATAAGCCACTCCACCTCATGGGGGTATGTGTACCTCCATTCCCAGGCCATTATAGAATAGCCGAGTGGGGAGTGGGAAGGGGAAGAGACGCAGAACCAACAGAGAGTGAGGAACCCAAAGAAAATCGAGATCCTGAAGGAGGCCGCAATGGGAAAATCCAAGATGGCTCAGAAAAATTCCATGGGAGGTAGAATTCGAGGAAGGATCAACAGACCCAACCCTTGGAGCGAAACTAAGAGGTTTAGACACCTGAAGTTTCATGAGAGAACCAGATTGGATAGCCAAGACCCTATCGCGGGACAGATCCATTTGGCCACAACGTGAAGGAAGATCTGAGTGCGGATCGCAGTGGGAAGAAACCAGGAGGGTTTAGACTGCATGGTAGAGCCAAAGAGGGATCATTTACCTTGATCTAACAGTCAAGACCATCCATACCTACCCAATTCAGTGTTAAGGGAAGGGGATCCATCAAAAGTATTTATTATTTTTGGGGCAATGGGGTTCGTCAAAAATATGCATTGTGGGTACTCATTGGATGCGGAATTTAATTCCACATCCAATGAGTGATCTTGTCCAAAATTTGAGTAAAAACACGGGGATATATGTTGAAAATACAAACACAAAAAGTAGTTTTTTTATAACAAATATCTCAAGTCAACCATTATGGTTGACTCATTTTATTGAAATTCTATTAGTTCTTGAATTCCAACTCATCAAGAAATTATGGTTGGCTCATTTTCTTATATGATGGCTTGTTCTCCTATAAGGCCCATTTTAGACCTCAAATTTTCTCTAATGTTTAAGGCCATCTTTTCGAGTGGAAGAAGGGAAACATCAAAATCCTCAGGTGTGGATGAACGCTCTACAACTACATAGTGCTCACCAAGATATTTCTAACAGTACCTTGTTTTCCCAAAATGGACTTAGGATGAAGAAGTTAGGGGCCAGAGAAGTTGTTTGATTGGAGCTTTCAACTTTCCGAACCCGCATGCGGATTGCAGATTGCGGAAGTCAGAAGGGATTTTTAAATGGGGTTGCAAAATGGGAGTTCCCACTTATGAGTTCCACATGCGGACTATGGATTACAGAAGTCAGGGAGGCAATTTTCTCGGGTTGGCGAAGTTGGAGTTCCAACTTCTGAGTTCCACATTGCAGATTGCGGAATTCAGAAAGGTAACTCATCGAAGTTGAGAAATTGAGGTTTTCGACTTCCGACTTCCACGACGTGCATTTCGTATTGCGGAAGTCAGGTGAGAAATTTGGCGAGGTGGCGAAATTGACCTTTCGATTTCCGATTTTCACATTAAGGATTGCGGAAGTCAGAGACGTGGTTTTCGACGCTGTGTAATTGGGCGCTCTGATTTCTGATTTCCACACTGCGGATTGCAAGTTGCAGATCTTGGAGGCGCAATTCTTTGGCAACCTGCGATTGGGGATTCCAACTTTAGATTCCTGCAAGGAGGATTGCAGATTGCGGAAGTCGGAGAGGATATTTTCGTCGGAGTTGTAATTTGTAGTCCAACTTCCAACCTCTGATTGCGGATTGCGGATTGCAGACTAAAGATCAATGCGGGTGCAGAGTTACAGAACCTTTGGACTACCTGGAAAAAGAAGAAACAAATTAGCAGGTAGATCCAAGGGTTGTCTCCCATCGCCTCTGAAGGACATCAAGGTGACCCGGGATGTGACAAGAAAAATAGATAATATCAAAGTGGACAACTAATTTTGTACTAGTCTCAAGTGGGTTGTTGGATATCCTGCATGTACCATAAAAGTGGGGCAAATAGGTAATATCAAAGTGGACAACTAATTATGTACTAGTCTCAAGTGGTTTGTTGGATATCCTTCATGTACCATAAAAGTGGGGCAAATAGGTAATATCAATGTGGAGAACTAATTTTGTACTAGTCTCAAGTGGGTGATAGTGAGGCTAACTAGATGTTGTTGTATAGTGGCCTTAGATGTTGTTGTATAGTGGCCTTGATTATGTTGAGATTTTGTTTCATATCATAATAGGCAACTAATTATTTACAAAACTACGTTGTTCAAGGTGAAACTTATCGAATTTAGTTGAAAATTTGTTATAACTACGATTATTTATAGAACTTATTGGGTTATATTGAAAAAATATATAGTGACATTTTCTATGTTTAGATTTAATTTTACATTAATATTTTCAACATCTTTTTCTCTTTAGACATGAGAGATTGGATATTTTAAATTGTATAATAAAAATGGAACAAATAGATAATAGTATAGTGAATAACTAATCATGTTTTTTCTACATATTTGAAAATATTTTAGATTTTAGATTTTTTATATTTTAATATAAAAATATTATGATGACAACAAAAAAAAAAATTTAATATGGGGTAATTTACTTTTTCTAAAATTTGATTTAGTTTTAAGACGATATTCTAAAAAATAAATGTTTAAATCATCTATATATATTTTCTTTTCAAAAAAATATTACATTTATCTCTCCAGAAAAACTATATGCATTGTCATATAAAAATAATCAGTTATGCAATTGAATTAATGTAAATATTGCTTTCTCAAAAATAAAATAAAATTGAATCATTAACATCTTACTTATAAGGATAGTGCTCTTGGATCGAGTTATCAATATCCTACTTATAATGCTATTAATATTGGACACTTCTCCTAAATTTTGGTTTAGTTTTAAGACGACATTCTCAAAAATAAATGTCTAAATCATTTATATATCTTATTTTCAACAGACTATTACATTTATATCGGAAGAGAATCAACATCCTACTTATAAGGATAGTGTTTTTGGAATGAGTTATCATCCTTTAAAAAATTATAACATATGGGTAGGTAGCTATATAATTATTAGTGTGGAGTAATTTTTCTCAATTATAATAGATATTTATATGATAGCAAATTTAATGCAGTTTAGAAACTCAGAAATTAGTTATCAACAAATTTGCAAACTATCATGCTTTAAGTTGATCCATTTTGATGGCAGAAAAAGGTACAAAGATCTTTTATTGTCACAATTTGCACATCAAGCCTGAAATAATTCATGGAATAACAGTATAGGATGAGTACATTCTCAAGCAAATTCCTAAATGTACATACCAAAAAGGAAAACCTAGACACCTTCATGTTTTTAAAAAGAAGAACATGACATGACGTGTAATAGAAAAATACAATTAACTCTCTTACCATTAGTTTCATCACGTCCGAAACTTTTGGTCCCAAAACATAATGGGAGGATGGTTTGCACCTTAAACATGTATGAATATCATGGTCCCAAAACATAATGGGAGGAAAATTGATGTCGGTGAAAATTCTAGATGGTTTGCACCTTAAACATGTATGGATACCAAATGGGTATTAGGTTACTAAAGGTTCATTTGTTGGAGGATATATTTTTATTGGTTGATGCTCCAAATATTTGCATACATCATTCATATGAAAAATAGAATAAATGCTTAACTGAAAATGGGTTATATGAAAAAATACGTTAATTATATGTTACAAATTGTATTGAATCAAATTGATAGGGGATTAATTTAGCGTCAAAAGTAGATATATTAACATAGGGATTTAATGACAAAGAGTTCTTTTAGAGTGTATGATACTAATTGGAAGAGCACAAAAGATGGAAATTAGTTAGGGTTTTGGTCTATTAGACATATTTTTGGTATGTTTGTGGGATTTGTCCTCCCACTAAAAAACTATAAATAGATAGATAGATAGAGATATAGATGAAAAGGGAGATAGAGGGAAATGATATAATGGAAGTAGAGAGAGATAGATACTGATGTAATACTTTTATGTTTGTGGGCTTCTATTGCGCAACGTGGAGGGCGATGTATGGCTATGGATGAATGTTAATATGTTGAAGATGGTTTATACTCTTTGCGTACTGATGAATGTTCTTCTTTTGTGCACATATTGAATATGATGTTACTATGTTTCTGAATATTTGATCTGAATATGTTTAATTTGTGCTTGTTGTTATATTATATATCTGATTTTTGTGTGAAGAAGTGATAAAATTGCCTCCTACCCTTCATGTCTATAGAAACCTGGGTCCTACAACCCCTATGGATGCCTCTGGTGAGACTTCATATGTTTAACAGGTGATGCCATACAGGCCAGTATCTAGAGGTTTTGTTGGTATTTTCATTCTAGAACTTGAGTCTTCCCTCTGCACACCAAAATATTGTCACTGAAATCTATCAATCCTTCTCAAGAATATATGTAACCTACCCGAATAATTCGGAAACATGCTCTTAGGCCATGGTTTCAACTAGTTCTTCCACATAGACCTATGCCAACATGAAACGCCATTTTATAGCTTGGACCCCAAACTCAGGAAAAGCACTGACAATGAGAATGAGAAGGAACGACCATATAATCTAAGAATGTAGGAAATGATATATGTGTGATGTGTACATTTGTTACGACTGGGTAATCAACACTCATAAACCTCCGTGATATGGGCATCATCCATCGTCAAAACACTTGCTTCTACCGAGTAATACTTGTAAATATTGTAGCCATTTTATGGACACTTGTACATACATACACTTGTAAAACACTCCAACAAGTGGTTGGACGAAAGAGGGTTGTTAAATTCAATGCTTGGTTTTACTAATGTATAAGACAGACTACCAAGGAAATATATAATTATAACAATTACTACAAAGTTGGTAGGGTAATTTAGTAAGGTTTTTATGTTCTAGACAGTTATGCCTAAATGCATACATAATGAAAATCTCCTTGGTTGGCTCCATTTAACATGTATTTTATTTTTCAACCGAACATGTCAAAGTCGTTAATTTATACACTGAAATAACCAATTAAGTTGTGCATGATTTCTAGTATGATTTTGAAAGAGTTAAACTAATCCCAAATTGGTTTGATTGTTAACAGCATGGAATGGGCATGCTAAGGTTGCATGCACATAACTACTTTTCTAGCAAGCACTCACATTATTAGTTTACTACTCAAATTCTTTCAACATATCGAATACAAATTCCATCATGGCACATGTGTTTTAATGATTTTGGATAAATTTTAGTGAGTGAGAAAAGCCAATTTCATATGTTGGTTTATGTTGGTTTGTCATAAGTGTCAACTTGGAAATATTTGAATTGGCATGCATAATACCTAAACAAGTAGATGTGAAATCTTTGTAACAAGGTTGGATGGAGAATTCCAAACATGGAAAATTTTAGGATCAAAATTTAGCTCATGGGCTAATTTTCAAGGGTTTTTTCTAAAAACATATTCACCATTTTCCATTTTTTCTAATATGATTCACCCAAATTCCATAGGATTAAAATTTTTGACTCTAATAATTTTTAGAATAATTATTAAAAAATATTCCCAAACATTTTATTGTTGTAAATTTGATAATTAGTAAGATTCACCAAGGCTTCTACATTTTAAGAAAATTACGAATCCTTGAAATTTTCCTTGGTGTCGAACATGAGATAAAATAGTTTTGAGTGAGTTGGAGATTGTGTATTATACTGTGTGTGTACCAACCGTCCAGGAAGTCCTTGACATGTTAGTTAGCTAAAATTACATAAGATTAGAATAGGTTTCATTCCATGTTAAAGGAAGAAAAATGATTATGGGGTTTCTAGTGATTACAAATCCAAAACACCCCACTGTAGATTCCGTGTCTATGCTTTGCAAATGACATAAAAGGATCACACACATTCAAAAATTGTACGAAAGTATTCTTTGTCTACGTGGTTCAATGCAATGTATCTGTAATCAAGAACAATCATCAATACCCATATAACGAGCCTTAGATTCTTGATAGTGTCTATACATGAGCAGCAACTGTCATAAATAACACTTGGCTTCCATGCACTTAGGTAATTGAAATAGCATAATTGTTGCGGCCATCCTCATCCCCTCTAAACAAGGCCACTCTCTCATCTTCCCACCTACTATTGGTACTGCTACTTCTCATTGTCTTTTACGGGAGCTCAAAATGTCCAATCTTTTAGTTGATAGATCTGGAGAAAAATAACACATGGTGGTAATTAAATCCAAATGAAGTCGTTGCATCCATGGGATCCCCATCCCCAACTTTTCTACTAACTAGCTTTTCCTCTTTTTTGGAAACTGCACCCTCCTGGATTTTCTGAATGTCTCCTTATTTTTACAACTGGATGGATTTTGTTCTTTTTGGAAACCGTGCCCTCCTTAGATTTCTAGATGTTTCCTTCTTTCCCTCACTTGCCTTGTGCACTTGCTTGCTTTATGCATTGCTTTTGTCAGTTTCCTTGTTTTTTGTTTTGCTTTGCTATTATTTCACTTTCCTCTTTGGTTGATAACCCACTGATCCAGCCTTATCTCCTTATGCACCCTTGTCATCATCCAATTCATCATCACATGTAAATAACAATTAAATACAAAAATAATAATTACATCATCTTCAATTTAATTAATTGAAACAACTATAGTCTGAATTTGTATTCCTAGTTAATTTAATTGCCTAGGGTAATTTACCAATGTTATCCCCCTCATCAATTAATTAATTGAATTTTACTAGGATCCATGGGGTTTTGAGGTGGCATTGATTGCTTCCTCATGCTTGAAAAAATGAGAACATGACAATGTGTCACAGTGCTAGACATTTTGTTTTGATTGAAATAAACCCCTTCAATTGGATTGTTTGCTCATAGTCTTCTGGAGGAGTTGTTTTGCTTTGCAATTTCTCAATATCTTGGCATTTCCTCAATTGCGATTCAGACTACTTGCTCCCTTTGCCTAATAATCATGCCAAAAATGTGCAAGCCCTTTCAGCTAGTTGATTGAAAAATAGCTTGTAATCCTTAGTCATTAGATTTATTGATAGCATGTTTTATGATGGGTGCATGAAAAGGACGTGGCATTATTTTGGAAGGAAAAATCATAAATTTTCATCCTGTGGGATCATGTTCCATAGAAAAGTGTATATTGTTTACCTTGTTTATTTTCCTGGTTTGATTCTAACACATCGTTATTTTTATGAATCATTTCTTATGTCCTTGACATGTATACAATTGTAAATTTTGATGGTAATGCAAACAGTTCTTTGTGTAAATTGTAGTGAATATCAATAAACCATACATTGGGTATGATCAGAAGGGACAATGTGTACATAAACCCTTCCTTCAAATTGGGTTATTTTATATAGGTGTTGTTCGATATTTCACACCTTCCAAAAAGCATGAACCATGAGTGATGGAAGCATATATTTCACTCAAAAAAGAGGTGGTTCCACCATACTAGTAATTGGCATTTAAAAAAATGGACATGCCAAAGATATTTTACCTTGTCAAGTGCATGTTTTCTCAGTGTATAATGAATGACAAGGTGAAGTGCTACATGTGGGTCAATGAAGTTACACTGTAGAATGTGACAACCTTTCTTTGTTTTTGATGTGGAAAGATGTTGGTAATTGATTAATGAATGTCATATAGATACTCACTTTAAGGTCAGGAGATATTTAACCTGACATCACTCCCGTGCAGGAGCAAAGACTTCACAATTTGAACATTTATGATACCCTACATGGTAATCCTCATGTATATCAGTAGCGTGGATAATATACATGTTTTCTTCTTTGGATCATCACTGAGTTTTATAACATTTTTGGTGTATACATTGTTTAGAAGATTTGGTTCCCAAGTGAAAATGTGATAAGGTTAGAATAAGTAAAAAGTAAAGTAGTAAGTTTGACTAGAATTTTCAAGTGGGCCTTTGAGAAGGATTATATTAATTGTATGGAGGGTATTTCTGATAAGGGTTATGTAAAAATGTATCTCTTTTAGGTGGGGAAAATATTAGAATTTAGTGGGTAGATATTTCTTAGGTGAGGTGAATAATTGGTTATTGTTTCTTTCTCCATTCCCTTTTAGTTATAATTGACCTACAAAGACTAAAATTGTTAGTGGTTAGACATCTGAGGACCTTCTAAGTTATAGTGACACACTGGGCTCCTAACAAGCGTGCAGTTATATTTGAGCTCTAATATTTTCAATCTCAACATTTCAAAATAAAAAAATGGAACTGCTGTTCAATTTACCTCATACATACTAATTATCTTCTCTATCTAGTGACTAATTGACCATTTCAACATCTCTAATGAAAGATTACGCAACATGCCACACCTAGAAAAGTGATTTCTCAAACCTACTTACCTAACAACTCAAAATACATCATTATAGTTTGTTTTGCTAATTGAAGAACATCCTGATCCAGTTCTGCTAGTTGATCTTAAATATGCAACATGTCATCTAACTTTAAGTAGACCTTGTGTGAACTCATCGTAGAAATATCACTTATATAATTATTGCAATCAGAGAAGTGAGATGCTTTACATCCTTAGTGGGGAAGATGTTCATTACTTTGTGTAATATGTCTTACTGTAAACCTCCTACCCACGTAAACAATGCCACCTATATATATCCATTTTAACTTTGATCTATTAAGCACCTAAAAATAAACACTTTGAATTTTTGGATTTCTATGGAGTATCAATGCATAACATTTCCAAGGTTGAAATGGAGTTATGTTGATTTCGGAGAGGGTGATGAAATTCACATTTCAATTACTCCTGAATTCTGTGGTGTTGGGAACACTTACATATCATGACAATTTGTTTATCCTTTTACACAAAGATGGGTAAAATAGAAATGAGAGCATAGATGAAAGGTTGATTGTAGAAACATTAGAGGTCTAAATCATAGTCTGTATCTGTATATGTTATGTTGCAAACACGATGCTTCTACTTAAATAATGCATACAATTTGTGTTTTCTGCAAAAGAGACTAATATATGTTTGTTGATGTTGAGACCATGTGGTTGGGGATGATAAGATAAGATAAGATAATTGTATTAATGTCCACTAAATGGAATCCATGCAATAAAGTTATTTATTTTTTATAGAACCCAATGTGATATTGTATGAATATGAAAAATTCACAAGTGATTGATGTAGATTTCTTGATTGACAATGAGGATGTGGATGTTTAATAAAAATATGTTTGAGCCCAAAACGTTATCAACTCAGAAAGGAGTTGAGTTGATAGTTGATAATGACCCTCTCCATTCCAAATGCATAGACTAAGAATTTACATGGAAAAAACATTAGAGCTAAACTAAACTAGTAAATTATCACAAATTCAGTAATCTGAACATGTAACCACTCTGCATAGTAGCAGTATAGTTATTGGTCATTGCAGACAACACAAGAGACCATGTTTTTTTCATGGTAATGTTATCATATTTTTCTCATGGTCATGATATTAGGGAGACAATTTTGAATGGTCGTTGAAAAAAATCTATCTATATCTAGGTGAATTTAGCAACAGTAAGTTGCATTTGACAGGGATGTTTTTTGAGGGACAATGATGAAGGTTGGATGGATCAGAATAAAGGAAGAAGGATCTGGACCCTAATCCATTTTAAAGAGAAGCTTAAAAGAGATGCTGAAAACCACTTATGGAATCTTGAAAGCATACTTTAAACAATGAATTATAGAAAGTTGTGCTCCCTTATTGATTTAGTATGGGATTCTCCAGAGGCCCTTATAAGAGAAGCTATAATGTCTGAAGAGAAGCACAATGTTGTTACTATCTTATGCTAGCATTCAAAAAAAATTATGGATTTTCCCTTTCATTTGAGCTCTTCTGAGCTCTAGATAGCTTATTATCATTGGCATGTATCCATTTTAATTTCAAACTTATTAAGTTTTAAGAGGGAGCAAAAGATTTGAGGTGCTGAACATTTATGCATTTATTAGATCTGGGTGAATAGGGATATAACTATATATAAACACATCATTGAGGATCATTGATTGGTCAAGTTGGGGTTATGATGATTTCCCACCAGAGTTCAATTCCCACCAAAAATAGTACATGCTTTATCTTGTTAAACAGTAGGTGCTCAATACAAGTATATAGCATCTGGGTTCTATTGTGCTATTGTAATATTGTTTTCCTTCAGAAAAAAAATCATATATATATATATATATATATTAAGATGAAGGAAAGATGCATTTTTTATATATTTGAAGCATTGCTAAAGTCATTAGATTGCTCATCCCTAAAGAAAGGTAAAAAATAAGAACCTTGTCTTGATACATAGGGCCTAACTTAACTTGGCTTTGTCATGAAAAAATACAATCAAAACTGAACCTATTAGGGATATGAGGCATTACAACAAAAATGTACATTTCTCTTGATGCATAGGCAATATATTAGCACAATAAATATTTCATAACTTTTCATATAAAATAGAGATCAAAATATACATGGTCAATAGCACCAGAATAATTCATGTGTATTCGAGAGGTATGTCTGACTATCATAGGGTGAATTGTGAAAAATAGTTTTTGTACCATCCACCAACTGTAGCTTGAAATTAGATAATACCTGGGTGGAAACAACATAACCTATAACTTCTATGCTTCCTCTAGAAGTATGAACCTTAGTTACAACCTAAAAAATAGACATAAAAAGACTATCGATACCTATTAAGATTGTATGTTTTAAACCTTGCTAGCTACCCTTTATTTCTATAATATAGTCCAGTGGGAAATACTTTTTGTCCAATAGTAATTTTTGGTTTGGTAGGACACCTAGTCAGAGCTTACTGAGTTAAATTATCTTATATTATCTAATATTATATGTTCTTGTGTCTTGGAAAAAAGGAACCATTGCACCTTTATCACTGATTATAGGATCATGCTTTATGACTTTTCACTGTTGGGGAATAAAAAAAAATTCATGTAGAAGGTTTCCAACATTTTTGTAGTGCATTGATGGTTTTTTATGTTGAGGAAGAGGGGGTTTTTCCAAGATGATGCATTTTCTTCTTGTTTGCAGGAAGAAACGATTAGTCAACTACTTCCAATTTTCCTTGAAGTGTTAAAAGATGAATTCCCTGACATGCAACTTAACATCATAAGCGAGCTTGATCAAGTGAATCAGGTATATTGTTGTTTGTGTTGTGTAATATTCTTAGTCAGTTGAAACCTTTTGTCATAGCTACTTGTTACTATTAGTCAGCTTTCTGGCCTGTCCATGTTTATTGCTGGCATTAATTTCACCCATTTGATCTTGAGCATATTTAGTGTACATTTATGTACTTTGTTTCTATGTGCAGCTTAGCATCATAAATAAGCTTTAATATTAGGGGTATCAACTATGTTATCATTTGAGTTGCTTAACCTTGTTAGTTAGTTGAAACATTTATGTGAGGCAACTTGTTTGCTAGTTTTAGTTAGATTTCAATCTTAAGTGAATATTTTTGGGATTAATTTCATCCAATTCAAGCTCGAGTTCATTTAGTCTATGTGTGTATGTACTGGTGTTGGATTCGATTCTGGTAGGAATGTCTATCTATGCTAGAGTATGCAAACTGGGTTTTTGAAATTGATACTAGCAATGGTTTCCAATGTAAATGGGATCCTGACATCATCTAGGGGTGGTTGATATATTTGCATATTGGGTTAAAAATGTTTCCAATGGCATAAATATAGATTCAAAACTTGATGTATAGTTTTTTCTACTAAGTATAAGAAATTTTTACTATGAGGTTTGTGAGGTTCAACAATTTACATTCCCATTTTGGTTGATCTTCATTATGTTAGATTTATTCCTACTTGTTTCTCTTTTCTAATGCCTAGTTTTCCTTTTTGATATCCTATCCTATATCTTTTGACGATGGATGGTGAATGCAATAGATTTAGAATTGCTGCAGGGTAGTATTAATGATGTTGCGACTACCTTTGTTAAAGAGGTTGATTGTTTGTAACTTTGTTAAAAGGATAGGTTTCTATCTATCTTGTGAAATATTTTCATGGATAAGCACATGAATAAATTGATATAGGATAGGTCATGATCCCAGAAGGAGGTTTAATGTAGAAAAATGTAACATATCCATTAAATTCCTTTTGGGTTCATTGTCACATGGTTACTAATCATTGTTATAAGGTCTTTTTTTATAATATCAAAATTTCTATATGTGGGATTTATGTATTTTAATATTTTTATGCATTACTCTCATTTGCAGTAATAACAAACATTTTGCAGGTGCTTGGAATTGATTTGTTGTCTCAATCTATTTTACCAACAATTGTTGAGCTTACAAAATATAGGCACTGGAGAGTTGAGCACATTTCCATGAAATTTATTGAGACTCCTTTGCAGAAAAAGGATTCCCTTGGACCCCAGGCTCCCTTCAGATATACATTTTCACATGTCATAAATTGTGCCACTTTCTTATAATTCTATCTTAAAACTTAATTACAAAAAAAGAAGTATATATAATTATCATTATTCATGTTTCCTTGACTCAAAAAACTTCAAAAATAAGAGCTAAATCCATTGAGGAATTGCAAAAGGAAATCCAGTCAAATGATGCATATGGAAAGAATTGCTCTGCTATGCCTCCAATAGTTACAAATAATTTTTCTAAATGTCATAAATGCATGAAATATATACATGGAAATGTTGGGCCAGGTTTGCTATTACAAGCATATCATTTAGTTCGGTATTTCCTGCTAGGGATATAGAATATGCATTATCATTTTAGCGAGTATCGTGGAATTCATTCTAGGGATATATGCATATGTAGTAAATTTGTTACAGACAAGATGCTTACTTGTATTATGTTTCTAGGTTTTGTAAGTTTCAAATTGGAATTTTATACATAAAAATGCCATATTGCTTATAATTGTACACTGACAATTGTATGCAATGAGAATGGTTGTTAATGCAGTTATCTTGAACAGGGATTCCTATCATAAAAACTCGCAAGAAAATATAAAATAAAATTTTGGCATCACTAGTAGATTTGCTCCATCGCCGGATTCATTTGCACCCGACAATTTGAATTATGATAAATGCCTAGATTCTTCCTCTTGTACCCTTGAAAAGTTAAGGAAGTCTATATTTTAAATTCCTTCCACAACCATCCACATCTCTGAATAGTCATATCTATCATGTCACAAATCTCATGTACAAAAAACACCAAATCAAGAGAAATAATATGACCATTTTGTACAACAAACTCTATGAATTATGAAGGTCAACCAAAAAGATTATTGTTGTATCTATTGTTATGCTCTGTGCTATGTTTGTTGTGTTTTCTTTGAATTTTTGTTGTTATCAAATGGATTTTTTTGTACTTTATTTTCTCTTGTTGTACTATGTATGAAGAATGTCATAATTTGTTTTTCTTAATTAGTAATAATATTTTTGTAAATAGTTGGTTGGTAGATACTCTATGGATCATTAAAAAAACTTTTTGTTATTCAGGTTTTTTGTTGTAATTTTGATTCAATAAGAAATTTGATTCTTCTATTTAAGGGTGCTAGCTCAATGGAATAACACCTTCCTTACAAGCAGGTGGTTGGTGGTTCGATTCCATTGTGCCCTATTTATAGAAATCAACGAGTAATTAAATGACCAGTTAACAACAATCAATGATTAAATAAATAACCAGTTAACAACAATCAATGACTAAATCAATGACCACTTAATTGCATTGAATGACTAACTAAATGACCAATTAACCACAATCAATGACTAAATAAATAACCTGTTAATAACAATCAATGACTAAATAAATGACCAATTGAATACAATAAATGACTAAACAAATGACCAGTTAACAACAATCAATGACTAAATAAATGACCAATTAACAATAATTAATAACTAAAACAATCACTAAATATATGACCAAACGAACCAATCAAAACAACCAATAAATGACTAAAATTGTGTGACTAAATTTAGTCATTTATTTGTAATTTTTAGTAGTTTTTTTAGTCATTTATCTCAATTTTTCTACTAGTGTTGGATCCTTATAAAAAACCCTTATAGAGAACTCATGTGTTGGTTCAAGGACACATTCAAGGTTTCCGCGCCTGAAAAGATTTAATAATAACTTAAGGAAAATGTTTTCCTTCCTTGACCATGGTTAAGGCCCTATAAGCCATCCTTATTCAACAAAACCTCATAATGGCATCCATATCCAAATATGATGCCAAAGTCACCCTAAAGGGGGCCTCTACTGTGGTTTGTGGGTGTTTTTCATTACGACTTGAGTGTTCTCTTCCCCTAACCATGTCACTTGAGATGAAGAAGTTTCAACTAGGGATTAAGCCCCTTGTCACACCCTAATATTGTTTAGATCTCAAGACCAATACGTTTATAAATAGAGAAATGTGCACATGCTTTTAAGAACACACCCACACATCCTAAAATATGTGCGCATTTTTAGAACATAGTATGTGGAGGGAAACATAGAGACATGCATGGGGCGTGCGTGAAGGTTGAGAAAATGAGCAATACATTTAAACAAGAACATCTATATGTCTTTAAAAAATTCAATGAGTATGTGTTTTAGGTGCAACGATTTTGGGAAGCAACTTCTTGAACCTTCCCATCTATACTCAAACATATTATTGACTTACTAAATCAAGGTGCACAATGACACTAAAAAAAACATTTATGTATTTGTTACTTTTTGTTTCACCTCACCTTAACATATGGATAGTTTAAAATATAAATAAAAACTTACATAATAAAATATCTAAACTAACCCAATAAATATATAAACATTAACACATATTCAACAATCATAATTATAATTGTAAAGATCCCAATGTAGTAAAACATCCACTCTCAATGATACATAGTATTATCGAGTGGGTTCATTAATGATACAAAGAACTCTATATATACAAGGAGAATATAACTAGATTCATTAATAATAAAAGAACCTCTATATACACAATGGGATTATAACTAACATAGTTTATGAGTTATTAATCATATATATATATGATTAATATAAATTTCTATTATATATATATATATATAATAGAAATTTACACATTATATTTTTAAATCATGGTTGTTATAATTAGAAACACATAATAAATATAATGATTAAACCAAGCACACACATAATGTGTCACATCCCCACACTAAAGTGATGACCTTCTAAGGCACGAGAGACCCTCCAACTACATATTTTGTTTTTTTTAACCTTCAAATTTCACATATAGACGCAATAGACTCGGATCCACAGTCCGCAATTGCAATCTGCACTCTACAATCCCCAATAGCAATCTGCAATCTGCAATTGCATTCCACAATCCGAGATCCACACTCCGCATTCCGCAATCTGCAATTTCGATCTACAATCCGCAATTGCGATACACAATGCGAGATTCACAATTACAATCCGCATTCCACAATTGCGATCTGTAATCTGCGTTTCGCAATCCACAATTTCATTGCGGACGCGGGAATGCGAAACTCTCTATTCCATCCCTGGGGCAGTCTTTCCCTTCCGCAATCCACAATACACATTACAGATGCGGGAATGCGGAATTTCCCACCGGAAAACTTACCTTCCACAATCCGCATTGCGGATGCAGGAATACGGAACCAGACTCCTGCAAAAATAACTTTCCAAAACAACTTTGGAGTGGCATAACTTCCTCCTCTAAGGTTTAAATGGAATAAGGTTGGTACCATTGGGAATCTCTTGGAGAGCTCTATCCAATGGTGCAACCTCCACTCCGAACAAAGGTCTCTAACCCCATCATTTATCCAACTGAACATTATGTGCATAAATTCACTTCAAATGACTTTAAACTTCTTCCTACCATGGTTTTCCCCTCCACTTGACCCACATAGAGGTTCTGAGACACATCATGGTATCCCATTCCTCATCAAGATCAAGTGCAGTCATACAACTCATTCATACGGTTAATTAATACATCACAATATGTAAGGAGCATGGAGTTAGATCTAACCATTATATCTACCACATGCAAGACTTATAATTCAATAAAATCATACAATGGAATGATGTATATAACATGAACTCATCCTTCTGCTGAGGCTTACACATGATCTACTTATCCATCAATTCATAAAAACATATGTCCAATGACTTGAACATAAAAACCATGTAATAACAATAGAAATTCATCATTTAACATAACAAAGAAGTACTTATCTTTAATTTTTGAAGCTGCCAAGCAACTGGCTAAGTGAAAACAACGTTCCACCCAACCTTAGATCTCTGTCGAGCCTATACTCTTTCAGCTGAGAGATCACCCTCAAGCTGGGCTATGTATCAACTAAGGAGGGATATCGATTTATCTCACAGTAAGGTTCCATCCCAATGCTAAGCCAATCTGTAGTTGGGTTTGTCAAGCATTCCAGGGAATCTACCCATGCTAATCCAACCTACAGTGGGTTTATCAAGCATATAAGGATAATGGGGAAGGTATTGCTAATCCAGTGAGCTCAACCATAGAGCTGCAGGCATCTCAACACTAAAAAAACATGGCACGCACATTACCTACCTCACCCAACACAAGGAAGACCCTCTTCTCTACTACACAGTCCCTTAAGGCCTCTTCCCTTCTAGTGCTATTCAGGGTGGTCATAAAAAGGTCAAGTTGCTAGTTCTATGAGATTATAGCCTTCACTGGGTTTATCAAGCAACCCCACTCTAAATTGACCTTCTACCATAGTTAACCAAGCTGGTTCTTCTTAGGGATGCATAGTATGCTCTCTTCCGCACTCTAACTCTCTACAAACCAAATCCCGTATTCCCATGTCTTCCCTCAGTTGTTTAAGCTCTGAAAATCATCTCATGGCTCTTTCATCGGTATCCCGAGTATACTAGATTCACACACATAGTTTCTATGGCAATGGATTCGGTGATAATCCACTCATACAAGAAATCGCAACTATCGTTCATCTTCCTCTCGGTTGCGTTATGTGGGTCTATGCATGCATGAATCCCTAAATTCGTTCTTCTCTAATCAATGGATGGATGATTCTCCCCTCGGTTTCCTTCCCCCAATAGGTAGTCAAAACAGGTTTTGCGAGTTTACAGGCGCTTGAGTGTCTTCAACGACAAGCAATCAGAGTCATGCCCTACCATATGAAATCGCAGGCATGCTCCATAATCCATCAACTTCAGGAACATGGTTTCCAACCACCCTCTGTAACCGAATGTATGTCAGCATGGGAGTCAAAAGGGTTCATATCTGGACATGTGGCGGCATGGGTACCAATCACATAACCCCCTCACCTCTCCCTAGTGGATACACATGGCCCCTTTCTCATTGGTTTCCTCCTTAGCAAGCTTCTTGGGTATTTATTGCATTGATTAATGATTACATCATTTACATTTCTTCATGGATTAATAGCCCATGAATAATCAAGCTGTCAAATACTTTCCTCTGCAATAACCTTAAACATCCACTAGTGGGGCCTTGGCCTTGAGCTCCACACTAGGGTAACACACATTGCATATACAAAATATTTACATTGAAGGAAATAAACACTAAGGTAAAATAGGGGTATTACAACTCCCTCCTCCTTATAACAACACCGGCCTCGGTGTTCTCAAAACTAAACAAAAACCAGAACACCTCTCTCATGGAATCCTCCAGCTCCCATGTGGCCTCTTCAGGACTAAGGTGCTCCCATTGCACGTTTACCTTTCTGATGGCCCTGTTTCGGAGCAAAGTGACCTTCCTGTTGAGTATGCACATAGGTTCCACTCGAAACTCTCCCTTGGGTTCCATCTATATCACATGCCAATCAATTATGTTATTAGGATCATGTATATATTTCTTAAGCAAAGAGACATGGAAAACATTATGAGCTTTCATGTTAGAAGGAAATGCAATCCTATATGCAACTAGTCCTATCCTATCAAGGACTTCAAATGGCCCACAATATTTGTGTGCCAACTTGGCACAACTTGCCAACTTCATGGAAATCTTCTTTGGTCTCACTCTCAAATAAACATGATCCCCAATCTGAAATTCTTTGTGCACTCTCTTCAAATCTGCATAATTCTTCTTTCTGTCCTTGGATGCCTTCAAATTTTGCCTGATTTTAACAACTTCCTGCTCCATCTCTTCAATCATTTATGGTCCAAGCACTACCTTGTTCACTGGGTTGTCCCAATTCAATGGAGTTTTGCATCCTCTTACATACATTCCCTGGAAAGGAATCATCTTCAATGATGCTTGATGTTCGTTGTTGTAGGCGAATTCTACCAAGTGTAGGTAGTCTTCCATCTTGGATGGCTTTTCCATCACATACATCCTTAACATGTCTTCAAGAATCTGATTTAATATCTTAGTCTGACCATCCATTTGAGGATTATAGGTTGTGCTAAACTTCAACTGAGTTCCTAATTCCTAGAACAATACTTTCCAAAAATTAGATGTGAACTTTGTGTCACGGCCTGGAATTATTGCCTTGGGAAATCCATGCAATCTGAATATCTTTCTCATGAAGATATCTGCAATGTCATTTTCCTTGTGAGTGGACTTGACTGGAATGAAATGAGCTAAATTCTATAGCTTGTCCACAACCACCATGATTTAATCATGTATCTTCACTGTCATTGGAAAACCTGTTAAAAAATCCATAGAGACCACTTCCCACTTCCATTCTGGAATGGGCAATGGCTGCAACAATCTTGTTGGATTTTGATGCTCTGCCTTGACCCATTGACACTTTTGACACCTAGCAATGTACTCAGCTATGCCTTTCTTCATACGATGCCAAAAGTACCACTTCCTTGCTGTCGTTATAGTCTTTTGATACCCTGGGTGGCCAGAATATGGATTTTGGTGTAACTCATTCAACACAAGCTTCTTCAGATATGCACTATCTGGAATGTACAGTCTGGTATCTTGATACATAAGAACATCATCATCACCCAGCTAATATCTTGCACATGATTTGTCCATATTACCCTGCTACAATTTCTCCTTGACTTGAAGGTAAACTTCATCACTAGTTTGAGCTTCTACAATCATTGCCTTCAAATTTGATTCACACTTACTCACTGCTGCAATATGAAATCTCCTGCTAAGTGCATTTCCAAATTTGTTCTCTTTACTTTTTACATGTTTAATTTCCAAGTCAAATTTGCACAGAAACTCTATCCACCTTTTTTTCCTAGAATTTAGATTCGGCTGGTCAAACAAGTACTTTAAACTCATATGGTCAGTTCTGAGCTCGAATCTTCTTCCCAAGAGGTAATGTCTCCACCTCTTGAGTGCATGAACTATGGCTGCTAGATCTAGGTCATGTGTGGCATAGTTCTTCTCATGTTCCTTCATCTTCCCTGACTCATAACAAATTTGAAACCCCTCTTTCATTAGCACTCCATCGAGCCCTTCAATGCAAGCATTAGTGCATACTACAAAATCTTTATTTGGATCTGCAATCTTCAAGATAGTTGCACTGGTAAGTAATTCCTTTAACTGCTTGAAACTTTTCTCAAATTTTTTAGACCATGCAAATTTCATATTCTACCTTTGCAGTGAAGTGATTAGGTGAGCTATCCTGGAGAAGCATTCAATGAAACTTCAGTAGTAACCAACAAGACCCATAAAATACATTACATATGCAATGCTCTTTGGAGTAGGACAATCCATTATGGCCTCAATATTCTTTGGATCTACTGCAATACCTTCTACTGAAATGACATGACCCAATTACTGCACCTTCTTTTGATAGAATTCACACTTGCTTAGCTTGGAATATATACAACGGGTGTTCCCTAAGGACTTGTAACACCATCATTAAATGTTCATTATGTTCTTCTTCATTCCTTGAATAGACAAGAATGTCATCCAAGAACACAATCACAAACTTGTCCAGGTATTTGCTGAAGACACTATTCATGAGGCACATGAATGTAGCAGATGCATTTGTAAGACCAAATGGCACCACAATGAACTCATAATGGCCATATCTAGTTCTAAAAGCTGTATTATGAATATCAACCACTTATACTATGAAACGAGAACTATATACTATGAACGAGAACTCTAGCCATAAAAAATCACTTTTTAATGTCAAAAACACAAAAAAACAACCTCAAGACCAAAAGTGATGATACTGGTATCAATCTTTTTTGTTTCGAGGTTAAAATTACAACTTTTTGGTAACTCAAGCAGTGTCATTGCAATCGAAACCCTAAAATTAGAACTTTTATCGCATTGTGGCATAAACAACTAGCATTGTCGCAACAAAAATACCAAAATCAAGCCCCAAATCCAAAAGAGGTGCTAGCAATGTCATCTCTTTTTCCTCTTCGATTGTAATTACACCGTTTCGAGACCATTTCCTAAAAATAAATAAATAATAAATAAACCCCTAATAAAATCTAGAAAAAAACATATTTAGAAAAAAAAAATGAATATTTAGAAGAAAAATACAAGGAAATACACAATTAAAATAATAGAAAAAAAAACAAAAACACCTTAAAAAAACAAAATTTATAAAAAAAAAAAAATTAAAAACCATACAAACCATTAAAAAATACAAATCTAATAAAAAAAACAAAATTTAAAAAAAAAAATCTATATAAAAAAACAAAATTTAAAAAAATAAAAATAAAAACTAAACAAAATATTAAAAAATGCAAATCTAATAAAAAAAACAAAATTTTAAAAAAATCCATATAAAAAAAAAAACAAAAATTAAAAAAACTATATAAAAAAACAAAAATTTAAAACCAAATAAAATTAAAAAAATCTAAATCAAATAAAAAAAACATTTGAATTAAATATGAAGTGGAGTGGTGGAGTAAGGGAGGAGGCGGAGGGATAAGGGGGCGGGGTGGCAGAGGGATAAGTAGCAGGGCGGACGGGGTGGAGGGATAAGGGGGTGGAGGGATAAGCAACAGAGCGGAGGGGGCGGAGGGATAAGCAGCAGAGCGGAGGGGGCGGAGGGATAAGGCGGAGGGGGCGGGAATGGAGGGATAAGGGGCAGGGCGGGGGCGGAGGGATAATGAGCAGGGGGGGCGGAGGGATAAGGAGGGGGCGGGAATGGAGGGATAAGGGGACGCAGAGGGATAAGGGAGGCGGGATGGAGGGATAAGGGGAGGCGGAGGGATAAGGAGCGGCGGTGGAGAGTGCTGGGCATCGCGGTGGAGAGTGCTGGGGGCAGTGGAGAGTGGTGGAAGTGGTGGTCGGGAGAGCTACCTCGATGTTGGGCATCGAGGTCGATGACGGGCATCGAGGTCAATGACGGGCATCGACCTCGATGCCCAGCGTCACCCAACAATGGATTTTTTTTTGTTTTTTTAGTTTTTTTTAGTTTTTTGTTTGGTTTTTTTAGTTTTTTTTAGTCTTTTGTTTGGTTTTTTTGGTTTTATTTTTGTGTTTTTGGTGGGATTTTTTGTGTTTTTTTGTGTTTTTTGGGGCGTTTTGGTGTTATTTTTTGTTATTTTAATTTTAATTTTTTGTTTTTTATTATTATTTTTGTTATTTTTAATAGTTTTTCTTTCTTTTTTAAGTTTTTAAATATTTTTTCATTTTTTTTAGTTTAAAAAATATAAATTTATTTTATCTTTTGTTTTTTTATTTTTTGAGATTTTTTAAAACATTTTGTTATGTCTTTTTTTGTGTCTTTTAGTTTTTTTTTAAATAATTCACAATTTATATGGTTTTTTCATTTGTTTTTTTTTTTTTCTTTTAAAAAAATTTAAAAACCCACTTTGTAACCCGACGAAGGAAATAAGTGCTACTAGAAGCACCAACTTTCGATTTAGAGGGTAATTTTGGTTTTGCTTACAAGGGAAATAGATGGGCTTTCAAAATAGTTGTAAATTTAGCCTCAAAAAAAAAACGAATGATACCGGTAGCACCACTTTTGAACTCTAGCCTTAAAAAATGCCTCAAAATGAAAATCTGTGATACTTGTATCAACCCTTTTTGAAATGGAGGTAAAAATAGCTATTAAAATTAGGAGAGAGAAAAACGAGAACTGTGTCGAGTTCTCGTTTCATAGTATAAGTGGTTTATCTTCTTCCTTAATCCTCACTTGATGGTAGCCAAAACACAAGTCAATCTTGGAAAATACCCTAGCTTCCTTCATCTGATCAAACAAGTCATCAATCCTTGGCAAGGGATACGTGTTCTTAATTGTCACTTTGTTGAGTTGTCTGTAATCAATACACAGTCTTAATGTTCCATCCTTCTTCTTAACGAATAACACAGGTGCACCCCAAGGTGATACACTCGGTCTGATATATTCTTTATCCATTAGTTCTTGCAGCTGCATCTTCAACTCTATCAGCTCTGGTGTACTCATTCTATAAGGAGCTTTGGAGATGGGTGCTGCCCCTGGAACAAGATCGATGGAAAAATCAATCTCTCCCTTTGGTGACAATCCTGACACTTCATCTGGAAACACATCCTTGAACTCTTGCAATATCTGGAAGTCTTATATCCTTGGTCCTTTGTCCTCTGATGTCTCTGATATGTGGACTACTTATAACTGGAAGGCCTTTCCATAAAACTTCCTCAACTGTAGAGCTGAAATCTTCCTCTCTGAAACTTGCTTTGGAATTCCACTAACCATCCTTGGTCTTCCTTCTTCGTCAAGGCATTCAAGTACCTTCTCATAACATTCAACCTTGACTCTATATCTTTCCAACCAATCCATACCTATAAGTGAATCATAGGATCCTAACGGTAAAACATTTTAAATTTTCTTTGGTGGAAATTCCATTCAACTCAATGGAGCATTCCGACACAACTTCACTCACCTTTCTCTTGTAACCTGTGGCTAGTTGGACTAGCCCAAGACTTACCATGATTTATATTACCAAGAGAACATCCTTCAGCTATATTAGGAGACACATAACTATGAGTAGATCCTGGGTCAATTAAAATAGAAATAGATTGCTTAGCAATCTTACCTTCAACTTCTATCACTATTGATTGATGGTCTGCTTGATGGTTTTCTTGATGGTCATCCAGTGCTGTATAAATCCTAGGTGTTTCTCTTGCCATATCTTCCACTGTAATTGTTTCTTCAAGGTTGTGCAAGCTCCTGGGGTTCTCTCCTTTAGTAGGACAATCTCTAAGCATGTTGTTTCCTCCACATCCAAAACACTGAAGTGGTCCTTTTGATGCTTTGTTTGTTGTTAATGCTGGCTTGAATACGCTTCTTGCTTTTTGTCCCTGTGGAAAGGTTCTGGGCTAATTTCCGAATGGTGGTATGAATCCACTTTTCCTTGGTTCAAACTTTCCCTTGGGATTTCCTTTCCATGTTGGACTATACCTCTGAATTTTCTTTACTTTGCTCGTAGCCATGCTCTTCCATCCTAATGGCTTCATCTAGTATTGGCGGATTTATTAATTCTATTCTATCTCTATAGTTCTGTGGTAGACTACCATGGAAGCATTAGATCTTCGCCATTTCATCCTTTATGTAGTATACATACCTCAGCAATTCCATGAAAAACTTATGAACATGCTCTTCCATTGTATTTTGCCCCAATCTAAGTTCATTTAACTCTTTTCTCTTGCTATCATAATACCTAGTTGATAGGTATTTCTCCTTGAAATATCTTTAGAATCTTTCCAGTTGATCCTTCTTTCACTGGTTCCCTTCACTTGCATGAGATGGTCCCACCAAATGGGAAGCTCTTCCATTCAGATTGTAAATGGAAACTATGGCATTTTCATCCTCCGAATAACCATGCATTTTGAAAAAATTCTTCATTCCAAGAAGCCATGCCTCTGCTTCTTGGCTCATTTTACTTTCTCCCTCAAAATTGGGAGGTCTTTCCTTCCCTAAACTCTCCTTGCAGAACTCCTCTGTACTTTCTTCTTCCTTCAAACATGTTGGAAGTGTTGCCTTGGGATTCTTTGGAAATACCTGGAGTCATCTGACTTGCTGAAAAGTGATCTGGAGGAGGGTGTTATATGCCTTCTACTCGCAGAACCCCTTCTAGGGATTGGAGTCCTCTTCTTGGAACGCCCTCTAGAATGACTACTTGCATTTTTCTCTTCTCTACCCATATTGCTTGGGGTTAGACCCAAGGTTTACCCTTTGGTGCATCTCTACGAGGCTCTGCAATATGGAAGCATTGAGTTTGTGCATGCTCTTCCTGAGCCTTCATCAACCTCTCATTAAAACTCACCATTGTTTCAGCCAAGTTCTGGGGAGTTACTTGCTCCCTTCTTTCATTAGATTCGGTTTCAGCATGTTCTTCTTGCACATTTTCTCCCAGTACATCTTCTTCAGGATCATAAGGGTCCTATGCATCGTTAATGGTTACCATTTTCCATTTTTCCTGTACGCTTCCCTGCTGCACGATTCAACTATAACTCTGCTGCAGTCACTATGCATGATAGAACGGTTATTAGACAACATAAGAGTGCATAAAACTTAAAACATCTACATAGTCTGGAATCAACCAATTAATAAGAAATTTCAGGTTAAAACAATGCCACGATGCTTCTCTATTTGTGAATTCCATTCACGGTTTGGCCCCAAATAGCTCCCAGTGTTGCAACTCAAGCTTTGATACCACTTTGTCATGTCCCCACACTGAAGTGATGACCTTCTAAGGCATGGGAGACCCTCCAACTACCTTTTTTTTTTAACATTCAAATTTCACATACAGCCGTAATGGACTTGGATCCACAATCCGCAATTGCATTCCATAATCTAATATCCTTAGTTGCGATTTGCAATCCTCATTCCGCAATGCGCAATTCAGGTTACCACAATTGTGATCTGCAATCCGAGATACGCAGTTGTGATCCACAATCTGTGTTCCGCAATCTGCAATTCACAATTTTCATTGCGGACACCGGAATGCGGAGCTCTCTATTCCATCTCTAGGGCGATCTTTCCCTTCCAAGATTTGCAATACGCATTCGTATGCGGAAATGTGGAATTTCCCACGGAAAAATTACCTTCCACAATCTGCAATCCGCATTGCAAATGCGGGAATGCAGAACCACACTTTTGCAAAAACGACTTTCCAAAACAACTTTGGAGTGGCATAACTTCCTCCTCCAAAGTCCAAATGGAACAAGGTTGGTACAGTTGGAAATCTCTTGGAGAGCTCTATACAATGGTGCAACCTCCACTCCGAACAGAGGTCTCTGACCCCGTCATTTCTCCAACTAAACATTTTGTGCATAACTTCACTTTAAATGACTTTAACCTTCTTCCTACCATGGCTTTCCCCTCCACCTGACCCACATAGAGGTTCTGAGACACATCAGGGTATCCCCTTCCTCTTCAAGATCAGGTGCAGTCATACAACTCATTCATAGGGTTAATTAATACATCACAATATGTAAAGAGCATGGAGTTAGATCTAACCATTACATCTACCACATGCAAGACTTATAATTCAATAAAATCATACAATGGAATGATGTAAATAACATGAACTCATCCTTCTGTTTAGGCTTACACATGATCTACTTATCCATCAATTCATAAAAACATATGTCCAATGACTTGAACATAGCAACAGTGGGTTTATCAAGCATATAAGGATAATGGGGAAGGTATTGCAAATCCAGTGAGCTCAACCACAGAGCTGCAGGCATCTCAACACTAAAAAAACAATGGCACGCACATTACCTACCTCACCCAACCCCAGGAAGACCCTCTTCTCTACTACAGAGTCCCTCAAGGCCTCTTCCCTTCCAGTGCTATTCAGGGTGGGAATAGAAAGGTCTAGTTGTTATTTCTATGAGATTACAGCCTTCACTGGGTTTATATAGCAACCCCACTCTAACATGACCTTCTACCACAGTTAACCAAGTTGGTTCTTCTGAGGACTGTGGACTAAGATCTATTCCGCAGTTCTAACTCTCTGCAAACCAAATCCCATATTTCCATGGCTTCCCTTGGTTGTTTAAGCTCTTATACGGATCTCATGGTTCTTTCATGGGTATCCCGAGTATACTAGATTGACGCACGTACTTTCTATGGCAATGGATTCAGTGATAATCCACTCACCTAGGAAATCACGACTATCGTTCCTCTTCCTCCCGGCTAGGTTCTGTGGGTTTGTGCATGCATGAATCCCTCAATCCATTCTTCTTCAATCAATTTATGGATGATTCTCCCCCTTGGTTTCCTTCCCCCAATGGGTAGTCAAAACAGGTTCTGCGAGTTTCCAGGCGCTTAACTGTCTTCAAGGACAAAGCAATCAGAGCCATGCCCTGCCATACGAAATCGCAGGCATGCTCCGTACTCATCGACTTCAGCAACAAGGTTTCAAACCACCCTCTGCAACAGAATTAATGTCAGCATGGGAGTCAAAAGGGTTCATAGATGGACATGTGGCAGAATGGGTACCAATCACATAACCCCCCTCACCTCTTCCTAGTAGATACAAATGGCCCCTTTCTCATTGGTTGCCTCCTTAGCCAGCTTCTTGGGTATTTATTGCATTGATTTTTTTTGTAAGTATACATGGGAATTTGAGCTTGTGTCATTCGATTTACAACTTCTCATTTCATTTACTCATTACTAAATGCTCTACCCCGTGAGATTATTAGAGATAAATTTAATAACATACTCGTCATATAATAATTAGAAGTAACATTCGAAAGAAGAGTAGATAATAAAAGATGGCAAAGATGTGAATGTACACCTTCTCGTGACCTCTTTCATCAATTATTATAAAAGAACAAAGCAAGTATGGAAAAATTGTTGATTGGGTATGATTTATTTAACCAATTTCAACATCAATTATTATAAAAGAATAAAGCAAGTATGGAAAATTGTTGAATGGGGTATATATTAATTTATTAAATGAATGTCGACATCATGTTCTAGACTAAAAGCACTTATGGTGGAACCAGTGATGGAATTTGACGAGCAAAATGCCCATCATGGGGCGTTTTTGTCCATCAAATATGGTGTAAATTTTTTATTAACCGTCATTTATGAAGGGTAAGGAAAATTTTAAAACGTGTTTTTTGATGGGCAATAAAATTTCTAATACATCTTTATATTATTAATTTTCTAATAGTATTAATACATTTATCTTATATAAAAACTATATTTTGTAAATTCCAACTTCCAAACATACATTTACTAAAAAAATAGAAACATCTATTAAATTATTATATATTTTCATGTCTTTCCATTTACAAGTTGCAACCATACATTTAATAAAAAAATAGAAACATCTATTAAATTAGAATTATTTTCATGTCTTTCCATTTACAAAGTGCATTGATTTTTCCTAAAATAAAGAACTCATTTAATTCAATGATTTTTCCATTATTTTATTTTATTTTATTATTGCAATGAGCTTACAAATTTCAGTTCTCATGCTCATTGATTACAATTAAGATACAAAAAGTTGGGAGTTGGAGAGCCTTGGAGATAGAGTTCGAGAATTATTTGCATTATCAAAGGTAATGCATGCACTATTTTTTTGGTATCTATTTAGTGATTTGTTTAGATTTGAACATTTACTTAAATATATGAGTTCGAAGAAACTTATAAAGTATGTATATTTTTATTTCAGTGAGAGATGCAGAATTTAAATGAAGGCCAATACTAAATAAGGCATTGAGAGACATGAAATCTGTGTGCAACATTTGGAATGAAATGTAATTTGTAGAACAACAGAATATATAAAAAAAGAATATACAAAGCTATATTTTGTGGAGTTCGTCATTCATCATTATTATTTATAATGATTAGATTTACACAAGCTTATATCTATTTAAGAATCTGGATTCTGATTACAAATTTTTTTAAGAAAACTTCATTGTTGAAGGGTTAAATTTTAAACAAAATGTTTTATGATGGATAATATAAAAACCCAAAACTTCAAAAAATAATAATCTGACCGATAGAATGAAAACCAAATTCCAACACGGCGTAGAATTCTAGATTTTCTGAAATTTTGTTTTCTATGGGAATATTTCTTTTGACATTAGTGGACGTGTGTCCACTTTTTAATGGTGACTACTTTGGGAGGAAGGTTTTGTTTGCACCCGCGATAGGATATTGTTGTTCTTAATTTGCGTCTGCCTCTCCATTTCCTTTGCCCGCAACATTAAAACTCTCGGTTAAATATGATAATTGAAATAATTAAAAGATGAAACCAAAATTTATATTTTTACAACTCAAACCAAACCTAACAACAAACCCAACATCACACTTATGTTAAAACAACAAACCCAACAACATCTTATAAACACGCAGTTAACTTACAACAAAACCCTGTTTTCTGCGATTTAGTCTAACAAATACAACAATCAATTAGTCTAACACATACAACAATCAATGCTTTCAAAATATAAAAGCAAATCGAACAACATCCAAAAATGCCTGAGGTGGACGCAACAATAACACAATGAAAAAAAGCCAACCCCCACCATGGGAAGGAGAGTACTTCAAGAAACAAAAAAAAGCCAGTTGCCGCTATTAGCACTTGTCACGTCCGATACAAAACACACAATTGATAATTACAACTCCAACATAAACCGTGTGACTTGCAAAATAGAAATTATGAATTGAAGGTTTATTCATATTTGCTTACTCTATAAAAACCATTAAAAGCGGAAATGATAACCAAAATTATAACTAAGCTAGGCATATGAAAATCATGATTGATTAATAGGGTTTGAGGTAGTCCACATGCACTTCAAATTATAGTAGGCATAACTCTTCAAATTATAGTAGCATAACTCGAGAGTGTTTATAATATAATACTTTTAATCAAACATTCATAAATATAACATAGATGTATATAGATACTTATATACTAAAAATCAAACAAATATTTAAAATATATATATATAAAATCTCAACAATATGGGGTATGGCTAGTATGATAAACATAAATTAGTTATAAATAATGGTGTGTGATAACTAGCACTTAAATGGCCCCGGTATTTCCAGTGACTGATGACGAAAAAATTTTCTGGCAAGGCACAGTTCCACCACTTCTGGTTATTTTTTGGAATTTTGACGAACTGGGTCGTCTTAAAATGGGCCAATATCCTAGGGGCACGGTTCCATGGCATAGTTCCGCAGTAAATGGGGGTGGAACTACGATTCCGCCGGTTTTTATAACCGGATCTAGGTAACAAATCGCCGGAAAAACCGGAACGATTTGAGTGTCAATTATCCCACTCCATTAATAATTATATTAATAAGAAAAAATGAAATTAAATGATATTTCTATTTTATAATGTTTAAATAATGGTTTTCAAAACTTAATTGTTCATTAGTAAAAATATCGATATTATTAATACACCGAATATTCAATAAATTTTAATTTGCTTTACCAATATGGCCTAATTACGTTACCATGCTTCAAACATCGAATTTGATATGGAAAATAACTATCCTATCGGTGTTTAAACATTTAAAAATCAATGCTACCACCAATGTCGGTTCAGCTTCCTCATAGCGTTATCAATGAATTTAAAAATCTAGGTACAAGCCTTAGATCTCATTCATCTATGATGTGTTTCAAAAGTCAAGTTTGTTCCAATGTTTCGTGCATTAGGGTAAAGCCTCTATAAATGAAAAAACTGCAAATTGGAACAATTCAAACAACCCAAAATGAAAGGCAACATATACTACTCGAGGATATGCAACACCGCAAGATAGGAGCATAGAAACATGCCATTCACATGCACATAGATTATTCAAAATAATTGATTGTTCGAATTTGAACACCACACTTCCTCAATCTAGCCTCACGGCATCCAAGTTTTAAAACCTAAAACCGCACTTTCAATCATTAAGAATTTTCAAGCTCAAACCTTGAGAGAAAGACCCAAAATTAGCATGCATAAGCTGATATCATATGTATAGGCCCCAACGTTGAAATGCAACGCAAAGCTACTTCAAGCTTCCCTCAATATCCATATCAAGTAATGCATGCAATTAGTTCGAAGTTGAAGGCCACACAAAATTCAATAATTGCAACAACAAAATGCCATGTAGGAAGTTGGCAGGTTACATCTATTTCGACATGCTTGTGAGGCTCCACGCCACACCTATGAATACTAATAGACTAGAAAACCGACGGTAGACAACGTACAAAACAACGTCGATTTACCAAACCTCGTTAGTCACCCACATAATCTAAGGACACCACCAACTCCCTTTTTATTTGTATTTTAATTAACAGTCTTGCCTCCCTTTGTCTTTGATTAACAATTAGTTAACTATTTAACTAACACAACCATATCAATAAATGATATGTTTGATATAGGTAGATTTGCTGCATTATTTAAAGTGGGAAGAAAAGTTAAGACAAAAAGTAAACTATATTATTATAAATATTAAAAAAACATTAAAAATAATGGAATTATAGAATTATATTATCTATATAATTATTAAAATAAATATAATTTATATTTTAAAATAAACTAAATACATATAATAAACTATGAAAACATAAAAATAATTTAATAAGAATATATAAAAATGAAATTAATTATTAAAAATATATTTTACTAAAATAAGAATCTATCTATTTAAAATTAATAATTTAAATGTTAATATAATTAATAATATAATAAAATTATATGTATACAATTATTAATATTAATGTTAACATTTTATTTAATTTAATAGTTTTTTAAATAATAATTTATATTAAATAAACCATGTTTAATAAATAGTATTTTTATATTACCATTAATAGAATAGTCAACCATCATGGGAGAAAAGTTAGACATAAGTAAACCATATTGTTTATAAATATTATAAAAGATATTAAAATGGAATTATAAAATTATATTATTTATATAGTTATTAAAATAAAAATTAATTCATATTTTAAAAGAATATAAATATAAATAATAAACTATGGAAAGATAACCATATATATATAATATTAATGAACACATTATGAGAATTTTTTACCTATTTTTTCTTCATTTTGAGTATGATACCTAAGGTAAACCATCCGGATATAGGGTCTAACCATTAACCCTATCATTACAAAACTCAATCATTTTGACTAACTCACCAAACTTAAAATATATATATATATATATATATATATATATATATATAATTAATAGTTTAAATATTAATATAATTAATAATATAAATATAATAGTATTATATTTATATAGTTTAATAATATTAATGTTAATATTTTAAATAAAAAATTATATTAAATAAACAATATTTAATCAACTTCCCTTTGGCTTTGATTAACAATTATTTAACTATTTAATTAACACAACCATATCAATAAATGATACGGTTGATGTAGGAATATTTGTTTAATTATTTAAAGTGGGAGAAAAGTTATATAGATATTAACACTATTATTTATATATATATAAAAAAACGGAATTACATAATTATATTATTTATATAATTATTAAAATATAAAATAAATTTATATTTTAAAATAATATAAATATAAATAATAGATTATGAGAAGACAATAATAATTTAATAAGAATATATATATATATTGAAAAAAATATTTAATTGATTTAAAAATTTATTTATATAAACTAAATAATCTAAATGTTAATATAATTAATAATAATAAAAAAAAATTATATATTAATATAATTAATAATATTGATGTTAATATTTTTTAAATAAAAATTTATATTAAATAAAAAATGTTTAATAAATAATATTTTATTTTAAATTTTTTTGTTAATAATTTAATATTGAAGGAATAAAGTTTTTAGACTAGGGGAATTGATAAATGGGGGTAGAGCTTCTATTCACTGTAACC